>MU182182.1:604060-627575 GCA_016904865.1 Pissodes strobi | reverse complement strand
ACAAAATTAGGCCAATAAAGGTAGTATGCAAGTCCAGTGATCTTGCTACAGTGTTATACAGAACTCCAAAAAATTAAAATCTGTTGCTAATCTGAAACACTTGTCAATTGGCAACGACAGGACACCTAAACAACTACAGGAATACAGAATGTTACGTCAGGAGGTAGATGCTCGGATCAAAGCTGGGGAGACTGACTTAAAGATTATCTATAGAAATGGTATACCAAGAATAATGACTGATAAACAAAAAAATTTAAACTAGTGAGTTTGTCTAACAGGAAAGATATATGTATTGCTTACCAGAATGTGCGGGGCTTGAACACCAAAACACATGAGTTCTTTAAATCAGTATCTTCCTGTGACAATGACTTAATTGCTATAACAGAAACTTGGATCCAGGATGGCGTTGCAAGCAGTGAGCTTTTTGATGACAACTACACAGTGTTCAGAAAGGATCGTGACCTCGACCTGATGAATGTGACAAGGGGCGGTGGTGTTCTTCTGGGTGTTAGGTGCGATTTATCAGCTACAAAACTTGACCTACAGTGTCTCCATGATTTAATACCAAGTGTAGATATTTTGGGTTGTAGACTTAGTGTTTTTGGAAAAATTATTTTTATATTTGTTATCTATGTCCAATGCAATTCACCTTTAAACCATTACCAGAGTATCTTTGATTTTTTCTCTACATTTGACCCCATTAAAAATAATGATGTCATATTTATTGTTGACTTCAATATCATGTCTAACTCTGAGCTTACGGTACTAAATGACTATATGGCTTTAAGTGGCCTAAAACAATTCAATACTTTCTCTAATTGCTATAACAATACCCTCGATCTTGTGATTGCCAACTTGAACTGCGAGGTATCTAGAGAACTCATGCCACTTATAGTCCCTGAAGATAAATCACATCCCAGTATTAATGTCGCAATTTCGATCGATAATAGTAAGTCAAGCTTAAGAAATTTTCCCCAAGATCTGTCCAACAAAAACTATAACTTCAGGAAAGCCAATTTTCCCCTACTCTACCAACTTATTTATTCTGCTGATTGGACCCCTGTTTTAAATGCAACTGACGTAAACTTAGCTTTGTCAGTTTTTTACACCCAATTACATGACATCTTTAATCAATCAGTCCCTCTCTTTAAAAATAAAAGCACTAATTTTAAATTTCCCTGTTGGTACATTAAGGAAATAATAAAAAATTTAAAGGAAAAAGACCGCCTTCACAGAAGATATAAAAAGTCAATGCTAACTTCTGATTATAATGAGCTCTCCAGTCTGAGAAGGAATATCAAAAATCAAATCAATATTGCTTACAAGAACTATATACACAAAACTGAATCTATTGTTAAATCAGATCCCAAGCAATTCTGGCAGTTCATCCAACAAAAGCGCAATAAGACTCGTATTCCTGGATCCATGACCATTGGAAATTCATGCATCGATTCCCCCAAAAACATAGTCAATTGTTTTGCTGATCAATGCATAACGGTCAAGCCCTTTACGGAGAAGGAAGTACATAGTTCTCTTAAAGATCTCAAAAATGCACATACTGCTGGCCCTGACAGAATTCCTTCATTTATCTTACGCGACTGTTCTCAATGTCTTGTTCCACCTCTTCGCTATATTTATAACTTGTCAATTTCATCCAGCACCTTTCCGGATCAGTGGAAAATGGCAAAAATCAATCCTGTTCTCAAGGGTGGCAGCATTAATAAGGTTGAAAGCTACCGGCCTATCTCTCTATTGTCCAACTTTTCAAAGGCCTTTGAGAGCTGCGTCCATAATAACTTATTTCATCAGTTGAAAAATTTAATCTCAATCAAACAACATGGCTTTTTTTCTAAGAGATCTACGGTAACTAACCTTACTTGCTTTTTGGAAATAGCATACCAAGCCATCAATGAGAGAAAGCAGTTGGATGTAGTGTATACCGACTTTACGAAGGCTTTTGACAAGTTGGACCATGGCCTTATTGCCTCAAAAATGCTCTCTCTGGGGTTTCATCAAAGCCTTGTTAACTTCTTTGTGTCATACTTGTGTAATAGAGTTCAGTTCGTTGAATACAATGGTTTCAGGTCTTGCGAGTATGTTGCGACCAGTGGGGCACCTCAAGGTAGTAATCTTGCACCTTTGCTTTTTGCAGTATTTGTGAATGATGTCACTGAGGTCGTATCTTCGGGAAGCCTGCTTTTTGCGGACGACTTGAGGATATTCAAGGTCATTAATGGTGTGACTGACTGCATTGCTCTCCAGAAAGACCTCGACTCCCTGGTGCACTGGTGTCTTAAAAACAATCTGCCCCTGAATATAAGTAAATGTAAAACTATGACCATCTCAAATGTAAATAGGGAAATCAATTATAATTATTCTCTTGAAAATATGGATCTGGAACGTGTGGATTCCATCAAGGACCTGGGGGTGATTATTGATAAAAAACTTACATTTAATGCTCACATTGACGTGGTAGTGAATTCATGTTTGAAAACACTAGGCTTTCTCATCAGATCAACCAAAGAATTTATGAACATAGATACTATTATTACCCTCTACAATAGTTTAATCAAGTCCAAGCTTCTTTATGCAGCTCTGGTATGGTTTCATTGTTATAATGCTCATGTGAATAGGCTCGAATACGTCCAACGTAGATTTTTGAAGTATTTGTGCTTCAAACAGGATGGTTTTTATCCCCCTAGAGGTGTTGACCAAAAACCACTTCTTATGCGATTTAATTTTCTATCCCTTAAACAAAGTTCAATATTAAGTGGTCAATTGTTCTTATTTAAATTGTGTAATAATTTAGTTGACGCACCTGATTTGGTCAGTCTACTAAACTTCTTTGTCCCTCCTAGAAATACTAGACAGCAGGTCACCTTTTATTTGGAGCACAGGGCAACTAATTTAGCCAAAAATGCACCCATTTATCGAGCCTGTTCACATTTTAACTCTCTGAGCAATACACAAACCCTTGATCTTTTTAAGGGTTCTGTGGCTATGTTTAAAAAGCTCATTAAACCTGTGATTTTGAGTGTATAGATCTCATGTATATGTAGTATTCTGCTCTTATTGTATACTAAGCTTATATCATATCTGTTTCTGGATCTAAGATCTAGAATCCACCTTGAATTAAATGCTCTTGGTGGATCTCAATATTGTGGTTGATTTTGCTACAGTCCACTATCGTTGTTTATGTGTTATTTGTTTTGTTATCTTTTTGGAATTTTTTAGTTATTGTTATGTGGGTTTTGGTAGGTGTTGGGTTTTGATATGGCAGATGTCTTCTTAAACGTTATGTTGTTCTTTGGAATCAAATTTTTATTACTTTGTGCTATAAGTTTGACTGCCTACATCATTACCTTTCAGCTGCCGCTGTAATAATTTATTTAGTATTGCTTTATGCTCTAATTGTCTTATTTTGGGATATTTATTTCCTGTTAGACAATAAATACATTTGAATTTGAATTTGAATTTGAAAATATACACACAAGGCATAGTCATCACGGTAACCGTACATAGGATGGTAATTTCCAGTAGTATAATTTCTTTGTCAACATGACAGGTTATTTGTCACTTTCAAAAGTGAAATTGACAACTAGAAATGACTGTCCCTCGTACGGCTTTGTCAGATAGCAAAAAACTAAAAGGAGAGGTGACAATGAGCGTCGGCACCTTTCATGTTGGTGTACCCATTTTTTGATCATGACTTTGCTCTGACGACAACATTACCATTACCACTAAGTATTGGGAGAAAAGTATTTTAAGCCACATCTGATCCCCTGAAATCGGCTGATGGTGTTTTGGTTTTTGACAATTATACCCTTGTGCATGGACATGTACATACAAAATTTTGATCTGCCTTTTCAGTTTCTATCAATGAGCCACTGTGCAGACATTTCAATGGGATGAACTTCAGCCTGAAAAAATTGTTGCATATTTGCCCACCATACCATTTTTATTTCATGCAGCGGCTCCTGTGCCATCGCGTCTTGGAGCCGTCAGTAAACTAACTATTATGTGTTGTTCTCAGATGTTCTGAGTCTGTTGCCCATGCATTTCTCCCTGGCAGGATGATGTCATAGGCCTGATTGTAGTTTGTTTTAATAGGCATAATGTCTGAAGGTAGACGTAGCACGCTGTCCCGCTCAGTAACATTCTGCAAGTCTGTGGATTGTTGGTCACCGCCTGTGTCAATCTATACATACCCCAGAGCTCTGCAGAATTATTTGGATAGGTGGCAGATTGAGGATACACTTAAGTGCTTGTCATGGATGTAGTGCCTAAAGCGGCCCTAATTGCCAGACACGCTTCTCCGCAAGGTAGATAATTTGATTCTGGTGGAGGTCTGTAAACTCTTAGAGTACCAAGCTACTGCTGCATATGTTATCATCGACCTTATGACCGCAATGCAATATATAGCTAGTGCATTTGTTTGGAACCTAAACCCCATGTTTTGCTGCAAATGCGCCTGCAGGTCCAAAGTGACAATTTCGCTTTGGCGACTATTTTATCCAAATGCGCCTTCCAGTTAAAATGTTTTATCCAGATTAATTCCCAGATATTTCGCGGTATTTGCAAAAAATAGAAAGGTATCTCCTTTGAGTGAAAATGATCTTAAGTTGTCCTGCCTTTTTTTCTTGTGAGTGGTACTATATATTACCATTTTGTATGGGTTCACAGAGAGCTGTCCCTTTTTGACAATCATAGATCATAGTTAACCATTGATTTGTATAGGAGTGGATAAGCAATAAATAGACCAAACATGGCAAATTTACGACCGCGAAATGTAAACAAAACGATTCCTATTTTGCCTTGCGCATTAGAGAATTAGTGGGCGCTATCTGTTGCAGTGTGAAGGTCATTAGGCAGGCCCGGACTCCAAAATTTGAACTCGTACTCTTGTGATTATGATCGAAAGTAATTATTTCACCAAATATTCGGTAGAGTAGTCTTGCCGATTGTGAAATGGACCAGTTAGCATAGTGAAACAAACATTAAGGTACCTATAAATAAGTAATACTTATAATAATAATTATACTTAACTTGAAATAGGAAATCCCGGGTATTTTGCCTCTACTGCTACAAAACACACCCATACACTTTCGGGATTCTATTTTGGTAGCATCGCCCATTGTTTATGTGCGTATTGTTCAATTAAAACGAAAATCAAAATAGGGTACGCACAAAGCACAAACGTGAACCACTAATCTAAATCTAATTAAGCAACTACAAACGCTAGGTCCAAAGAAAGTCAATAAATAGTAAAGTATTCGAATTATCATCACAAAACGCCGCGCCGTCAAAACGAAAACACGTCAAACACAAAAGCCAAGTTCGGTCCTGATCGATGCCTGCTGAGACGGCAAGTGTTTTAGTGCGCATGACGAAAAGGATCTTCTTTGTTTACGTTTTTCGATTTTGCGTCGATTTTGTCATGTGCAGAAACCCGTTTTTTCGCCCATAGGTTGCCACTTTTGAATAGTGCAACAGGCGGCTATTGCTTATCCACTCCTATACAAATCAATGTAGTTAGCATCTCTTGAAGATCCTCTGAGATGGTTCTTAATGAGTTGCTTCTTATAAGTTTTGTTAGATCATCTGCCTGCACCTTCAACTCCCATAGCGACAGAACCACCAGCAGACCGTCCATCCGAAGAGGCAGCGAAAGGGCGACAGTCAAATTCAAATTCAAATTTCTTTATTCATGTTTATAAAGCACGAAATTTTTTACACACGTCACATGTTTACTAAAATAAACACCTAATACTAAAAAACAGAAAATATAAAATCTTACATAATATGCATAAATGGTGATTGTCAAGATAATAATTGAAATACAATTTTAAAATGAGACATAAACATAAACATATATATAAACATATTCATATTCAGGCCTTGTACACAGACAATCACAGCAAAAATATCAAACAAAATACAAAATATAAAATATTGTGCAGGATCCATACCAAGAACAATGTCAAGGTGCTGGACTAGTAGTCATCATTAAATTCAATATCACTCAATGTCAATATCATGTGCTCGTAAGCTGAAAAATTCCTGCAGTGAATAAAATGACTTCCCCACAAGATACCGCCTTATTGCTGCCCTGAACGCAACCGGGCTCAAGCCTCTGACTTCGGAAGGTAGCCTATTGAAGAGTGCAGGGGCATAGTGCAGGGTAGCGTTAAATGACCTGCGAAGTCGCAAATAATCGATGCTAAGATCATTTCTCCCCCTAGTGAAATAATCATGAGTGCCACTCTGGTGTTGGTAATTCGATGAGCATCTTGCATGCACCAAACAATCCAAGATATACCTCGAAGGAACAGTGAGTATCCCCAGGTCACAATACGCCCCTCTTACATCAGCGCGATATTCCAAACCAGCAAGAACACGCACAGCTCTGCGCTGCAAGGCGAAGACCCTGCTAGCGTGCGCAGAGTGTCCCCAAACCAAGATAGCGTGACAACAGAGTGACTGTACGAAAGCATGGAAAGCCATCACACACACACCGTGCTCCACCGTCCTGATTAGTTGTTTTAATAAAAATATCGATTTTGAGATTTTTCCACAGATGTAGTCTACATGCTTATCAAATCTTAGTCCAGGGTCAATCTGCACACCCAGAAACTTTACCGCAGGCCGGTTATCATGGTTGTGAGGTCTCAGTGAGTAGATCGCAGTCTCCGTCTTCCCTGCATTAAGGCTGAGGCGATTCGCAACGAACCAACTGTTCAGGCTTCCACGACTCTCAATCATCTTCCGATGCAGGGTCCCCATATCAGCGCTAGAATTTATGACTGACGTGTCGTCAGCGAACTGAATAAGTTCACCGTCATTCAGAGCCATCGGTAGATCGTTGACATAAATTAAAAAGATAATAGGTCCTAGAACGGAGCCTTGTGGTACCCCATGCTGTGTGGACCTCGCACCCGAGATGACTCCCCCATAAGCTGTGACCTGTCTGCGGTCAGTAAGGTAGCTTTGCATAAGAGAAATGCTAGGACCATCAAAACCATAAAACGATAGCTTGCTGAGAAGCACCCAATGAGACATGGTATCAAAAGCCTTCGAGAGGTCGCAAAAGGTGGAACCAACGTACAACCCCCTCTCGAAGCCCTTCAAGACAGATCTACAAAGGGAGTCAACAGCATGGACAGTGGAGAGTTCTGCCCTGAAGCCAAATTGGTTATTTAAAAATAGTTTGTTTCCCTCAAAGAATGTGCACAACTTATTCTTAAGCAGTCTCTCAAAGACCTTAGCAATTACTGGTATAAGAGCAATAGGTCGATAGTTGTTTATGTCAGACATATCTCCTTTTTTGTGAATAGGAATAACTTTTGCTAGTTTAAGACAACTGGGGAAGACACCCTCGAGTATACATTTATTAATGATCTTTGTTAGAGGAATTATAATTATATTTTTTATGCCCATGAGTAGCTTTCTGCTCATACCGTAGATATCCCGACTTCCCTTCCTTTTTAGTCCATCAATAGCACTTCTCACCTCGTTGTAGGATACCTGGCCAAAGGAAAAGCCAGTCCCACAGGGGACCCTCATCCTTCTCACAAAGTCCTCAGCCGACACACTCGGCAGCGGCAGGCCGCCGACTATGCTGTCCGTAACATCTGCGATTTCATTGTACCCACATTGCAATTTCGGTTATGATCAAATCGATTCAAGTATATAGATAATGATCAAATGTGACATAACCTTCAGGGTTTGTGTATATATGTTTCCCAACGTCATTTGACACCCATCGTTTTTTATTAGAGTTTGCGTCAATTGTGAGATATGCTGTACAGTAATAAGTATTTTTTTTGTGATTTGTCTATAAGATCTAAGTTTATGGTGATGATGTATTTTTGGTCACTAAGTTAATGCCTAGTCGTGATAAAAAGTAGAGAAGAATAGAAAAAGAACACCACTGGCATTCTCATATTGCAGCAAAGTGGGGTAAAAAACTGAACAGGGGACTGTAGTTGGAGTATTTGGGCAAGGAACTAAATTCTCCGAAGCAATGAGAAAACACCCGGACA
The DNA here is from genome assembly GCA_016904865.1 of Pissodes strobi. Lineage (NCBI taxonomy): Eukaryota > Metazoa > Arthropoda > Insecta > Coleoptera > Curculionidae > Pissodes > Pissodes strobi. Next base: position 619,533 of record MU182182.1, on the reverse strand, counting down.
TATTCCAGGCGGAAATTAACGCCATAGGAAGATGTGCGCAGTTCAACCTTGACAGAACCTATAAAAAGAAAGAGATTGTGATCTCACAGACACTCAAGCAGCCTTCAAAGCTCTGAGCTCACCAAGAATCAGCTCCAGAATAATATGGGAATGCCCAGATAGGCTAAACCAACTAGGCAAGAATATCAAGCTATCGCTTCAATGGATACCAGGACACGCTGGGATAGAGGACAAAGAAAAAGCAGACCAATTGGCAAAAATAGGGGCATAAACTCCGCTTTTAGGACCGGAACCCTTCTGTGGCATAGGGAGAGTTCAGGAAAGAAGAGCGAGCCAAGTGAATCAGTTTATGGAAATGTTTTCCAGGGTTAAGGCAATCAATGATGTTTCTAGGGCCCCCTCACCCAGGAAAATCAAAACACCTTATAACACTGAGTAAGAACAATCTCCGTTTCATCACCGTCTTTCTTACGTGCCACTGCCGGTTGAGAAGGCACCTGAAGATAATAAAAACCCCGGAACACCTCACGGAGTGCGAGGCTGCCGTGAACAGGCGGATGGTCTGCTTCGGGTGCTGCTTCGTCGAACGGGAGAAACTCCCATCCATATAACCATCCAGACTACTTGCTTTTATCAAAGCACTGAAGCTGGATGATGTACTCTGATTAAGAATCGCATCAACGGAAGTACCAAGGAAGGGCGACACAATAGATCTATACAGGTCGCAGTATACTAATACCCCCAAAAATCATTCATTCATTCATAATGTCTAGTCGTATGTAATGCTGCCACGTAAGAAAAATTACTGGAGAAAATTGTCACAATCGAGGTCACAATAGTACTGGGTCATTGCAGAAGCCTAAGCAAATTTGAAAAATGTTACGTTCAGAGTAATCGACAAGAATATAGTTAGAGCTAGCAAATTTGTAAATTTGAATTGCATATTTCCTCATCGTACCTTTTTAATACGCGCGTTTATGGAGAAATGTAGATAGAAGTAAAGGGCAAGCTAGTCCGATGCTTTCATATTCATCACTGGCTGTAAGTTTTGCCAATGGCTGAGAATTAACCCTTCAAAACCAGAAAGACAAAATTTGGCTTTATATACCAACCATATACTACACCTTTATAATTACTCAAAGGGTTGATAATTGTTGGAATTATCTACAAGATCAATTGTTATTGCCATCAACCAGCTAGTAATTGGTGGTTAAATATTAATACTTACTTTTGAGTTAAATATAAATATATTTTACTGCGAGTTTAAAACATATTCTACTCTTATTGTTTTTACAAAGCTCTTATGTATCTACTCAATGCAGTGATTTAATAGCATATTATTTAAGCGTTCGATGCAATTCAATGTCGGTAATAGCAATTTTCTTGTACCACAGGTATTTTATTTAATTATATCATATCCATTGTTTATACAATGATAAACAAATACCTTGCATCTGAAATGAGTTACGAATGAAAAACACACCAGTGTCGATTCTGTGACAGCTTCAGTAATTTTTAAGTTGGAACGCAAAATCTTGCATCCAACAATATCTGAAAACAGGTAAAATATATTAAATATATTTTGCAAGGCAAATTTTCAACATTTGTATACGTCACTGAAAGTACATTTTCTAGATCGACCGGTATTTTAGCGAGACGCTAAATCCATTAGTACTTTCATGCAACTATTCTATCGTAAGTACCTTTTCATGTTTAATCTGAGGTACCTAACTAAGTAACTTAAGTAGCTTGGATTAGGCTTCACCGCGATCTTATGGTTTCCCCCCGCCTGTGGGCTCGCGCCTGGTTTAGAGCTCCCAACAGATTCAACCTCCTGACGAAGTTGATTATTTTCTTGGAAGATGTCTTTAGATTCTATGGCAGTAATGTCTCTCCGCCAAAGTTGAGATTCAAATACAGAAATGAACCCGTGATTATGTAGATCGCTTTTCGTGTCTAATAAAATTTTAAGCGTTAGGTTTTTATTTTCTGTTAGACATTTAGTGCAGTTGATGGACACATCTCAGACACATTCACCATTAATGCAGGAGTGCATCAGGGCGCAATATTTTTACCAACTCTGTTCCTCATCTATATTAATGACCTGCTGACCATCTAATACCCCACAATAGAACTTCACACCATCAGAATATTGCAGTTTAATGGGTAGTAAACTAAATTTTGTTATTTTCGTCAGGTCACTCGGGTTTAATGCAGATGTCACTATGTGTATTAAATTATAATTTATAATTTTTATTCTTTGTACCTATTTGGAATGTTATGTTTGTATACAGTTCGAATCGTTTGCGTGTATGTATGTATATCGTCCTATATTTGGTAAGAAGAACCTTTATTTTTCTGGTGATTTTATTTGAATTAAATGTTTTTTAAAGTGGGTGAAACATATGTTACCAGAGTAATTTCAATATATAGATGCTGTAGATTTTGTGAGTTTTTCGTTCCTGCTTTTAATATGTCCTGGCATGACCACGTTGCTAACATCGCAAAATCAGCCTCGCAGAAGCTTGGTGCGCTATTTCGCAACAAAAAACTGTGTACACCGCAGCAGCTGCACTTGCACACACTAAAGCTGCTGAATTCCATTCAGAAGAGAGGTGTGCGTCTCGTCGGCGACCCGGAGTTGAGCCGGTATCTGGATAGTCTTAGAGAACATCGCAGACATGTGGCCGATATCTCCCTGTTTTGCAGAAATTTTCACGGCAGGATTTGGCCCAAATCATCCCGCCCCCATCAGCGCCTGTCAGACAGTCACGACAGACGACAAGAGCGAACCCGTTCGTCGTGCAACTGGTAACACCTAGAACGTCGCTTGACAAGAAATCCTTTGTCTGGCGCACTGCATCACTTTGGAACTCACTCCCAGATCATCTGTTTCCCCAAATTACAACCTACAACATCTTCGCACACACACCGCTCATCGAGTGCCATAGGATCTCCCTTTAGTGTGTGTGCCACTGCCATAAAAAAACACTATTTGTCTTTTATTTAAACCGTAACATGTTTTTCAATCTTAACTCTAGATATGTCACCGGCCAACACCTTGATTTATATCACTTATGCCAACTTCTAGCTAAGGAGAAAATTAATTATTTATCAAGGTATTAGGGTTATCTGCTTCCTCTTTGGATAATTAGGAAATTGCCCATCCTAAAAATATTTAAAAATCGCCTTGGTAGAGTACTGGTTGGCGAGGTCTTTTATGGCTTACAGGAATTTCAGGACGACGCGACGCCATGAAAATTTTAATCAATTTATTTTATAACTTTGGTGTTTACTACTTTTGTTTTTTAAGTTCCAGTTTCAAATAGGATTCGAGATGAATCGCGGCAAAACTAAAGTAATAAACCAGATAGGTGTACGATACTGTATACAAGGAAGAGTAGATGGTCAGAAGTACATGTATTTGTGATATGTTCTCAGGTTAGGAAAAGAAAAGCAGAGAGTAAAAATAAGGAGAAGAATGGAGCTAATATGTTCTGTCCACAATTACCATCTACGTCAAGAGGAAGATGATTGATATGTCCATCCTACCAGTTCTTGAAAGGACTAGTCTTACAGAAAGAGTACAGGAACAATCAGCGAAAGAAAAATGTTTTGCCATTAGTCTATGATAAATAGTAAGAAATCGCAGGAGATACGAAAACAATAATCGGAGATACCGGATATCATAAAACGAGTAATAACACTAAAGCGGCAATAGTAAGTAAGGACATATCGCAAGGCAAGACACAGACAGGGAGATGGTAAAACTCACACAGTAGAGGTCGAGAGAAATGAGAAGGCGAGTTAGAAGATCCCAGAAACGATGGCTGGATGATATTAGGAAGCATGAGAATGAAAGATGGAGCTGAGAAAAGACGCAATCTTTTTCTTTAAGTCCCCTCTCAACCACTACCATTTAAAGAAGTGAAAAGGCTATAAAACTTCGTTCATTTTACTACTCCAAGAAGATATTGCTCAATTATGTAAATTGAATATCCTTGAAATACCTTAGAAAGTTCGAAATCTCTTTTCGACTTTATGGAAATTTTAATTTTCGAGGCAGTACTTCCATTCACGTGATTCGAAGCTTGTCACTTCCATTTTAAATATTGTTAATCTTCCTGTTTTAGGGGTAGTCGAAAAAACACAGGTAAATAAAGCTCATGGAATACGCGTCGTTTTTGTTGGAATTTAGAAAACCATAACTGGACATGCCATTAATAATAAAATTCGCAAAAACTCCTTTATATTTTGCTATAAAGATCACGATTCATGATTGCATCTCAATTCTGTTGTTCGATTATTAAACGCGATCTTAATGGAATGGCGTCGCGGTGCGGACGGTGCCATTTCTTGTTTCGATTTCACTTCTAAATAATTAATCCGCAAAATTATTTGAAATTCATCTCGAAGAAAAGGTATGCGTAACATTTTCTTCTCACTTTTCATTCCAAAAGGGGACGAACATGCGCTCTACGTAAAGGACCTGAGACCCACAAAGTTGGAATTCAAGGCTTTAAGAATGTGAGTTTTTAATTTTTATTTATTCCTGCAACGCTATTGTAAAGTTCTTAATTAATATTAGTTCATGGAGATAACTCAGATAACCCTAGTTTCTAAATTCCAGGTGTTATGTAGGAATAGTGTAAGAAAAATTTTAATGTTGTTTCACAGAATAAAAAACGAAAGAAATCATACGTATAAAATTACAAATACAGTTTTATAATCGCCTTTAATTTTCCTGTATCAGGTACAATTACTGAGATTTATTAACAATCTTAATTTTCAATTTCAATTAGCATTTACCAGTCTTTGGATATTGATGGAAAATCACCTTTCAGAATAATTATGTATTTCTTAATTACGTCTTTTTGTAGGTAAGTACGTGGGGCAGTTTAGTTATTAGAATCGTGTTTTTTTATTTGCAAAGTCTAAATAGAATCGAGATATGTCGGACTTCAATGGTTCGCCGGGTGAAACAGGTACGCTTCTATAATCCAAAATCGCAATTGTGAATAGATTCGAAGATATGTATTTTCAGTTTTAGGTTTATCTTAAAATTTGCAGGGAATAGATCTTACAGAGTGGCGCATATCATGATACGCCACTTAGAAGGTAATTAATATTGTAGTTTTCTTATTTTTCTAACATCAGGCATATATTAAGATGAACTGGTTAGTGAGAACGATTTATCACTCTCTGATTTTTTTTTATAAGTTTCAAATGGTATGAGCATTGGAAGCGTTTGAATGCCTCGTGTAAACTATGGTATTTTAATCTAACTTAGTGTTTGCTTTGTCGCAGTATGGTTAAATTCTTGTTTCAGTGACATGCATGTTCTTCTTCTTCTTTCTCAATCCGTATTTGTCCACTCCTGGACGTAGACCTTTTCAATTTCTCACCCCTGTTTTTTGCTGTTCTAATTCACTGTCAGCTATGGTTATAATAATAATATAATAACTCTCTTTATGTAGCACTTGGCTAGTAAAAAACAAAAAAAAATATACTTGCACATATAAAATGAACATAAAAATTAATCGCATAAATACCCGAAAAGACTTCTACTAAATATACTTAAATTAGGTGAATTCTTATCAGGAAGCACATTAAAACAGCGATCCCATCATAAAAGAGTATTTTTTGTATAGCAGTTCATTTTACATAATTTGTGTTGTAATTATTACCAGATCTTATATTATATTCATGACAGTTGAGTCTTTTTTCCAGGTATGTTTAAATATCTTGGTAATAATTTATTTTCAATGTTATACATTAGGATTAGATTCGCTCTTTTGACTCACTTTTTTATGGCAGTGGCACATACACTAAAGGAAGATCCTATGGCACTCGAGGTCGACGAGCGGTGTGAGTGCGAAGATGTTGATTGACACGGTTCTTGGATAGTGGTAGGTTGTAATTAGGGGGAAAAAGATTGCCTGAGTGTGAGTTCCACAGTAATGCAGTGCGCCAGACAAAGGAGTCTCTGTAAATCGACGGTGTTTCCAGTTGTACAACGAATGGGTGCGCTCTTGCCGTCTGTCGCGACTGTCTGACTGGCGTTGCCGGGGGCGGAATGATGCGGACCAAATCATGGGAACATCTGCCGTGAAAATATCTGTAAAACAGGAATATCTCGGCCACATGTCTGCAGTGTAACAGATTATCCAGATCCCGGGTCATCTCCGAGTCGCCGACGAGACGCACAGCTCTCTTCTGAATGGAATCATGCAGCTTTAGGGTGTGATTAGGTGCTACATTCCAGATGTGTGAGCAATATTCTAACCACGGTGTTATTTGCGCTTTATAGAGCAAGAGGAGCAGCTCCTGCGGTGTATACAATTTTTTGTTGCGAATAGCGCACCAAGCCTCTGCGAGGCTGATTTTGCGATGTTAGCAACGTGGTCATGCCAGGACATATTGCTGTTGACCGAGTCACCCTGTAGTGCGATTGATGAGAATGAAGAAATTGTTGTAATGCCGCAATGATATCAGGGCCCGCCGTATTGACGTTCTTGCTAAACGTGGGTGCTTGGGTTTTTGCTGCATTGAACTGGACCAAATTCCTGTCGCCCCCGGTTCGACCTTTCTCCAGATCTTGATTAATTGTTGTAATCTGCTCCTGTCTGCGATGGTAAGTTTCAGTCGCTGGTAAAGGTTTTCCTGATCTAAATTGGGAGACAGCTGTCATCTGCAAAACTGTAAACAGAATTATTCGTTTCGGTCAGCAGGTCATTAATATAGATGAGGAACAGAGTTAGTGAAAGTATTGCGCCCTGAGGCACTCCCGTATGAATGGTGAATGTGTCTGAGATGTGTCCTATCAACTGCAATGTGCAGAGATCGGTTCTTAAGGAAACTGGCAAGCCAGTTGCAGAGAGATGTGCTGGCAGTCCGAAGAACGGCATTTTGTTGAGCAATGCGTCATGCCAAACTCTGTCAAATGCCTTCGAAATATTCAACGCAATCGCTCGAGATTCTCCGTAGTTCGCAATTGCCCTACTCCATAATATACATATTATGAGTGACATAGGCCAAAATATCTCCGGTCAATCTCTGTTTGCGAAAGCCGTATTGGTTATCGCTAATTATTCTGTTGGTCCTGAGGCATTTGAGTAGTTGCTAATTGACTACACGTTTCATGACTGGAGATTATTGGTATCAAGGCAATTGGGCGATAGATTGGGGTCGTGGTTTTCTTGCCTTTTTTTGGAACAGGTTGTACTGGAGTGATTTTCCAAGAAGATGGGTGAATCCTTTTTCGGTAAGATAGAGAAAAAAAATTGAGCGAGTCTGCTGGTACTCGAGACACTGATGTGTAAACATATCTTATAACGACATCGGTTGTAAAGAAATGACAGCAGCACGTTGTTTTTGCAAGCGGTCACCCATCCAAGTACTAACCACGCCGGACGTTGCTTAACTCCCAGAACGATTATTTCTGAATTGGGGTGGTCGACCTGTATTGAATCAAAATGGTAGCTAGTGTTGTAATAAAGCTTTGGTATGCCCTATCGCTTGGAGGGCGATAGTGACAACATAATCCCTTGGCAGTGAACTTGAGCCACATGGCGTCAAGGTTGTTCGGTTCGAGTGTTTCCTCGCGGTGATTGCCCGATGTTTAACCAGTCCAATGTCCCCAAAATACGATCTACTGCTGTAAAACGCCCACTTTACCGATACATTTTTCAGACCCTTTATTATCTATTTTTGTTCTTTGGTACCTGTCACTGATATAGTCGGTAATCCATTTCAGGGCCCTCTCACCTATACCATATGCTGTCAGTTTCTTCAATAGTATGCTGCAGTCTATTGTCTCAAAGGCCCGCTCCACTAAAACACCAACCACTATTTCTCCTTCATTGATTATCTTCCCCCACTCCGCACTTTTATAACTCAAATTATCCGAGCTGGTATGGAAGCTTCCATTCCAACTTCTATGAAACGTGTCTCATACAGTAAACCATGATTTGAGAAAAACTACTCAAGAGCGGTCAATGCTAAAAATGCCGCCTGACGCAAATAATGGCGCCGAGATCCGACAGCCGAAAATCGAAATATATTCATCACGAATAGAAACCAGTGTAAACAGACCATTGACAAGAGCAAGGGGGGAGATAACGAGCAGATCAGGAACAAGCTTTTCAACTGTCCTAACAAATCAAGATTCTTTTGGGTCAGTTGCCAAGGCTGTCAATCAGGGTTTCTCAAAGCCGTCAATCCCACCACTGATGAAAGATGATGGCTCAATAGCCGAAACGGCCAAAGAAAAAGCGGAAATTCTTGCCAAAGTGTTTGTATCAAATTCTACCTTGGATCATCAAGCAAAGACTTCACCACCTATCCCGAGGGTGAATTCCTCAATGCCAGGTCTGGTATTTCGCCAACGCAAAGTGAAACTAATACTCAAAGGTCTTGACACTAACCAGGCCACGGGACCGGATGGCGTTCCCGCAATAGTGAACTAACAGATCCACTATGCACGCTTTGCTCCCTATCATACCGAACTGCATGCTTTCCTTCTAGCTGGAACTGCGCTCAAGTGCAACCAATCCGGAAGCAAGATAAAAACCGATTCCAAATAACTACCGTCCAATTGCCTTAATCCCCATCATGTCCAAAGTTATGGAAAAACTGATCAACGAATAGCTCTTAAAATATCTCGAATCATCAGGCACCATAAGCGTTCGCCAGTATGGCTTCCGCATGCACAGATCAACGGGAGGCATTAAAACATTATGATCCTGAATCTAGCTACATGCGATCCGTCAGCCGGAGTATTATTATGGCTTTGCATGACCCTCCGCTCGCTACGGGGGCTCAATCAACAAGAACTAACCAAGTGCTAACCAAAACTAACTCATGGCTAACCCAAACTAACCCAAAATTAAGAAAAAAAGGTAAATTAAAAACAATAAACGATACATCTGTCGCGACCGAGGTTAGATTCAGGGTTGGCCGTGGCTAGATTCAGGGTCATAATGTTATAATGCCAACGGGAGATATCCTGACTTACGTGACCTACCAGTGGATCAAAGCCATCAGGAGTTACGACCAATCTCGTGCAGTGGCTCTCGACATATCCAAAGCATTTGATAGGGTGTGGCATTACGAATTGTTAAGCAAATTGACAGCATACGGATTACCACCAACATTGCTTCTATGGCTTCCAATTTCTTAAGGGATCGAAGCATCCGAGTTGGTATTGATGGACATGCAGATTTGCAGAAGACAGCACTCTTATATATCCTCATTCATATCGCGGACTTTAATGACCGCTGCTCCTTCCCAACGCGAGCAAGAAAATCAGATGGCTGCCATCAATGAGGACCATTTAAAGATCCTTTACACAAATAGTGCACTATGTAAAAATCAACCTCTCCTATTGGTCGATCTATCTCGTATTACGATATGTCTGCGTGATGCAATCGATTTCTGTCAAGAGCTCTGGTGGGGTAGAGGTTTAGATCGTTGGGTCTCACCTGGAAAACGCGGGTTCGAACCCCGTTGCTTTTTTTATTATTTTTTTAAAGATTGTGTTTCTAAACAGCTTTTTTTCTTGATTTTGGGTATGTCTTGGGTTAGATTGGGTTAGCACCTGGTTAGTTTCCTTTTCTTGAGCCACCGTATCGAGCGAAGCGAGCGGAGGGCCATGCGGATCGACCAATGGGAAAGGCCGATTTTTATATAGTGCACTATTTGTGTAAAGGATCTTATGATGCCAATGAGGATATGAACGCCATCGTAGACTAGGGTGAGGAAAACTATGTCCAGTTTAATGCAGGAAAGACTCAAGTAGCTATCTTCTCAAAAAAAGCAAACTCACAGGACCTGAGTTATCAATGACAGGACAACACTGCCTCTGGCCTCATTCATAAGTTTGGTGGGCATCAACGGAGAAAACAGCATGTCTTGGCGTAATCACGTCACCAAAATCGCCAAATCAGCAGCACAAAAGCTAGGAGCACTCAATAGAGCAAAAAAGTTGTGTACGCTTCATCAGCTCTTACTGCTCTATAAGGCCAAAGACAATACTAATTGTCTTTGATGAGGCCCAGATAAGACCATCACTGGAATACTGTTCCTATGTGTGGAGCTCGGCACCCAAACGCTTGCTCAAGATATTAGATTCCATACAAAGGAGAGCAGTCCTCCGTCTTGTGGATGACCCAGAGTTGACTCAAGACCTTGATAGCCTCGAACATCGAGGAAAAGTGTCGGATCTATCTCTTTACTATCGATACTACTACGGAAGGTGTTCGAACGAGCTGGCACTTACGATTCCGCCCAGAGTTGTGCCAAACAGAAACACTCGTCAGACACAAGCTGCTAATCAACATCGCTCGTTGAGTGATATATGATTTTCGTTTTGTGTGTGTGCTGAACATAAAAAAGAGACCTCATTGCTTCTGTCCAAAAAAAAATTATCAAAATTATTTGCAATGTCGGTCGCCTCGTATCGTGCCCAAAGTTGATTTCATTTCAGTCTACGTTTTGATTTTTTTATCCCGTTAGTTCGTTTAATGTATTCCACATTTTTTTACTGTCACTCTTACATTTGTCTATATTTTGATCATACATCGGTTACGAATCATTGACACAACTTTATTTCTTTTAGCTTTGTAATCTGTCCAGTCCGCCTCTTCTTTTCTCAAAAGAAACTTTTTGTAAGCTTTATCTTTTTTATGCTGTGATTCTCAATTATCTGCTGTTATCCAAGGACATTTACGAAAAGTTCTAACTTTCAGGGGAGCAATCTCATCCATAACCTCCTGTATATTTCTAATAAAATCCACGTATAGTTCCATGTTTTTTTTTTCAATTAGTTCTCCAACCATATCAGAAACAATCGGCTCATTGAGATTTCTACTATAAATCTCTGGCGCTTTATAAGCCTCGTAAGGGAGTGATACTTTAACGCCAAGCATTTCATGATCGCTTAAGATAGGAAAATCTCGGGGAACTCTTCCATATTGAAGTAATTATGTAATCTATTAGTGATGACGATATATTTGTTACTCGTGTTTCCTTTGTTCCTTTGTAACAATTTGTTAATAGCCGAATCCACTTCTATTCCTTTGATTTTTTTGCAGCACTTAAATCTTTTAGCCAGTCTATGTTTACGTCTTCCATGAGTATTGTTTGCTGTTGTTGGGAAAGGTCTTCTGTGAGTATTTCTTTCATATATGTCAAAAAGATATCACTCGCTGAACTTGGTGACCGATATCACAATGCACTGCTTCTGAATTTGAACTTTGGCTATCAACATCCAATAATCATTCTCAAATGCATTGTTTCTAATTACTGTGCCATTTGAACTGTTCCTAACATATAATTGTTCTTCATGTGTGTCTACTGTCGGAATGACGAACAAGTGCATTGTATGCAGTGCCCTCTATATCTGATGTCTGATACCTCAGGCTGTCTCTCTTGAATAAACGGACGTAGTTCCTCAAAATGTAATGTCATACCTTGTATGTTAATGTATAGTATACAAAGATTCGACAGCTGACTTGTTTCTGTTTTATTTTATATTGGTTAGATGTACTTTGTTCTTAATTTCAACCTCTACAGCCCTCTGATAGGACATAGCTACATTCTTTATCAAATACAGTATTATTAAATTTTATATCTTTAATATTTAAGATATCATGAACGTAATTGCCATTTGGACACTCCACTGTCTCCGAACTGCATTCCTCACCTTCATGATTCTTATTACACCGCGGACGAATTTCAGCTTCTTGTCTACAATTTACTGTTCTATGTCCATATCTCCAGCGTTTGTAACACCTCAAAACGCCCAAGTATTCGTAAACCAGGAAACTGTCCCAGTCAAAATAAAGCCTCTTCCACCTCTGAAAGCAGTTAAAAACATCAGCTGATACCTCCAATATGGCATTGGGCAATTATTATTGTTTCGGTACATGCTTTTTTAAAGTTTGATGTTACTTTCAAGCAATTTTGCTTCTTAACCCCCCTGTAAAAACTCGTCTGAGACAAGATAGTTCTCCTTTACACCGGCAGTGATTACTTTTTTGGTTTCGCCATTTTTTAAATGTCCACGTCATAGTTATCCGATAGTTCCGCCGCGCCGGTTCCGCGGCACTTTATTTTGAAGTCTTTCATCGACTCACTATCATTAAATTCAATAATGATCTCATCATCTCTTATTCTATCTCTCACTGAGATACCATCGTTTTTTGCGTTCTACATTTGCTAGCGTCTGTCTTTGTCAGTGATATGGGTTTCATTCGATAGATATTAACCGGCAAAATACATGAGTTGCAGACTGGTTTTTAGGTATATAGGTAATATATTGTGCGATTTTTAAATATGTAGTATGAGATTTAAAGTAGACAAAACTGAACCAGATGGAATATGTTTTCTACATCTGTGCATAAAGTATTAAAGCACTATATTTTACGCACATCTACACGTTTGGCAAGAAATCTTTATCCATAGGATTTTAATGCGATAACAGAGTATGTTAGATACGAGACCTAAAGTTAAAAAGAGACACAACGTATGCCATTCCTTGCGCAGCTTTCCCCTTCCAGGAAGGCGTGGTCACTCGGCGTTCGCTGTCGGCGAGTCGGCGACCGTCCGATTCGAGTTTAGTAGTCTGGTAAAGTCTGGTTTAGTTTAGTAAGGGACACGTCGCTGAGGATAGATTATTTCTGGCATTCTTCATTTTTACGATTTTTACGAAATTTTCTTTGTTTCTTAGTTACTTTTAATCACTGTTCTATCCGAAAATACAACAGTGATTTAAAAATTATTGATTACAAAAGGCTGTGCGGAAATGATGCAAAATAAAATAACCTGTTTGACCTGTTTCTATGCGCTTACAGACAGTGTTGCCAGACGATTGTCAGATTTCACCAGATTCTTCGAATTGAAAAGTTGTCAGATTTCACCAGATTTTATCAGCAGTTATGTTTTTTTTTAAGAAATTGGTTACAAAAAAATTAATAATTAATAATTTCCACCCAAATCTGATTAAAAACTTAATTTAAAAAGAAAAATAAAATATGAATGGTTCTATGTATTCAATGGAACGAAAACATTAACTGCTTAGCACTGCAAACTACTTCATCAATTACTATAAATGAATGCAGAACGTTTAACCAAAGGCTTATCTGGAATATTGTAGCAAAAGCAATGTTGGTTATTTTCGTTTGTTTGCCTGAATGCCAACTCCAACTTGTATCAATGTTACTATTTTGCAATAACACTATCTAACAAACAACACAGTACAATTTAAAAAACCATTAGAACAAAGCGTCATACGCAATGAGCAAACAATGGGTCTTCTTAAATTGCAAAATTCCTAAATGACGAGTAATATGTCGAAATTAATAGGTAGGGGAAGGAAATAATTCAAGAGCAAGACTCAACGCAAGCAAAGCGGAAATATGATGCTCGGACTTTATTTTTAACTCGCGTGTACCTATCGCAAATCTTCGACCTTCGGACCTGCTCATTTCGCAGCAGCCCACTGTTGTCGTTCTAATATTTTACTTCACACGTGCCCGTCCGCTCGCTCCGGGGGCGCAACCGCGCAACCAAAGAAAACGAACAAAATCTAACCCAAGGCAATGCAATGCAAATGAAGAAGAAATAACTTTGAAAAATATATGAAATAGCGCGTATGCATGCGTGAAGGCTGAAAATTGCGGTAGGTAGAAACGAATTATTTTTATATTTTAGGGTAACGCAATTTTCGGGGAAGTTCCGAACTCTAAAAAATCCCAGCTGGCGTTGCAGTGATGCCGTTATAGTATAAATTTACTAAAATACGTACAGGGTGGCCCGTTTAAGAGGGGCCTATACCTTATCTCGAAAACTACGGGGGCTGGAAAAAAAATTTAAACACAAAAGTTATTCCTAATAAAATGATCTTTATTTTTTTTTGTATTGTTTTAATCGTCACTTTTTTATATGCAGGATGGTCACAGAAAGTTACACTTTTTAAATGAAACACCCTATATTTTATTACATTTTTGGATTCTACTTAAAATTCTAAGCATATTTGTTGTATGATGTTATACCTCTAGAGTTAGTAGTTTCACAGCTATAAACAGTTGAAAATCGGTACTTTGGCTACTTTTCACCTTGGTAGCAGGAAGACCATTAAAGATGGAGTAAAATGAATTCCACATTCCTATCCTAACTTTCCAAGAGTTATCTGATGGTGCTAACTGATGGTACCTACAGAGGTACCAGATTTGGTACCCATGCCCCTGCCAATTAGTACTGTCAAATAGCTCTTGAAAAGTTAAGATAGGAATGTGAAATTAATTTTACTCCATCTCTAATGGTCTTCTTGCTACCAAGGTGAAAAATAGTCAAAGTACCGATTTTCAACTGTTTATATCTGTGAAACTACTAACTCTAGAGGTATAACATCATACATCAAATATGCTTAGAATTTTAAGTAGAATCCAAAAATGTAATAAAATATAGGGTGTTTCATTTAAAAAAGTGTAACTTTCTTTGACCATCCTGTATATAAAAAAGTGACGAATAAAACAATACAAAAAAAATTAAAGATCATTTTACTAGGAACAACTTTTGTATTTAAATTTTTTTCCAACCCCCGTAGTTTTCGAGATAAGGTATAGGCCCCTCTTAAACGGGCCACCCTGTACAATACAATACAGGTTTTTATTTTACTGCAATCCGCATAGAAAAAAATGTAAATTGTACAATATTCCATAAATCACCAGAATTGACCTATAAAATAAATAATTTTCACCAATCAACAAAACCTTCTCAAAATCACCAGATCTGATGAATTTTCACCAAGTTTGGCAACGCCGTAATACAGAAGGTTCGTCGTCGATCTGCCTCGGTGGTCTTCGTCGCCAACGAAGGTCGTCCTATGCGAGAGCGTCCGCGCGTTTGGTGCTGAATGGAAGGGGAGTAGGGGAAACCAGAGGAATTCCGTCTCTTTCTCTTTTTAACTTTAGGTCTCGTATTTAACGTACTCTGTTATCGCATTAAAATCGTATGGATAAAGATTTCTTGCCAAATGTGTATATACAAAAATACACTACTAGTCGCACTTGAAGATACCCACGATAGTGGGATTCCTCTGGTAATCTCTGCGCTCTGATTTTATCTGCCCAGATTATGATCCTCTAGGTTTTCGATGGGAGGATCTTCAATTAATATCCCATTATTTTGTTTTGTGATTTGTAGAACAACCCAATTAATACAACTGCGAAGAACAAGACCAGTGACAAGGCTATTGATACTTTAGCTGACTGTATAATCGGTACTAGAATCTTTCTTTCTAGGTACCTACTGTATCGATTTCACCATAATCCGTTCGATCTGCTTTGAGCAAACTACTAAATGCATGTATTTTGAAAGAAGAAAAGCCTGATGGAAAATGTTCCGAGATCGGGACAAAATTTTATATTAAAAGGTCGACTAAGAAAGACCTCCGATATCCTGCTGTCTTA
>MU182182.1:578177-604050 GCA_016904865.1 Pissodes strobi | reverse complement strand
TACTTTACTCAATTTTGTGGTAATCTAGAATCTAAAAAAGTAATGAACATTTTGGGGTTTTACCAAAATTGGCTCTAGCAATCAGTTACAGCAAAAATGAATTTACCGTGCTGATGCTATTTTTACATTTGGCAATTATTACTTTGCTGTTAATATTTTCTTAATATGATTTGGATGTTTTGTAGACAATTCGCGCTTCGATTTTTTTTTGGCAGTGGCACACACACTAAAAGAGATCCTATGTCACTCGACGAGCGGTGTGTATGAGAAGATGTTGATTGACACGGTTCTTGAATAGCTGTAGTCTGAAATTAGGGGGAAACATGTCCTGGGTGTGAGTTCCACAGTGATGTAGTGCGCCAGAGAAAGCAGGCTTTGTAGAGTGATGTTCTAGGTGTTTCCAGTTGTACGACGAATGGGTGCTCTCTTGCCGTCTGTCGTGACTGTCTGACAGTCGTTGCTGCGGGCGGGACGAGGCGGGCCAAATCCTGAGATCGTCTGGCGCGAAAAAATCTGTAAACAGGGATATCTCGGTGTTCCAGATTATCCAGAGCCCGACAAGACGCACAGCTCACTTCTGAATGCAATCCAGCAGTCTTAAGGTGCGGCACCCCAGAAGTGTTAGCAATTTTCTAAGCACGGTCTTATTTGCGCTTTGTAGATCAATAGCAGCTGCTGCGGTGTATACAGTTTTTGTTGGGATATAACGCACCAAGCTTCTGCGAGGCTGATTTTGCGATGCTAGCAAAGTGGTCAATCCATGACATATTGCTGTTGACCGAGACACCCAGTAGTCCGATCGACGCGGATGAAGGAATGGTCGATCCTGCCATAATGACGTCAGGGCTCGCCGTATTTGCTTTCTTGGTGAACGTGACTGCTTGGGTTTTTGCTGCATTGAATTGGACCAAATGTCTGTCGTCCCCAGTTCGAACTTTCTCTCAGTCGCTGGTAAAAGTTTTTCTGGTCTAAATTGGGAGACAAGGGTACTCTGGATACTGTCATCTACAGAACTGTAAACTGGATTATTGGTTTCGGTCAGCAGGTCATTAATATAGATGAGAGCGAGTTGGTGAATGTATTGCGCCTTGGGGCACGCCTGAATTAATGGTGAATGTGTCTGAGATGTGGCCATCAACTGCAACGTGAAGGGATCGATTTTTAAGGAAGTTGTCAAGCAAACTGCAGAGTGATGCTGGTAGTCCGAAGGACGACATGCTTGTGAAGCAATCCGTCATGCAAAACCCTGTCGAATGCTTTTGATATATCCAACGCAACCGCTCGAGATTATTCGTAGTTCTCAATTGCCCTACTCCATACATGAGTCGGATAGGCCAATATATCTCCTGTCGATCTATCTTTGCAAAAGATGTATTGGTACCGCTAATTTTTTTGTTGGTCTCGAGGTACTTCAGTAGTTGCTGATTGACTACACGTCCCATGACTTTGGAGATCTTTGGAAGCAAGGCAATTGGGCGATAGTTTGAAGGCGTGGTTTTCTTGCTTTTTTTGGAACAGGTTGCACTCGAGCGACTTGAGATGGGTAAATCTCGAGGTAAATCCCCTACTGATTCTTTGATTGTGTTTGTTCTTATTTTCATCAATCACATGTTTGCATTCGTTTCGGGCTTCAGCAAAATAATTGCGACTTTCAGCGGTCTGATTTTACTGCTAGTACTTGTAGGCTTGCTGTTTCCTACCTACAGCTCTTTCGCATCTTCTGTCGAACCAGGGCCTTCCTTTTGACGGTAACTTGATGGAATTTGGGATGTATGCTTCCACTCCTGAGGAGATTACTTACGTAATCTCTTCGCAACAGACTGACGGGTCGTCATCGTCAGTACCAAAGGAGACGTCGAGCCAACTAGGTAGAACTATCTTATATCATCCCAGTTTGCACGATTGTAATGCCAGATTTTACGAGGCAATGGTGGATCCTTCTGTAGGAGTTACAGTTCACAAACTGTTGTAATAAGTTTATGGTTGGATGTGCCGAATGGCGGACCAACTGTAATTGCGTACTGGCCAATTATAGGTAGTTGAATTCAGGCGAGTGAGGTGACTAAAACCAAACCATTCAACAAGTATCTGGATATGTTCATCGGTACGGAAGTTTCAAATATCTCGTTATTTTGCGGGATTAAAAATTTCAATAAAGTACTTCATTAGGTCAAAGCAAATAGGTGAGTGAATCTTTTCCCATTCCATTAAATTGAATAAAAATGTAAACGGGCATTTGTATTTTATAAATTGAAGACGAATTGTTCTTTATTTAATTATTACATGTGTTCAATGTTTCTACACTTTCGACGAATTAACCTATAAAACTTGTAGTATATATTTGCTTTATGCATGCGTAAATTAATAACGTTTTGTTCCGCTACTAAATGAATTTCTTAGCCATATATTGTTGCAGATACAGGTCTTCGCGAAGCGCTTTGCATATTAATATGCAAGTTAATAATCATACTGCTATAATATGTTAGGCACAAAGCACTATATTATTATACAGCGTGCTTCAAACTCAGTGGCCTATTAGACGTTTCTGGAGAACAGAAAAGTATTTCTCCATGAAAGTTGTTTGTTGGTCATAGAAAGTAAGGATCTGTACGGCATTGCCAGATGTACCTATCTACTCATAGGCGTTGCCAACTTTTGAGGTTCAAATGGAGTAACCTTGTAAATTTTCTTTAAAGAAATAGCAAATTACATAATTTTTTTTTGGATCGTAGAAAACCCACGTTTTGTCAGGGAGAAATGCTTTCAAAATAAATTTAGTTTTATTGAATTTTGCTTAATGAGGGATGATAAGTTTTTGCTTTTTCGGTGCGAAAACTGAAATTCGGAAAAATATTTGGACTTTTTTGGAACTACAGTTTCTGATTTTTTTTATATAATTTTCCGTTAGATGCTTTTCGAAAATGTTGGTATTAGCCATTGCGGCGTTAATTTATCCGTTAAACTGTAATTAAAGAAGTTATTTTTTAGCTAACTATTTAATTTTTAAGATGACTTTGAAACGAGCTTTGAAGTCATATTCTGTTCCGTTAATCAACGCCGCAAATTCATGTTAGGATATCTTGCGATCTGTCATATTCACGATGAGATAGCAATCTAACGGAATGGGAGGAACATAAGATAGTAATAGTGAAGAGGTGGAGGCGGATGGCTTTTCATTGCTGTCACCTATCCAATTGAGAGTAAAAGGAGCCGCAAATCAGTCAGGATCTTGATCAAAACTTGGTTGAAAACGAGCTCCAACGAACTTATGCCTTCTTTGGTGAGCAGGTATTGACGACTTCTTTATCAGCTATAACACAGTCATTCCCTCTATTGCTGAACTGGAGCGCTAAGAGGTCATTCTTGTCTGATGAAAACTTTGAAATTCTAGTTTTTATGAAAGGTAACATGCATCTTATGCAAATAATGGAAAGTGAGAACCTATTGTGTTTTAGCATTTCCAGTTTTATTTCTTTCGGATTTTTCAGTCTCGTTAGTAACATATGAAATTAAACTTCAGATGAGTATTGTGTGAAATTGAAACCAAAGCATATTAAGCGTTAATTGTCCACACACTTTATTTTTCATTTAGCTAATTAGCTTCAGCTAATAGCTATAGCTACGAACAATTTATTAAAACTCGATAAAACTAATATGATCCTTGATTAGTTTAGTTTTATCTACGAAACATGCTTTTAGAGTTTTCAGGTTCTTAAATAGATACTTACAACGTTAATTTTGTCGCAAGGTGGTTTTGGATCACGAAGTAGTTTTTGGATATTTTTCTTTCTACAGAAAATTAGCATAGTTTCCATTATATTTTTGATGAATTATCTGACTGTATGGTTGTTTATAACGGATTAATGGTTAACGAAGTGTATTACGTGAAAATTGACCCCCAATATGCGGGTATCCCATTTGAAATTAAAACGTCCATTCTAAAAATTTTTTTACGCTAGATCTTCACGAAAACAGAACTTTCATGGAAATATCTTTTTGCATTCTCCAAAATGTCCGTTGAATTTGAAATATCGTGTCTGTTACTAATATTTTATAAATACAAGTGCAAATTAAAAATATAAATCTTTGATTTTGAAATATACTTTTTAAATTTTACTGAACATGCCATTTCATTGTTCCCTTGCCTATAAATGTCACCCATCATGGAGAGGATGGTAGTTATAGTCGGTGCAACAAGGTTGTTCTTACGTGTGCTATTAGCCTGGACCAGCATTTATGGAAAATGCAATAGAATTTTGGCATTTTTGCCTTGAAAAGCTCGAGAATGACAGAGCAATGGCGTATTGATTACAAGAATAAATCTAATGTTATGCAAAATCGAGGCATTATAATAACTACGTCCATCAATAAATGATGAAAGAGGATTAGGAGCAATAATAATAAAATTATTCTACTTCAGCAATAAAAAAACATTTCTAAGATATTTATGTCTAAAATGTGTATTAGAATTAATGTCAAAATCTAAACAACAAATATACATACAAAACAATATGATAGTTAATCTTAAACACCGTCTGTATCCGACAAGTCATACTATCCGAACTAAAATCTGACATGGCATTATCTGTAGCTAATGTTATAAACTAGTGAGCCTACAATTTGGTCCATTGGTAAATGTAGTGTCCACCTTTAATCGTTTTCTTTAACTACGTGTTTAACATATTTTTTATATTGCTTTTGCAAATAGATTTTTAACGTCTGTTAATTTGTAGGCCACATTGTTTCTAGACACTTCAATTTTTTTACTTGAGCCCAAATAAGCTCTATGGTGATATGGTGGCAAGCGAGTCCCGCATTTTGGCAATATCGTCAATAACGTACTTATTGTAGGTACTTATCTTTGTTTATTCAAACTTTCTGTTTGACTAATTGCATTAACTGACGTTTAACATTGTCATCCTAGAATAATATATTTTGCTGAGTTAACCAGACTGTACAGGGTGGCTAGGATTCGAGTCTATGTATGGAGATCACGAAGACCGTAAGAGATACAGTCTCGGTCAAATTAGGGCAAAATTGCGCATTTAGGTGTCTAACAATATGCCATTTAGAAAGTGTTCAAATTCCGAGTATTTTCGGAGATATGCCAAAAAAGCGAAATATTGAAAAGTTTCGTCCTCAAGGGGTCATCATCAACTTTCTTTTTTTAAATACGAATAAATTTTTTTTATCGTTTTTCACATGATATTGGCGTTATTAATATGAATGTGTTTTAATTTTTATTATTTTATTTTTTTTTGTAAATTACTTATTTTGCATTGGCGTAATTTTAAATAGTTTGTTACTTTTGAAATATTTATATTCTATAAAAATATTTGAATTTGTTTGTTGTGTTGAGTGGAAAATTGAAGTTTTCATTTTCAATAAAAATAAAAAAATAGTAAAATGAAATAAACAGGTTCGTTAGCTATTACCCCCAAAGCAAAATAAATAATTTAAAGAAAAAATAAATAAAAATTTTAAAAAATTAAAAATTAATAGAAACACATATTTATTATATTGATAACGACAATATCATCTCCAAAACGGTAAAAAAATTTAAGTTCGTATTTAAAAATAGAAACTACCCGAAACTAACCGGATGCCATCATTGGAGAGAGAGGAAAAAGTGGCAAAGCAAAAGTGCAATTCAATTTGAAATTCGTTTTAAAATAAGCTCAGGAAAAAAATTAAACCGTTTTTCAATATTTCGGTTTTTTCCGGATATCTCCGGAATTTTAAAACTTTCTAAATGACATATTGTTAGCCACCTAAATACGCAATTTTGCCTTAATTTGACCGACACTGTATCTCTTACGATTTTCGTGTTCTCCATGCATAGACTCATATTTGAGCCACCCTGTACATCACGTTTAAGCCAGGTCCAATTTTTTTGAATGCATATATCACCAATTTGTTAATTCTTTGAAGAGTAAAAGACAAAGAAAGAGAAACACAATCATCACTGGATATTTAATAATATAAATCAAAGTAGAGAAAAATTAGAAGATGTGGATTAAAACCACTAACATCTCAGAGCAATATTTTATAAGAAAACTGAGCGAATTAAAAAAATTATTTATGCAACAAGTCGGTTTTTTAAGAATGTGAAATTTTGTACAGATGAGTGTGACAGTCACACGAGTAAAAAAAGGTTCTTTACGCATGAGTTACATACAATATTTTTTCTACCATCGAGAAATAAATCATATAATTAAAAATAGAAATAGTATACTTCCCGCAGTACTCCTTTAATTAAGGTTCGTATTTGTCTGAGTAGCCTTGACTAGCGTTTTAATGTCAAAATCATGACATTTTCATCATTTTTATACACTAATGTATAAAAATGATTACTTTACACACTAGTGAATAAGAGATGATTTTACGCACGATAATAGCAAAACATATATTTCTGGAAGTGGACTCCTGATGTGATTCAAGTTTCAAGTTCCGAATAGGAAAATACCTCGGAAAATACTGATTAAAATGAAAACGATCCATTAATATAATAATCATTATAACTAGGAATAAATAAATCCTTGAGTATTATGCAACGATTAAAACATTCATAGAAATAGTTAGCAAGAATTAAATCAAAAATGATTTGCATAAAGCATGTTATTCGTAATGCAGAATTATGCGGCTATGAATGTGTGAATTTATTATTGCATTAAATATTATCGGCAACGAATTAAAACATCAGAATTATTTTGATGATGTTAAAATGAAAATCGTAAGGGAAAATGGGGATTTTGGATCAGTGGGTGTTAATAATAATAATAATTAAAAAAAATTATCTGGGAACATGTCTCACAGAAAACGTTCGGCAGAATTTTATTGAGATATGTTTTATTGTTTTGTTATATTTGAAGAAGTTTTCACTTTTTTCTGTTTTAAAAATGTTTTATTGTGGTTAACAATTTGTATCTACAGTAAGGTTGCCCCTATTTTGATACGATCAATTTTTTTAAGCCATAGTAACTTAAATTATTTATAATATTTTGTCACATTTATTTTTCATTTTATTATTTCTATCGTTATAGTTTCCACCTGGCTCGCGTCTCTAATATTCGTGGTAAGTGGAAGCTACTCAGGGAAAGTGGAAAAGGGACTCATGTAGGACAAAAATTGTTAAACAAGATTTTGAGCAATTAATTGGTGATATATTGGTAGAATCAAACGAATCCAATATTATAAATAATAGTTTCAGGATGAGAGGCATTTAACCATGATGTTATAACTGGCGAGTGATTCTATGCAGAAACTTTACGTAAATGAAAGAATAAGCTAAGCTGTGGGATCGAAAATTAGAAATATTGATAAAGATCTTGTGAGCACAGAAATTATCAATAAACTGAAATTCGAATACATTAATACAAAAATATGATTTATATCTTTTAAAAATGTGCTGTTGTAATCAATAAAGTAAAATAATTGCGAAAAGGTGGCACAAGGGGCAGAGGTCACGACGAACGATGTTTTAAAAATAATATCTTAAAATATAGGAAAAACGCATGCAAAACCAAGGAAACCAAAATAGAACATTATGGCAAATGATATGAAATCAAAAAACATAAAAAAACGAAAATTAAATGTTAAAAAGTAAAATACCGAGGAAGAACGTTTTAAAAATTGTGATCTCTGAAATTGGAAAGAAGAGATGAAGAACGTCTGGTGAATATTTACCAAAATATTAAAGTTGTTCCCAAAAAAAAAACACCCAAAAGCACTTTGTTGGACAAATAGTAAAAGTGGCAGTTAAATGTTTCTAAAAGATAGTAAAGCACATTCACAGCAATAGTTAATTTAATCAGTGTTTAAAGTGACCTAATCGATGTTCAAAGGAGTGTCCCTTAAAACAATATTCTACTGGACAAAAATGGAGAAAGTCTATGGTTACAAAAGATGCGATAATTGTGCTCACCAAACTCTGGCAAATGAGGGGCTCATATTTTTCCTTGAATTTAGCATTTTGAATATTCAATCAGTTTCGTTTTTTTAACATAGCGATTATGATAGGCGAGAGTGTATACTTTTCTGTGTTTAACTCGTTAAGACGTATTTTCAATAATCATCTGATTTTCCAACATCGCCAATTCGCTTGCCCCAGACGTGGCAAGTGTGGTATACTTGTAAAACTTATTTTTTGTCAACCCTGTTTTGATTTAATGTGAAATATTAGTCCGCACTTCACCTTACTTGTTTTCATTGCAATCTCCGCTAGTCTTATTATTGCCTTATTTGTTTTGCACAGAACAAGAAATATGTAAGGTATAAATATACACTGAAGATACGAAGATACGAAGATATTAGAATCAAAAAGAACTTTGCAAAGCGGGTCTACTTCAGTGGCGTACAGAAATTTTGATTATAATTAAAATTTTAAAGTAAAAAAATAATAATTTTAAATTTTAATGTACCCCACTGAAATAGACCCGCTTTGAATCTAATACCGTAGGCCATAACATATCGAAAAATGATAAAAAAATCCTGAAAAAAAGTCATTAAGCATTAAAAAAGGATCCAATTTAACTTGGCCCACAAGACATGGTTTTCCCAAAACTAAAGTATAAATTTTAATTTTGTTTGTATTGACCTGTTTTTTTAATGGTCAATATTCCGAACCCTTTCTAATCTTGTTTGCCCATTTTTAACTCTTTATTTCATTTGGCCTATTTTTGCAACGACCTGAAATACATTGGTTTTGAAAAATACCCCCTTTTCTGTACGCCACTGAAGTAGGCCCTCTTTGCAAAGTTCTTTTTAATCCCAATATCTTAGACCCTAACATATCCAAAAATGATAAAAAATCTTTTGAAAAAAAAAAGTTATTAGGCATTAAAGAATATTCCAATTTAATTTTGCCCACAGTGTATTTCCCAAGGAGGATATTGTTAACAAAAAAATATTTTTTAAGTACAATACGTAATTTAAAATTAATGATGCATTCAAAACGATGGATAATTATCACGAGAACACACACACGCACAGATTGTACTTACGCAATGTGGAAATTAAACTTTTTCCAAATCATTTGGCAACATAAAATTTCTATAAACTTGAAATTTTATAGATATCTATAAACATCGAGACAAACATCATTTATTTATTTATTTATAGAACTGACGTCTATATATACATGTTAGATATGGGCTGTATATCATACTTATTTGATTGAAAAATGCAATTTTTCCAAGTCATTGAGCACTAATTCTTATAATTTAGCACTTTAGTATTTTATTTTATGTTGTTGCATTTAATTTAGTAATTTACCCAAACACTCGGTTTCTTATTCCTTACCACTAAAATTATTGCTTAGAATCAGAAACTAAAGGAGACAAGAATCTTGAATTTACTTTATTACGCGCATTCACCATATTGTCCAATAAATATCCTAAACCTAATAACTCCTAAAACTGATAATACGTTAGCTTGCCCTTATAAGGTAAAGTTTATTTTTATCAGAAAGATTAATAATAAACATAGCATGTATTAATAGAATAATACACACAATTATTATTCATTCACCATTTTGTCAGTTTGGATTGTTGAAGTGTACAAGTTTGTGTACACATCTTATCCTGCTTAAATAAAAAATTAAATATTTTTATTTTTATTTTTCTTAGACCACAAGTAATCTAGAAAATACTAAAGCAAAATTAAATCAACATCAGTTATTATAGATCAACGAAAGTTTAATTTATAAACTTTAAAGTTTTTTTTCTCTAGTAGAGTAAATTGTATACGCTTTTACGCAAGTATGTGTCCCTAACAGGAATAAAATTTTAAATAAACCTCAAATATTTCTCATCGGAGACAAAACTAGATGAAAAGCAGTCCCGTAACGTAATTAAAAAATCCCGGAATTTATTATTTGAATCCCGATATTGTGAAATACCTCAAAGTACTCGTAATACTGCGAATTACTAAATAATTAGGTATAAACTACTAAACAATTATCAGCCTTTTCCAAATTTGAACTTGAGCTTAAAAAATGTTATGTAGACATACAAACTTATAAACAACGCAAGCGATAATGAGTCTTATCTTGCAACGATCAACAAATTGTATGATATAAATTCTGGAGCGGATCATCAGTCCGGCAGACTATGTCAACCCGTTCATCCGATAACCATATTCCCCCATAGGTGCGTTCCCCTCTTAATGTCCTAAACCTGGAATCCGAACTTTAATCTGTCCGGCAGACTATGTCAACCCGTTCATCCGATAACCATATTCCCCCATAGGTGCGTTCCCCTCTTAATGTCCTAAACCTGGAATCCGAACTTTAATCTGGCAGCCAAGTCCAACTCTGGAAAGATCATCCATCTCTGGATAAGTCTCCCAAACCAAAAAAACTGTGCCTCAGTGTCCCTTTGCATTAATTTGCTTCGGCCCGAAATTAATGTTGTTAAATCCGTTCGTTTTTTGTTGTTCTAGTACCCATGTTTAATTTTAATTTTTAAGTTCTTTTCATTGTCAAATTTTAATTCGATTGTTTTTTTTTGATGCATTAAAGTTGTTGACTACACCTAAATCATTCAATTTTTATTTTATTTACAAAATACAAACCTAAGACAAGACATATTTTAAGTAAAAATATGGCGAATATTAAAAATATCACCATATTTTGAAAAAATTAAATAACTGCCACTGAAAGAAAGATGAAAAACAGAAGTTTGTGTACCCACATATTTTTAATAACTGTCAACTTCCTCTGTACCACTCTTAAAAAAAAAGGTTTTGAACACGAACTCTTATTTTACCATTTATAATTATTAACATAAGGAGATTTTAAGCTTCTACAAGACGCGTTATTAAAAAATTAGAAAGTTAAGCAATTAATTTAAAAAATATATATCTAAAAATAAATGCTAGTTAAACAATAATTATATATTTGAAATTCACCTACAATTTGACCTATCCACTTCAAGTGCCCCCGAACCACCCGAACTATATAACATAGGGTTTATTGCACACTAAAGCAAAATTTATAGAAGAATGTATTTAACTACATTCATGGACAAAATTATGAATAAAACAAAGATAATATGTTTCGGTAACTGTTCAGTAAATTCTAACAGAAATTTTAAGTTTATTTGTTAAAATACAGGTTCATTTAGATGCCAAGATGTAACAAAATACACAAGTACGTATACGTTTTCTCACATTGAATAACCGCAAGGTTTCAAGACAGCTGGCTTTATTAGTAAACACGTGCTTCAACCTTTAATCAAAAACAGTAATTTTTGAAAATTTAATGAAGCGCAGAAATTCCAAAGACATCTTTAAAGTTTTATGAAAATTACATGTATTTGTATTGTTTGTTATGTTCTGTATAATATGAAACGCGAAACATTAAACTTTAAGCTATCAACTAAGGTCAAAATTGATAGAATCTAGAGCCGTTTCAAAAAAATTAATAATCAGAAAATAACTATCATTTTTATTCGATATATATTTTTTTCTAAAAGTGCTTAAATAAAAAACAAAATATTTTTATTTTTCATAGACCACAAAGAATCTAGCAGAAATTAAAGCAACATGAAATCATCAATAAGTTAAGTTATTATAGATCAATAAATGTTTAATTTATAAACTTTAAAGCGGACCATCAATAGGGCAGACTTTGTCTGAGCCCGTTCATCCTTTGACCATATGCCCACATGAGTGCGGTCCCCTCTGAATGTCCTTAAACCTTAATCTGGCAGCCAAGTCCAACTCTGGAAAGGTCATTTCCATATTAAATTGTGCCTCAATGGTCAATGCATTTTGCATGCGGGGTGCTACTTTCCAAGTTGTAAAGTCGAAGCTCTAAGTTAAATAATTTCAAAGTTAAATCAATCAAGTGTTTAAAGTGAAATAAATCGCCACGTGAAATTAAGCTAAACTAGTCAGCCGTTAAAATGATAAAATAATTACCTAAATTAAATAACCAAAACTAGATCTAAATAAGATACAACACAACTCTTAAGAACTCTATTATGCATCATAGCCAAGCCTCATAATCAAATCAAGTATAGCACAAATGAAGAGACATGCGCATTATAACCTTCGAATGGAGTGTGAATTCATCAAGTTTTTGTCAATAGACTTGTTATTGTTTTTACCTGGTGCGTATTCTTACTGGCGTAGATAACCTATGCCTGCTTAGTGTGGTGGGTAAAAACAAAGGAAATAACAGCACAGCGAAAGCTAACAATAGTACAAAGGCTTGCCTGTCTGGCTATAACAGGGGCTATGAAACCATGCCCCACAGCAGCTCTGGAAAATCTACTTGACCTCCTTCCGCTGCACATATGCATATAAAATCAGGCCTGGGCCAGTGCCATAGAGTCACTCAGACACAAAAACTGAAGTCAGGAAACCTGACGTCAACTTAAAATTCTGAAAGACATTCAGATAGGGGCGATGACCAAACCAAGCGATACAATGAAAAATCCATTTTGATCGCTCCTTTGAAGTGTTAATCGAAGACCGCAATACTACAGGGGAAAGACTAAAACAACTAGAGATGGGATCACTTGTCTGGTAGACAGATGGATGAAAGATGAAAGATGGAGTGGAATCCGGAGTTTACGGATCGCGGTGTCGAATTTCTGCACCTTTAGGAAACTGAAACACTCCCACCATCCTTCAAACAGAACTAAATTCTATCAATATAGCCATCTCTGAATGTGCCAAAATGGCCTAAGAGGTGCAAAGACCTATATCCTATCAGATAGTCAAGTAGCCCTAAAAGCACTTAGAGGGCACGTAATGAATGAACTCAGAAATCGGGAAAAAAGGCGGAAAGAGAACATCGGGCCAATGCACCTGGGCAGATAGGACAAAAGACTCATCTCTCACTCGCCTAACTACACAAAAAAGCTTCTCAAGCTACCAAAAAATTAGATAAAACTAGTCGTGGCCCCTGGAGGTACCACAAAAAAGAAATGGGGAAAGAACTGACGAACAAACTATGGCTGAAATGTCACAGCAATTATTCTGCGAATGTAAAGCACTGAGTCGCCAAAGGTTGGGGCATCTCGAAAATGCCCTTGTGGCACCTGGTGATCTCCAAAAGCTTAACCCGCGATTTATTCTGAGGTTCTCGAAAGAGATATGAATTCCCCTGTAACATGGAAGGATATACACAAGAGATCAATTGTGGTCGACGTGTTGAAAGACAAATCTTGCCGAACGACCCTCTACCATACCATACCATACTGGCGTAGATAGATCCCACTTCAGCTACATAACCCCCTTGACACCAAGAAACTGGAACAACCAACATCGAGCATAGCCAGGCTAAATTCCTAGCCGGAGTCCGACACGACGAGAATATAGTCGTGACAATACGGGATTACTACACCCGAGAAACGACTTCTTGATTAGTGTCTCCTGTCATTCCGAGGGCTTTTCCTTCATTTTCAATACTCGTCTCGCAGCGACTAGCACCAATCTTTCCGCGCATTTCGTTCATTTAGGTTTCAAAAAATGAAAAGTAATAAGGATAAAAAGGGAAAATGTGGTGCCGGTACGAATATGCTCAAAACAAAAACGAATTAAGACAACTTAATGGCCAGAAAATTACTCAGCCAACCGTTATGTTCGCTGTAGCAGAAAGAAAATAAAAGAATATCCCGGTTCGGGCGCCAGGTGACCTGCAAAAATCCCCGTAGGCCGTGGAAACACATTAAAAACCATAATTATTACCATGTCTCTAACAGAACTAATAGATGGTTCATGTTTTTATATGCCTCTTAAATTACACGCCTGTCGTTTCTGTATATACGCGTTTCGTACGGTCGAATGTCTTGCATTATGCGCGTCTATTTATAGCTAGATGGTCGGAAAGGAGATCGACTAAACATGGCATATTTCTTAAGACGGCAACGACTGTTTTTATGGATAATTTAACGAGAACTAGTAAAATATTCTTTGCCATAAACGTCAAATATAAGGCATAGATGCTGTTTCAAAAACTATAGATTTCTTCAATTTAGAGTAATATATACTTTTGTAATGAAAAATCATCATTGTAGTGGTGGTAGATGGATACTAAATAATATGAAACACATAGAACATAAAAGAAAGTAGTACTCAGAATTCTTAATTGCAGAAGGATACTCGAAAGTATGTATTTGTCATGACGTCACTAATTGCAGGAAATCTGCGGAAAATGCAGTAATGAATTTGCATGATCTATTTAATTACAACTTACTTTAAGAAAAATGTCATTTACAGACATATCGGCTTTAACGTTTTCCAATATCTGCATTTATTTTTGGGACGTGTTAAATTGCCACTAAAATATCTATTCCGTATGTTGTTGGATTTCCATAAACAGTATAAATAAACAATAAAATCTTTAAAAATATACATACTCATTCTTGTGCAAATTGGTCGTCTATTAGATATCATTCATTAAAATAATATGTTAAAGTAAGAAAACAATACTCCATCTATCTTAGTTATTGGCAGGGACATAACTATAGGTTTTATTTTTTGGGGCGCTAAATGAAAATAGAATGAAAATTAATAAAACAATAATATTTATTCGTTCAAGCTACTCCTTATGTGTATTTATACTAAAGAACTAATTGTTAATTAAAATACCATTGTATCGTTGTTTCTAATGAACGGCTATGTCAGTTGAAAATTCTCGATTTATTATTAAAAACTTCGACTATCTCATCGAAGTCTGTCCTAATATCTTTTTCGATATAAATCAGGGATAAATTGCTGAATCTGTCTTGCGGAAAAAGATCTTTCGTATGTAGCTGAAGACACTAGTAAGATTATTGCAGTTTGAAATAACGTGAAAAGAGTTGGAAATGTAGTCTAAGATTCTATTAAATATACGTTAATTGAAGTAAGTAAGTAATTTCAAAATTCAGATTTACCAGTTTGATACCTAATAAATTTGAATAGTGATTTATAAAAATCCATAAAAATATAGTATTGTAAACTTGGGAAAATCTTTTTTCCATGAATCCAATTACAACATCTAGAACGCTGTAATATAAAGCAACATGCCAGCATTGTTCTATTGTTAATTCTAATTTGGAATCTGCATCAGATCCCATCGTTGAAGAAACCACAAAAGATATTTACGCGGATTTTCTTATTTCGTTTCGAAGACCTAGAGGGAAGTTCCAAAGATATGTCGTCAGCAAAAAAGGAAACTTCTTTGAACAATTTGGCGAAACTTTCGTCGTTACGCTTTTTTTTTTCGAACAAATCAATAAGGGTAGTAGCACTATCCAAAGTGGCATCTTTTGCTTGAACTTTGTTGGACAAGACTTGCGACTACTGAGGACCTCATCCAAAATAAATAACCATCAGATTGACAAAATTGCTGCTGCAATGATCCCGTCATTATTGCATTCTGATGCCTCAGTTGACAGTCGTCTATCTAGTGCATCTGACGATACGTGTTTTTGACCACATACCTAAAAAGAGACTCAATTGTTGACATTTTAACATGATACAACATTATTCCGCCTTATCTTTATCATAATTGCACCATTGCGAGGCACATATTTGTAACTCCTACAGAGCAAGGAAAATCCCAAAATAATATGTATTTATTTTGCAACTGCAATAGCTCCTAGCGGTTGCTTTAATTCAAAGTTAATCTGCAATTGCATTCACAACAAATTTATTTATTAATAAAGTTTCCTTCCTTATTTCTATTATAGCAGGCTGACAACATTGAATTTTTATTTTACGACCTTTACTAAGATTCCCAATTTTAATGAGTTGTCTGCCTTTATCAAGCCAATTGCGACGTTGCTTGTGAGCTCTCGAGTGCCGTAGTGACTATTTTGCGATATTTTGTGTTTTTTTGTGATTTTTGTAGCAAATTGGGTTCTTTAATAAACAAACATGGTGCATGCATGTGTAATATGTAAAAAAGTGGACCGTCTATTTAGGAATGTTCTTCTTTTTAAACCGCAACCCAAACTAACCGAATTATTGTCTTGCTGTAGTGTAAAGACTTACTTTAGTGTTTTGTGTTTCCAAAGGTGCGTGTTTTATTAATTTGAAAATTGGGTGATGAATTCTTAACAGTTGGAAACTTTTCAAGGTTGTTCTTAAAAGTTAAAAAAATAAATTTGATGAATTGAATAATCGCCCATATTTAAAAACACTTTAACTCTATCAATAAAGCATTAGGAAATGAGGGGTTGGATAAACCCGGCCATAATATCAATATTTATTTTTGTTATTGTTATATTAGTAGAGAAATAATTAATAGTTACACTTTATAGGCAAAATTCATAATCTCGTGGTACATGATGTATATTTTCTATGGAAAAATAAGGAAAGAAAGGTTTGTTTTTTTTGGCCCGGTTTTTGCCAATCATGTATAAATTGTATCATTTTAGGGGGCACAACAGTTTTTTTAAATTTCGTAAACAATTTAGTCATTAAGTAGATTCTAGGTGTGCATTTATGTTATAATATAATTAAAATATATTTATTTATTAATTTTATTTAAATTTATAATTACAATCCAAACTGTTTCGATATACACATTTTTTTCGATTTATTTAGCAATAAATATTTGCTGTACTTACGCATTTTTCTTCCCGATTATTATAATGTAATGTTTTCTTTAAACTTCATTTTCATTATACATTTTATTTAAACGTTTGGGAACTAGACTTAGAAATTGTTATATATTTTTGCTATTTTTACATTATAGGTATGTACTATTTTGTAAAATCACTAAACAATATACGCCTTCCGTAGTTTGCATATTTCTACTCTTTTTTTAAGGTTTCTCTTCATACTTTATTATTATTTTTCATTCTATTTAACAAATTTTGGACTCGGCCTATAAATACATGCTTTGTCTAACTATGTCATGTTAAACTATATTTCTAAGAATGCATAAGTAATATTTTCACCTCCTGGGAGGTGTCTACTTGGAAATTTCGATGACGTTTCTGTTGATCGATGGGATGAGTCCAATCTTTTTTAGGCATATTCTATATATTTGTTGCAACAGTGTTGATACTTTGACTGCGTCTTAGATAGTTCGTTTCCAATTTTCGCGTTAATATATACTTCCATAATAACAGACTCAAATATGGAATTTCCTATGTAATGTTTGACTTTTCTAGAATTATTTCGTATTTCGGTTCCACCAGATTGAGTTCGCAGCCTATAACTTTTCGACTCGGCTCTATTATGGGGTATTTTATTTCGATTTATTCACCACTACGGCAAGGTATGTAAGTTAATGGTCTTCTTTCAATTAGTCATATTTTTATTAGGATGTTGAATTGTTGAATCTAGCATGGGAATTGATCTTCTCAAATTCTGTTTTCAGCAAGACAACGCCCGTCCTAATAATTCAATTTTACCAAGCAAATGTCAATTTTGATACTATTGCTATAAAACTGGAAGTTTTATTAACTTGTTTGTCTTCAGAAAATGAAACATCGGGGGGTTTGTTATGGGTTTTTTTTTACGAATTTCTCAGGAATCTAATCGATAAAGAAAGTAAACAATAATAAGGTACAAATTTTTTTTCAATGAACATTAATGTAATTGTTGAGCGAATGAAATTTTACATTTTTGGCATTATAGTCAGAAACCACTTCTCATCGAAAACACGCTTTGATTTTTATGCTCATTATTAACCTAATTTTAAGTAAGCATCTTTTGCATTTAAGATCCCATTTTTATATTTTTGTGGTCCATATTTAATTTAAATTTATTTAGATAAAGGCACACCAAATTTAATCAATTATTATCATTTATTTGAAATCGTATTTTTAAATTTTAATCCTTAAATTGAATAGGTAGGTATATTTTTCAGAAGCTAATAGATGTTACATCAGATGCATCTAATAAGCTAGAATAATACCCTTACAAGTGAAAACATATTACCTATTGACTATAATTCATTGTTTATAAACAAAAGGTAATAAATAATCGTTTTTTGATGAGTATGATTGGAATGTTTAAACTTTCTCCATTACTACGAATAAATTTATGAACGCAGAGACTGCACTGATGGATATTTTGATGATTTTTTTGTTTGGCTTGTTTACTAAACTATCAATGAGTTAATAGTTATGCTCTAATATTGGTAATTAGATTTTCTCAGTGGCAATGTCGGTACCTGGCACCTAAAACGGATCTTATTATCTGGTTAATGTGTTTTCGTTGCCGTACCAGTACCATCGACTTTCATATTTTTTTGTTGAATGGTATTGTGTACGAATCTCTGTACTTTTTAATCTGTTTTTCGTTTTCTTCCATCATCTTCCAATTACTGT
The DNA here is from genome assembly GCA_016904865.1 of Pissodes strobi. NCBI lineage: Eukaryota > Metazoa > Arthropoda > Insecta > Coleoptera > Curculionidae > Pissodes > Pissodes strobi. Next base: position 585,769 of record MU182182.1, on the reverse strand, counting down.
ACTGTTATAAGTGATTACTTACTATGCTTGGGATATTCTTTAATCATTGTCATAATGTGATATATAACTTTATATAGAATTATTTGATAGATCTTTCTTGGCCAACCGTATCTTTGTGATGGAAAATGCCACTGTATTTAAAAACTTATGCGTTCAATCGAGTTTTGGAGAAATGATTTGAATAACTATATTAATATTTTATCAGTACTGTTACTGTTGGTTCATATAGTTTTTCTTTCGACTGTCCTAAGGGTGTACAACCCGTGGCTCGAACCTTCGAAAAAAGACAACATGAATGAAACATTAACAACCAAGAAAAGGATATAATTAAAAACCAAGTTGCATTTTTTGTACCTCTGAGGAGCAAGCAACATAATGTAATCCACTGCATCTGTCAAAAAAAAAAAAAATAGCTAAGCTTCTAACGATCGCGCAGAGATGATGCTTTTACGTTTTCTAGTACATTGTAGATTTGACGTTGACAATAGAGATTTTTTTGAAATTTCCGTCCAGTTCAATCGCTTGGAATTGAAAATGCGACCATTCAACACTCTCTTCAGGAAATGTGTCGCCAGTTGAATAAATTGGATTTTTGAAGGTTGTTTATTCTGTAAGTGAACCTACTAAATTAACATATGGCAAGTACCAGTAAACAGCGTGTTTACAGCGAAGCGTTGGGTATTTTAATAACAATTCGTACTACTTTTTTGTGGAAGGTCACGGAAAAAGCTGTTAAGACGTAAGACGGGAATGGGAACGGGAAATCGATAAAATCACAAATATCAATTCTCAAGAAAGTAATAAGTAATCACAGATAATTCGAGCGCTGTAATATCAGTTGAATGTATATAGGGTGGCTTAAAAAATTAAGCAAAAGTTGTGTGGATGTTAGAGAGGTATAGTTCTACAATAAGCTAAAAACGAATTAGTTTAGAACAATCTGTATTTAGCATATGCATAGATCGATCCCCGTGTGTTAGTTCATATCAATATATTTTGAGAAGGATTCTGCTTCTTATCATACATAACTTTATAACAAAGATGAATTTCTTCTTAGTGATAAAAAATGTAAGGTAAATAATGCATAAATTCGATAAAATCAACATTTAATTTAGTGTATGTTTGATAAATTTCATGTCAAAAGAACTGGTAAATATGAAAAAAATATATATTTGGAAATACCAAACGGTGCCAAAAGGCGTCTAAGCATTGAAGTAGTCGTCAAAGCAACAGCGTTACACAACGAGACGTAGCGTGATGGTGATTTCCAGATGATAAATCTACTCAGATAATATGGTTTTGTAGTCAAAATACCACATCCTCAATAGTTACTCAATACCTTTAAAGTAGCAATATCACAGTATTGATTGGTCTGCTAATAGCCTGGATATGTATCTCATTGAGCACGTTTGGAACATATTAAAGACAAGACTAAAAAACCATCCGCAAGCACCACATATTCAGGCCTTGGCAGTAAATCTCCGGGAAGAGATCATCCAACGCCTTGGACAGTTCTTGCCAAACCGGTATGCGGAACTTCGTAGAAACCACGAAGGACACACACGTTATTAAAAGAAAACTTGGTTTTGTTGGTAATTTATCGAGAAAAACTCTCGTTTTAGTGCATTTTGCCGAAAGTTCCAAACCCCAACATAATTAAGATGGGAAAGTACAAGCTGTTTTGTTCAAAGCCAAACCTTTATGTTCTAGAATCTAGAGCATTTTAAAATGTAAAAAATGTCATTTAATTTTTTAATAATTTTTTTTTTCAATTTCAGTGGTCAATATTTCGAACGCATAAAAGTGATGCATTTTTAAAAAAATTATGTGCCTCACCTTTATAAGCAGACAACTGAAGTGAAACTTCTGAAAAAGATGTGAGGAATTGAGTTTTTATTTTTTTAAGCTTTTCCTCAACCTCCGGTGCTTCATTAGAGTGTTTCACTTTGATTTCCGTTTCATTTGATTTTAATTTTTTTTGGGACTGTGGCATTGAAATACGTCGAGAAATTTATCATTTTGAAAAACTGTCATGCACCGTACGAATTTTGAACATAAAATGATAAGTGGCCAAAACGTGGTTTGAGAGTTCTTACGAATCGAAAACATTAGGCCGGCCATTTTTTATAGTATTTAACAGTAATTCTATACAAATGTTAAATTTTAATTAGCTATATATAAGGAATATATATTTTAAGAAGCGTTGGTTTATTAATTTTTGTTGCATTAAGGTTGCATTATATAATACATTAACAGCAGTATTAATTAAATGGGTTAGTAGGTTTGTCGTTTCCGAACAATCTGTCTAGTCTTAGTTGTTCATTGCACAGGCAACTTAATATGCAATTTGTTATGCAGCTGGATTATATAGCCAGTTTTTCATTAGCTGGAGAATAGTTAACGTCTTAACACTGCATATATTAAGATATAATTTATGACTTTTGCGTGTGTAAAATCTTACATTTAGTGAACACCTTTAAATTACCACGTATTCATCGAGTTTTGAAATCGATTTGAATACGATCCTCTTCCCCATTTTCATGCAGAGACAAAAATAAAACTGAAATCTAATTGAAGTCGTTTTGAATTGACAGCCAAAGTGACAGTTAACAATGATTAGGTATACCATATGATATTGTGTCAAAACTGATTTAAGTTGATAGCGTTTGTTTATGTTTATTTTTGTCTTATTTGGCAGTCCGTTTTTTAAAATTATTATTTATTTGTTGAAGATAGAAAAATTATGTCCGCTTGACGAAAATATATTTTATTAATATTGACATTACAAATGATAATATTAAGTGTAACGTACATCTTCTACGACGAAGAGGACTCTAACATGAGTAGGCAAAGAGAAGCTGCTGCATTTATGCATCAAGTACATACATATGAATATTTCTATTTTTAGAGGAAAAAGGGATAATAAAATAATTTAGATAATGTAATTAAAAAAGATGGTGGCGTGAAAATAGAGAAAGAAATTGGTGGAAAAATATTATAAAAATATATTTCACCGAAGAAATGATTTTAGTCAGTAAAACTTCATTTAATTTTTTATGCTCCCAGCTCAAACCCTGTGCAGCACCAAACTTTGTTCGAGATGACCTGGCGGTAGAAAAGAAGTGTATTATTGCTTTATACACTGCCTGTGGAGACTATAAACTTATTGCACATCAAATGTGTAGTACATAAATGCTTGTACGAGTTTTGTGAAACCGTGATTGCAGAATTTAAAGATGAATACCTAGAATTCCCTAATGTAACAGAAGCCAAAAAATAACAAAAGATTTTGAAGATATGTGTGGTATTCTTAGCATAATAGGTGCTGTAGATGAAACACATATTCCTATATTGTCCCCAAAAATAGGATATAGTGACTTTTTGAGTCGTAAGCATGGACATCCTATAATTTATTGGCTGTTGTTGATAACATGTATAGGTAAATATAGAAAGATTTGATAATTTATATCATTTCAGCATTTTTAAATTAAGTTGGCCCTTACCTACTTGTTTTAATTTTTGAAGTGAAACTTTTGCGAGGGTAGTTAGAAAAAATGAAACGCTTATCAGAGCAAAACGCCCCTTTAATTAAGCATGTTCCAATATAGCTAGAAGGTTGAAATTTTCTGGACATGTAGCCGGGGTAAAGTGAGGATACTATACGAAAACTGGACCCCGTAACCCTCCTCTCCTGGGGAACTAGAAGAGCTTACTGGGTCGAAATTTTTATGGTAGGGGCGCGTCATGGTGGCTACCTTTGACCGGGGTGGCCTCTAATTTAGGGGGAAAAAGCCATTTTTGCCGATATCTCTGCAATGAAGCCTGATGACCCCGTTTCGCGTGGGGGGGGGATTATACCCCCTCCCCCCGGATCCCCAAAACCTTTCGAAAAACTGGGAAAAGGAAAAAATTGAAAAAACCTAAAAAAAAATCAGAAAATTAATAAAAGTATTATAAAATGAAATAAGAAACAAATAATAATAATAAAATAATAAAGTTAGAGAAACGCGGTTTTCGGAGAAGAAAAAGGGGAAGAAGTTCAGCTACGAGGTCGGAAATGACAAAAATTTGAAGAAAAAAAAAACAAAAATATGATAAATTTAAAAAAAAACCTAAAAAAAATTCGGAAAGTTAATAAAAGTATTATAAAACAAAATAAAAAAATAATAAATTACAAAAATTAGATTGTTCGGAAAGTTGATAAAAGTATTATAAAACGAAATAAAGAAAAAAATTATTAAAAAAAAGTTCGAGAAACGCGGTTTTCGGCGAAAAAAAAGTTGAAATGAAGGAAAAAAAATAAAATGTGTCGAAACCGGAGACAAAAGTTCAGAAAAAAAACGTATAAAACTCAATTCTCTTTCAGAAGTTTCACTTCAGTTGTGTGCTAATAAATAAAAAATAAATAATTTTTTGTTTAGATTTAAGTTTTAAAATACTCAAATACAGATTCGTTGCGCATTTTATACCAAAACTGATTTTTAAGCTGTTTTATAGTAGGGGATCCAGCCTACCCTTTATCTGGTTAATTAAGCCATATAAAGTACTAGTCTCCCAGGAAGATCAGTCATTTAATGTATATTTAAGCCGAGGAAGAGTAGTTGTGGAAAATGTTTTGGGCACGATTCCGGTGTTTACTAAAAAGGGTAGATATAAATTATAAGTCTACACCCAAAATTTTATTTACATGCAACATATCATTATTGAAACTAACAATGATAAATCTCTGAAAAATTCGATTGAGGCCAGCTTAAACATAACAGCCTGGAAGGAGGCCAAGTGAGGGATACTCTAAAACTCTAAAGCAATATATGCTTAAATTTCCATTAAGAAGGTAAAAAGTGGTTTAATTTTAAATTTGGTTAAAAAGAGCTACAAAATAAAGTAAAAAAAATCTTATTCATAGAATCGCTACCGTTTCCTTCCTCGCGAGAGGGTGCTTCTTGAGGAGCTTCTTTTTCAGGTTTTTCTTCCAGAATAACTAGGCTGAAATTGTCGGTATCCTAATGGTTGAAATGGTTGATATCCCGGTGGGACCACAATATGGTAGGTTCAATGGTTGGGGTTGGGAGAATTTTACACCCATTTGTATGGCACCTGTGAAGTGCTGAGGATTTCCTTTAAATTACTTGACCTTTAAATAAATAATTCATTAAAAAGAAACGCTTGTGGAAAAATAAATATAAATTTACGTTGCTTCAGCTGCTCTTTCTTCGGCCTCTTTTTGATGACTAAAAAAATCTTCTGTTAATACACGTTGTTGTTTAAAAAACTTGAAATCATCCTTGGATCCCGTTGAATTTGAATCCTTTCTTTTGCCAATTTTAATTCTTTTGGGTTTGAAGAAGCACTACGAGAAGTAGCACCTTGAATAGATTCTGTTTCTGGCATAGCAGGTGAATTCATCCATTGTGATATTTCGGTATCCGAGATTCCATCCTCGACAGATATTTCAATATCTACTCCGTCAAGAGCTGATGAGGGATGACTTCCTAAAATTCCTTCTAAAAGAGTAAAATACTTACATTCTACCGTATTAGCCTCGCTTTTCGACTTATTTCTGAGGCAGCTGTTATAGCAAGTCTTTAATGTCTTCCATTTATTTTTAATTTGCTCCTTATTTTTTGATTGAATTCCGATTTTATTATTTTTTTTGCTTCACTTAATTTATATATCTCACTGTTTGTGTAACGTTTACCATCATATAACTAAAATATTTTTTCTTCGCGATGTATTTCAAGATAACACTTCATTTCCGCGCCAAGCGTTCCCCGATGTTAAGGGTGTTAACCCAAACTACCAAATACGTAAAAAAAAGAAAAACTTTATTCATTAGAATCGCTACCGTTTCCTTCCTCGGAAGAGGGTGCTTTTTGAGGGGATGCTTTTTCAGCTTTTCTTTCAGAAAAATTAGGGTAATATTATTGGTATCCTGATGGTTGGAATGGTTGATATCCTAGTGGGACCATATATGTTAGGTTCAATGGTTGGGGTTTTTGCTATCATTTGTATGGCATCTGTGAAGGTGCTGAGGATTTCCTTTAAATTACTTGACCTTTAAATAAATCTCATTAAACAGAAATATTTGAGAAAAAATAAATATAAACTTACGTTGCTTTAGTTGCTCTTTCGTCAGCATCTCTTTGATGCCTAAAAAAATCTTCCATTAAAGCACGTTGTTTAAAAAACTCGAGTCATCCTTGGATTCCGTTGAATTTGAATCCTTTCTTTTGCCAATTTTAAATCTTTTTGATTTTGGGATGGAAGAAACACTAGAAGAAGTAGCACCTGGAATTGATTCTGGGCATAGCAGGTGAGTTTATCCATTGTGATATTTCGGTCTCCGAGATTCCATCCTCGACAGATATTTCAGTGTCTATTCCCTCAATAGCTGATAAGGAACGATTTTCTTCTAAAAGAGTAAAATACTCAGATTCTACACTATTTGCCAAGCTTTTTCAGTTATTTCTGAGGCAGCTGTTATAGGAGGTCGTTAATGTCTTCCATTTATTTTTAATTTGCTCGGAATTTTTAATTTAATTCCCACTTCCTTCAATTTTTTTTCAATTAGTTTTTTGTCAGGCTTTTCGCATTTGTAATGTTTACCATCAAATAACTGGTATATTTTTTCTTCCCGAAATATTTCCCTTAAACATAACACTTCACTTTCGCGCCAAACGTTCCTCGATGTTGAGGGTGTTAATGAAGTATCCAATTTTATTTTCACCGAAAACGAAAAACCGGCAAATCCTATAAACCTAAACAAACATATCTATAACCAATTTTTTTAAATTGAGTTCGTGCCCATGAACGTCGTTTTTCAATTCGATTCCGATCCAATCACTGTTTTCATGCAAGCCAAGCTACTTTAAATCCCGATATACGATCCCAGAAAAAGGTGAATCGGCCGTATCACTCAAAACGATATGAAGTCCATGAAAACGTGGTCAATAAATCATATGTATGGCAATTCATCAACTAACTAATCAAATAATAATATGAAACATTTCTTTTTTTTGAGATTGTATGAACCTCTAAAAAAGAGGATGCCATCAGTTCTTAATTATCGTATGCATTATAGCGATTAATGATAAGTTTTTTTTTAGAAAGCTACACTTTTTTGCATCTAAATATTAAACCATAGGTATCGAACAAAGCCGAGTTCGGAAAATGCGAAAAACCAGATGACCATTAACTGGGTACCGTGCAGTAACCAACCAGTAACATCCGGTCGGCCGCGTCGAAGATCCTTGGAAGGTTGTTGAGTGAACGACCGTACGCACGGCCTTGACCATAACCTAAGCGACGCCCTGAAGGCGCAGGACTTCGATCGTCGGGAAATTATTATACTTGTGAAAGTATCTCTACTTTTAGGTCAGGGTGGGGCAAAATTTGACTTTATTTATTAAACCAATTTGGCAATCCGTGCGTGCTTTCAGTAAATAACAAACATTTGGTAGTTAGATTAGAATGGTGCTCAATGAATTGCAGATATTAAGCAAAATATTGAGGTTTGAGGTATTAGGATATGAAGTTAAAATGTGTGAAACATTAAATGAAATAAAACTTATAAGCCACTACCAACGTTCTAT
>MU182182.1:551343-578077 GCA_016904865.1 Pissodes strobi | reverse complement strand
ATATATTTAAAACAGAACGAAAACAAATACTAGTGCAGAGTAAATAATATTAATCATCATAAACCAGCCTATTGTCATCCACTGCTGGACGAAGGCCTCCCCCAGTGTCTTCCATCTGTTCCTGTTTTGTGCCTCTCCGATCCAATTCCCTGCAGCTCTTCTGAGATCGTGTAATAATTCGATGAAATTCTCAAAAGAGAATTGAGTTAATATTTCAATATTTTATAACTTGGTGTGGATTTTTATCTTCGTCTAGAAATTTCCTCTCTTGGTAAAGTAAAAAAAATATAATATTATCTACCTTCTGATGCTACCCAAAAAGGGAACCAGGCTTATCTATAGAAGCAAAAAAAAAAGAAAAAATCTGAAGAAGTCTGTCTCTATTTTATTGTTATACACCAAACGAGAAACATTTCTTAGCGCATCTATTGCCAAAGATTTTGCTAATGTAATCCACGATGAGATTTCCCATTGCCAAGTAGTGTATAGTCTATTACATATAGCATATATTTTTCCTAACAAATTTTAATTTTAAATTCATACATTTGTATATAGTTTTTCGACCTCTTCAAAGCCTGCGATTACCTGTTTAGTAACGTTCTTTTAATAAGGTACAGAGGTACGGTAAAATCCTATAACATATTACTAGTGAAAAAAATTAAATAGATTTAAAAATTTATTTATCTTGCCTTTTTGGTGCGGAAGGCAGTATGATATATTGGCCCCTTTAGTTTTTTTGGATGGATACATCACTCTTATCAGATATACGAGCCTATTATTTTTACAACAAAATGAATAATGTCAAATATATAAGTTTTTGTTATTAATGAAGTGGCTTAGTGGCAATGTGTTTTCAAATTAAGGAGAGTGTCGTGACTGGGTTGCGACGATTTAAGTCAAATGATATGGATCGCGATGTAATTAACAATTTAAATAATCTGATTTTTTGAATTTAAATCAACGCTGTAGAAACAAGTTGCCAAAATAAATCAATCACCAGAAAATTTAACTAAAAAGTTAATTGAAGGCCAAGTTAAGTACATATAAAATGCAAACTAATGTATTCTGAATTCACAAACATCTTCAGTCACCAACAAATAATTTAAGGAAATTAAACTTAAGCGAACAAGCAGTTTATATTGTACCAAACGGACATATATTTATCAACAGTCAGAAGATAAATTAATATTACATATTATTGAATAAATGGTATTATGTTATAATATAATGAACAAAAGCTTTAATTTACAAAAACATAAATACAAATGCGTTTAAGGAGTTAATTGTAATGTTTGTAAAGAAAAACTAATTTAGCAGCTTTTTCGGTCCCCAAGAGATTACTAAAGTTTAGAATGTACCAAACCAAAACATTCATTCGACAGGTGCGGAAGACACTGTAGCAGAAAACATTTATTTATTTATTGGTGGGGAATGCTTTTTGAACAACATCGGCATTTCGTTGGGTTTAAACATAATATCAGTAAATTGTTCGGGTTTTGCTAGAAATTGAATTATTAGCGGTAATAAACCGTTGGGGATGTAATTATTTGACGGTTTTTAAAGCACAATTCTTTTCGTTGTTTGTTAAAGTTCAATTATGTTGTGGTTTTCTAGGAACTTAAATAAAGGCTAATAAATGATACGGAGTGATACACTCTTCGTACTAGGGATGTAAATCTCGAAAGGTTCAGGATTTTCGAAATTTGTACGACAAATCCTAGGATCCCGGGATTTAATCACGGAATAAGATGTACCCAAAAAAATCAAATAACATTCAAAAACTTTCATTGTATTAACTTAAAACACGAAAATAAAAAAATAAAACTCCTGAACAAAATCAAAGAAATGTATGCACTTATCAACAAATAAGTTTTAGGTTTATAAATTTTTCAAAAAAGTACCGCAAAAATACTACTGCGTCTTATGCCCAAAAAATCGGTATTTATCCCAGGATTAGATCTAATCTAATCCCGATATTTTCAGAATTTCCTCCGGGGTCCCGGGACTTCGAGATCCCGGGATTGGCATCCCTAGTTCGTTCGTACCGATGTCTAAATTTTTACATCTGACTTGAAGTAAATTATGTCTTCTCAAATACTGTATCAATAATTTTAGTTGGTGTACGACGTCTGAAAGGGTTCTATCATTTCTTTGAAGGATATCAAACGCAACAGAAATAGGCTTAAGAATCGCTAATCTCTGATGATTCAAGAACTACCAAAACACTCCATGGTTTAAAGTAGAAATTGATTCGAACTAATTTTAACGCATGCTCGTGAGCGATTATATCATCCCTGTCATTTAATTTATTTGATTTTTGCTTATAGCCACAGATTAAAAATTTAAATAGTTTGACTTAGTGTTCAAAAATTATTAAAATTAACAAACTGAGAGTAATTTTGACCAAAGGTTCAACATATACAAGGTAAAGTGCTAGTGTTTTGATATATACAAGAAGTTTTGCAAGGCAGTTCTAAAATGAAAACTTTTACTTTTAGGCACTTTAAATGACTCGAAACCACAGCTCACTGCCGCTCCCCATTTTTAAAATGCACAACGCAAAAGCAGTCAAGCCAATGTAAATAAATATACAGAATTAGGTTTGGAATGTTGTAAAAATATTGTGATCAGGTTTTCTCAGAAAACTGGGGCCGAATCAACTGCGAAAGTTGTTCTGCGCAGTTCGAGGATTGTTTTAGAACTGTCCGAAAATTAGAACCCGAATAAGCTTTAAATCTAAACAAGGATCAAATTTGTTATCAAAGAAGGAAAAATAAATCCATGATAATATGAAATGTTCCATTTATACTGGCAAAGGCAAAATACAGGATAAACATTTGAAAACTTCCAATGGCTATATTTTCTACAGTAAAAAATATATAAATGACAAAAAAATACCATTTCTACAAAAACGCGGAAGAGTAAAAATGAGGTGTTTTGCAGAACGTTAGCAAAATTTTGAGAAAATGTTTTAAAACGGGCTTTTGCAAAATTTGGCAGGAAAAATTACAAAATTAAAAGGATCCCAAGCCTAAATTAGAACACTCAGTGCTCAAAATGATTTCCATTTTTCCATACAGAAATATAGTCGATTTTCAAATTCCTCCCAAATTAAAAGTCTCTTAGAATACTTCGAAAAGCATCACTTAATTATCCTCTAACGCAATTCTTCCAGGGACGCCGACTAGTGATTAACCCCATGAAATGAAATCCATATTGGATAAGGTCCGGTGATCTTGGCGGCCACTCAATTGTACTTCCGCTGCCAACCAAAACTGGTTTGGATAATTTTGGTGTAACTACTCTCTCGCCTCGGCAGCATAGTCTGGGGTGCACCATCTTCCTGGAAGTGTAAACGATCTTCGTGGAAATTTCGATTGCGTTCTAAGTATCTTTGGTTTTCAGGTTTAGAACAATCGAAGGCTCTATAATTTGGTTGAGCATTTCAGCCTACACTTGGCCGATTAAATGTCCTTCAATAAAAAAGGTATTTATGATATTGTCTCCCAGTATTCCCGGCCAAACACTGACCATTTTAGGTATATTGAGTGTGCCTCTCTGTAAAAAGATGTGGTTAACGTCATTCCAGTAGCGGTAGTTCTATTTATTCACATGACCACTTAGGAAAAAAAGAAGACTCATCACTGAAGCGTAATTTTCTCTGGCATCCGGATGGTCGTCGCCAATTTCTTGCAAAATTTCCATTTTGTAAGGGCGAAATTCTCTGATATACCGGCAACTACTGCTAAATGACGCGTGGACACCTTTTGCATTTATAGAAACTTGACCAATAACCTCAATCTGCCTAACTTCATCCGAAACTTTAGATCTCTTATATAGACGTGGCTGACGTTTTTGTCAGGATGCCTTTCATTAAAACTAATGGCAGTTCTTAAATAGCACGTACCCTGAGCACCATAAAGAGAAGTAATTTCTGCTCGTAAAATACACCATTTCCTAATTAAAATAAATTAGAAGAAAAAATGCAGGCATGGCAAAAGGAAGCACGTAAAATTTTAAATGATGGAAATATGCACATTTTTCTGAAGATTTTACAAAAAAGAGCCAAAAACAAGTACACTTGCATTATTGCAAGAAAAAATAAAGAATTTTAGCACAACGATAGTGTTTTCATTTAGTCTTGGGATTTATATTGTTTTCTGTCGAATTTTGCAATAGCCATTTTTTAAAACATTATCTCAATAATTTGCTAGCATTTCGTACTTAAATTTCATTAATTTTGGTATGGCTGAGAGGCATTTTTGATACGCTTTCCCGAGAGATGTCACAAGTGGGCTATTGTCATTTAAGATTTTAAAGTGGATGAGGGTAGTGAATGCTTCAGGTTTGGATGAGTCTGCAAAATACCTCGTTTTTGTAGAAATGGTATTTTTTTTTGTGTTTGATATATTTTTTAGTGTAGAAAATATAGTCATTGTAAAGTTTCAAGTAGTCACCATCTCTGAATAATTGTTTCATACATTTAATGGGTTTATTTTAAACTATCCGCCTAAAGTTCGGAATGGTACCTTGTTGAAATTGAACATGTTTTTGTCTTAATTTATTTGATTACAATATTACTTTACGTGTTATCTCTAGCCGTTACAAGTGAAACTAAAAACGGTTTAATGTTCTTTTTCCTCCATCACTCTCCCCTACTTTTTCAGATTTTTTTTTGGAGTTGTGCGGCCAAATTCTGTTCGGTCAATATTAACAATGTATCAAGGAGTAAAAATGTTTTTATTGTCAACTTTTAATTAAAACTAAATAATAAGCATAAACATATTAAATATTTGAATACAATAAAACTGGTGGCATTTAACCGAAACAGTAAAAATATATTAAAAATTTAAACATAAAAACAGTGAAAAGTTCGTTAATTGAATCACGGCAAAGTGTACCAAATATCAATTTAGTAAACTTTGATCAATGCAAGTTGGCAATTAGATTCTTCATCAGACTTGGTTAGATCACATTCAATATATTGGCGGGTACGTCCAGACAGGTTGCAATAAAGCTTTAATGGCTCGCCGAAATATTGGCATTCGACTGATCACGGAATGGTTGCATTTGCATCATAAGATCCTTAACAGTCCTACGGTACTATGCACTGTTAGCCGGTTCTGATTGGTGGTTAACGTCACTTTAAAGTACTGTTAACTCTCGCTTCGCTCGCTCCGAGGCGCAACCAAACAAAACTAACTCAAACTGACCCAAATTGACAAAAAAAAACAAACATAGCCTTAAAAAAATAAAGAAGACATGTCTTGCTCCAGACGGGAACCGTCCGTTTTGCAAACACAGAACCTGACCACTACACCAGTAACTAGACCTGCTGGAATAAACTGACTGACCGTTGATAAAGTGAAAGTGACGTTAATCCACCAATCAAAAGCGGCTAATATAGCATAGTTCCGTAGGCCTGTAAAGGATCTTAAAATGCGTTGCATTTATTTGTTGCAGGTTCCCTGAAATACTTTTAATAAATCCAAGAATTAAGTTCTCATAATGCAAGAATTATTCCTCATAAACTCTAAGCCAAAGATGTTTTTATACATAGCACCATCTCCATAAATGCGTCGAGATAGTGATCTGGGAAGATAGCCATTGCATGTGAATAATCCAGCCGCCCGGGTCCCAAGGTAAATAAATCCAGCTTCATTCGTCAAGATTTTAGCACGCTCCGAAAAATTGCCAAACGATAACCCTAGAACTAGGTGATCAGTTAGTTAGGGTTTATGTGGACGAATAATTATTTATATCAGTTATCAAGTACAAGCCTTAGGAAGAATTTTCCTTAGTCGGAGAGAACCACACTTTCACTGGATGGCGTTAAAAATTGTTGAACTATTGCTTCGAATATTCAACTAGGTGATCAGTTTGTAAGGACTCATATGGAGAACCTATGCTCCACTGGGAAGTTATCAAGTTTCTTAAGCCTGAAGAAGAGTCGCTCTTAGTTAAAGAAAATCACGTCTTTACTGGATGGCGTTTTTGAACTGTTTGCGTCATTCCTACTTTCAGACAAAAGATAGAGTCTATGGCCAGGGTGACGGGCTACTAATGGGTTTATTGCCGCCTATTAACTAAATAGCACTTTTCTAAAGTTATCCATTTAATCCAAAAAAAAAGGGTAAGTGCATACCTACGTTTGGGCCAACCTGTATATTATATCAGATTATTTTATAGAACTTAACCCATAATAAATCAACTGCTGACAGATGATATAACACTGCGAATGCCAGTTAATGAATTCATAAGAATCCGATAAGCCGCTTTACGTATGCAGGATACATGGCGCTTTCGAGAAATTTCGGCGGGCGACTAGTTTTTATTTTTTCTTATAACATGTCGCCAAAATGAATGTATGCCGGTTTTTGCAATCAGCCTTAGCTCGTTAAAATTAATTGATTGCTTATTTCGTTCGGCAATTATGACAAATCGATGCAAGTGTTCTTTTTAATATGCATTTTCCATTTTTCTGAACTGATATAAGGGCAACCAAAAGAAGCCTAAAATCGCCTTTTTATGAAAAATACACAACGACGTTCTTGTTAGTATCTAGACTTTAGTTTCCATATTAGCAGCGCCCATTTTATCAAATACATATTAAAAATATATATGCCTTGAAGTTTTAATAAAAATATATAATTTTAGTAAAATGCAAATTGAATTTCATAATAGGTATAAAAAAATATGGCCATTTTGGAAAGAAAATGTCCCTCATTAAAAAAAAATCGGATTTCAAGCAAACCCACATTTAAGTATCCGGTCGAGCCGTTTTCCGTGAATCACAACTGGTACTTAAACACGAGCATAAAATAGAACCTATACCTTTGTATAGCCCCTCTGTTGACATTAATAATGATGGATGTGCTGAAAATTAAAATGAAATTTCCTTTAGGACATTTTTCAGCAGATAAATAGGATTTCATATTTTTTTTAATAAAAAGCGGAAAAATTACTCCGAATTATTGTTTACTAATTTTACAAGAACATTAACGACAATAAATTACAGGTCTGTTTATTGCACGGAATTTATTTTTTAGTAAAAATACAGAATTGATTATGATTTGTTGACTTTATTGTCGTAAAGTTGCTCAAACTCTAAGATGGATTTGTATAGAAACAATTCTTGTCTTCATGGTTTTTGTGAACTTTGTATCCGCTTAATAGAAATTGCAATTCTGATGCCACATTGAAATGGAGTAGAGAAAGATAAGATAACTTGAAAGGATGCAGAAGAGTTGTTGAAATATTCCAAGTATTGTTCAGAATATTAAGCAGAAATGGACTGAGATAAATTTATTAGACACTAGACAGAAGGGTAGGAAGTAACGCATTCAGGGTTACTGTAGGTCAGGATGATAATTTTATTGATTAATACAATTTCTATTTAACACTTTTCAGTCAGCAACAGCAATAAAGGCTGCAATTGGTTTTCCGGGTCTCGTCAGAACTGCACGATATCGTATAAGAGAAGATTTTATTTGCGAGCTTATTTGCGTTAATATCCTGCTATACGGAAACCTCTTTTTAAATTAAGTTAACGGCAAAGGGTTGGGTCATCACTTTGATTCTACAAAGTAGAATTAGGCATCTGGAGTAACGGGTTATTTACAGATGAAAATAGTAGGGTATTAGGGTGTATGTTATTAAAAGCTGCAGGGATTGAAGTACGCACAAGTTACCAGGAAAGATGTAATGCAGAGGCATATAAAAATATAGTTCTTATTCCCAAATCAGGAAAAGCGGACTGCATTCAGACGAAACGATACCGCTCAGTTAGTCTATCTGGTTTTCTTTTGAAAATGATGGAGAGAATAGTACACCGTCACATAAGAGAGTTGGTTTTGAGGGAACACCATTCCACACCCAGCAGTATGCTTAACAGGCGGGAAAGTCCACGGAAGTGGCTCTCTATCACCTAATTGATAGGGTGGAGAGAGTGCTTGACAGTGGAAAATAACGCTGGAGGTTTCTCTAGATATCGATTCCGAAACGATCTGTCAAGCTGAGTAGTATATGAGTAGGCGTGGGACTAATCCATCTATGGTAAGGTGAATCCAGGTGCTATCCAGGCGCACAGTCATGATGGAAATTGGCAACGACTCTGCTGTGGCGATAGTAGCCAGAGGCTGCCTTCAAGGTAGGGTTTTGTCGTCCCTCCTTTGGTGTCTAGAGGCTGTGTTTTAAGTCAATGCTGATGATTGTACGGATATGACGGCGGACGTTGGACTGGAAGCGCTGTAAGTTGTAGTTTTCGGAAAAGACGTAGATGATCCGCTTATGTTCTTCCCGACTGTCTAGGCTGGCTAGGATAAGAGGATAAGAGAGGTGCACTTCGGAAATAAGCTGTGTGCTGAACCCGGAGGATATGAGAAAAATGCAGCCGAGATAGCTGTGTGTCTTTGCTAGGGCTGAATTGATATATGAGTGGGCGCACAATGGGCTCAGACTGGTGGCCTACGTACAGGGGATCTCTCGCCCTTGTTTAGAATTCATTCATTCAAGAGGATACTTATGATGTCATGAGCAACTGCGAAACTTCAGTATCATTTTATTTAATAGCATCACAACTGCAACTTTGCGCGTACTGTTTATGGGTCAGGGATATACACTGACTGAAAAATTATCAGTCAACGGCTAGACTCACTAAAAAATTATCCAAGTATATACTGCCTGGTTCTTCGGGTGGGTCGTATATATCAATTCGATCGGTAACGTTTCTGGATTTCTTATGTAATAAATTAAAGAGGTCAATGATTTTAGAATCTGAAATTTTCTCCCTCTAAATGCAGAACGTCAATGGAACAAGGTGCAAGTAGGCTGGAAGAATAAATCTGACAAAAATGAAGGGACGGTATAGTAGTAATTTTCGTAATTAATTCGTCCATTAAAAATTAATATTCAATTATGTATTATTTATTTTATTTTGTAATTGTATCTATAATAAAATATTGGTTATATATTGTCTGTAAGTCATAAAATAATAGTGTACAAAATAGGCTCGCGACTACAGATTAAAGTAATTGCGAATACGATCTTAAACACCTTTTAAAATTGCGAAATAATATCCGTTACAATGCCTAAAGTACGCAGAAATTAGCACGTGAAAGCCTATCTTACCCAATTTCATAAAACCTCATAAAATGTCAGACTGGTGTATTTTAATGGCCACAGCTGGGAAGATGCCGAATCGAATTATGAAATAATTTTAAATAAGCTCTGTCACGTTTTTCTTCTAAAAATGTTTTATATTTACAAAAATATTTAGTTTAGTATATGCATCGATGATTTAAATGAAATTTAATTAATGACTGACACACTGTATAAATAATTTGGGAATTTTTAGAGCAGGTCGCCAATTAAGTTGTGCCTGACACTTTGTATTGCTCTTTACATTAATTGATCAAAAAGACGAAAATGTTAGACCCTATATATCTGGCCCGTACACGGTTTTTCCGTATATTTTGCACTAGCCCTTATTTTAATAGTAGATATTTAAAAACTTTAAATGCAAAAGTTGTAGGATTTTTCATGAACCCGCACAATTTATTATCAGAACAAATAAATAAACATCGCAAAGCTGTCAAAAAATCTCAACCTGTGTTCTTTATAGTCCATTTATCGGATAGTCCGTTACTGATTGTGAATATACCAGGTTTTATATATGGTTAAAACCTAATGTGCCTGAGGAACTTAGAACATCATATTTATATAATGCTTATATACCTATATACAGTGTGTCCAAAAAAGTATGCAACATATGGGAAGCTTCTTTATTATTGGTTTCTCAGAAAATTTTATTCTTGATAAAAGTTGGTGCTTACCCTAAAACAATAAATGAGTATCTCAAAATTTACGTACTGCTTTTAGTGCGGGTGCAAATGACATTTTTCCGAAATCGCGCCAAGAGTAAAGTACCTTAACTTATAAAGATACAGCAAAATCTTATAAGGAAAAGTTCTTCCAAATTAAAAAAGTAATCTAAATATGAAATTTGAGTTAAGTACATTAACTTTTAAGTTTTGTATTTTTTTCTCGATTTTTTCCTAAACGTCACGCCACTGGTGAATATTTTATTCTTTTGTTATTAGTATACTTGCCAAGTAACTTCAAAATTTATTTAAGATAGAAATTAGTTACATAGTTGCATAATTTTGCAGTTTTTCCAGAGATAATAGCCAGTTTAGGTATCAGTGTGTTGCAAACACATTTAAACTCTTTTGGTTCAAAATTTTTTCCAATCAAAATCATGAATAGACCCAACTCTTTTCATTTCATGTAAAACAATTAATAATTTATTTATCTTTTGCGCCCGATGACTAAATTATGCCCAAGTATCCTAAAAAGCCATATAAAATATTTGTCGGTTTTTGAAGAGTGGCCGTGCATTTGGAATAAAAACAAATAAATAGCAATAATTTTCCTTCACTCTGACATAAAAATTAATTATTATTGAGCCAGTCATCCAAATTGTATTTTGTAATTATTGTGGACAGTTACTTTGGACCAAAAGTGTTTAAATGTGTTTACAACATACTGATACCTAAACTGGCTATTATCTCTAGATAAACTGAAACATTATGTCACTATGTAACTAATTCCTATCTTAAATAAATTTTGAAGTTGCTTGTCAAGTATACTAATAACAAAAAAAGAACAAAACATTCACCAGTAGCGTAATGTTTAAGGGAAAAATCGAGAGGAAAAAAGAGAAATTAAAAGTTGATGTACTTAACCCAAATTTTATATTTAGATTATTTTTTTAATTTGGAAGAACTTTTCCTTATAAGATTTTGCTGTATCTTTATAAGTTAAGGTACTTTACTCTTGGCACGACTTCGGAAAATGTCATTTGCACCCGCACTAAAAGCGGTACTTAAAATCTGAAATACTCATTAATTGTTTTAGGGCAAGCACCAACTTTTCTCAAGAATAAAATTTTCTGAGAAACCAATAATAAAGAAGTTTCCCATATGTTGCATACTTTTTTGGACACACTGTAGAGGCAAAAACACTGATGGTATGAGTTTAGAGAAAGATGACTAAAAATTCAATGTTCGTACACAAAGTGTTCTTCGAGTCTTTGACTATGTAAACCAGCATTGAACTGTAATAGAAACATTACGGTGTTTAATTGTTAATTGTTTTTTTTCATCGAATTGGTAAATCAGCTGAAGCTTAGAGACTTGACATACTAAAAGAATACACTCTAAAAGAATTAAAAATAAATTCGAAACGAATTTGTCCTCAAATAAAGCAGACCAGTAGGTGAAACTATATATGGTTTTACCAAGGAAATTACCCTTATATCCCAAAACAAGATAAAGCGGTTCTTCTAGTTTCCTACATACACCACAATGAAAGCGTCGACGCAGGCACAGGAAAACCTGAAATAATTATGTTCCAGATGAAAAGGTTAACAGGTTCAATATCATTAAGGAATTGGCTTATGAAATGGTAAAACCACAACTTGCTAGGACAATGGATAATACAAGTAATCCGCGATAAATTCGCATGCATATTAGCAGAAACTGTCTACCAGGAAAACGTGCCATGTTTGCCCTTCAAACCTAAAGAAAAAACTGTTGTAAATATAGCAGAAATTAGGTAAATTTTTTCCTAATGTTAAAAATTCAAGATTTTGTTCCTGCAGAACTTTCAAATTAGATGGCAAAACTTAAATTTATATTATTATTATTTTTAAGCTTTTCTTTTGAAAAAATATTTGGTTTTATTTTTTTAATAAAGTGTAATGTAATAAAAATGCTTTTTTTCTGAATTGTCTTTCGATACATAGATAGCAGCCACGGTTAAATGTTAATAAAAATGCGTGCTGTTTTTCGAAATTTTGCTCTTAATAAAAACAAAAAAAAATAATATCAGTATTTAGCAAAAAAATTAGTTTTTTTTTGTTAGAGTTTCGATTTCATCGCTCGTCACCAGCACCAGACAGTTAAGCTCAGATTTAATAAACGCAAGTCGATATTTTTTCGATAGTTTTGCGTTGCTCATTTCGTCGCCTTGCACACGAAAAAAATGAAAATTTTACAGAAGAAACGTTTTAATTTTTTTAAATAATTAAAACTTCTCCCATAGAAATACCATAAGGTTTTTGTGGCTGCTGTTATTTGTAAATCAGAAAACGAATACAAGTTCGTAGCACTAAACATGAAGTAGATACTTTAAAAGATGCAAAGTAAATAAATAAAAATAAGATACGCCCTTTCGTCTGCTGTTCCATTTTAGGGTTTTTGGGTTAGTAAAAAATTAATTAATAATAATTAATATAATGCAAATTGAAAAAATAAACATACATTTTCAAAAACCGTTAAACTAAGTCAAAAAAAATTTTCTGCGTTAAAAAATCAATTTTTTTTTAATTTTCAGAACAAAAAATTGAACGTTAAACTTTCAAAAATCCTTAAACTAAGAAACTTGAAAAGAGATGTACACTAAAAAATCGTTTATTAACATAAAGTTTCAAAAAACTAAGAACTAAACTTCAAGAAAATATTTCTACACTGAACATTTTTAATTTTTGGTAGAAAAAATAACATAGCTGCTTACACAAGTCTAGGTAGGTAGGATCCTTATCTGGATCATCATCGCCTTCACACAATTTGTCCTTCTCTACTTCCTGATTATTATCTAATATGTCTAAATTATCTGCACTGTCATTTCCTGTAATTTGAAATGCATCACACGCTGAAATTTCAGTTGATACAGTATCATTTTCTGTAAAAAGAACTGGGATTGACGTGGTTTCTTGATTCATTTTTGGCTTCTTTAAAAGAGAGAAATGGGTAGATTGTGTGCAAAAATCCAATCAGAATCTGAATCACTCTCCTGTTCGCACAATATCACGCTGTTGCTCACAATGCACATACACGTTTCAAGTTCAGTATACTAATATTCTAAGGGTCGATATTTCCATTTCCGTATGTTTATCCACCAAATATTTTTCTTGAAAACGATTGAAACAATTATTGTATCCGTGGAAAATTTTCATCGAATAACGGGGATGAAAATACTAGCTCTAAACAATATAAGTAAACATATAAGAATTATAAAATTAAAAGGGCGTAACTCAACAACAATAAATAAAATATGGCAGACAAAAAGGCGTAATTCAGATCCGCCTTTTTGTATGCCTTTATAATTTGCTGTAGTGAGTTTCGCCCAAAATGTTTTCCTAAATAACTCCGCTTAGTAATTGAGATACGTCTTTTTGACAGCAATTATTAAATATCGACTAAAAACATAAACTGGGAGCATATCTTAAAAAGTTAATTTTTTGAGATACGCATTTTCGTGTGCAAGGCTCTAATCAAACTCTTGGCATATTCATGAAAAATCCTACAACTTTTGTATTTATTGTTTTTCGATTTTGCTTAAAATAAACGCCGCAGATTATGGGAGGCAAAATATTCAGAAAAACCCTGTACATGTTAAGACGATGAATAAAAGCCCGTGTCAAAAACTGTTAAATTTTTCAAGTTTCACTTGTTAAAAGATAATAACCTGCAATCCCGTTAATCTCATTATCGGATATGTTTGTTTTCTACCTGAAAAATTTATAAGTTATCAATAATTATTACGAAGTATGATAATTAGCATTGCAGATTTATGCCCATGGTCTGATGGTGAAATTGACGAATACCCCATTTATTTATGATTAAAATCAAGCTTGGCGCCAGTCATGGGCGGCACATAAAACACAATCAAAATACACTGAACTTAATTTAAATTATATTTGATAGTCTCAAGCAGATATTGTTAAGCCTTGGCAATTGGTAGCACCACTTTTTTTAGCGTTTATTCAGAAGTAATTTATTTATATACGAGTTTATTTATTTATTTAAGTACACTGTTATGCATATGAGAACCCATATACAGAACAAGATAAACGGATTACACAAAATTGAACAACATAATTACAGGAGGACAATATAACAGAAAAGGAACTAACCGAAAAAAGATTTAATTCTCTGCAAGTTACAATGGAATATGTCTAAATCATAGTTGATATTAATATTATTATTACTCATGCTATACACAGGTGAGTATTTCAAAATATTGGGAAAATGAGTAAAATGCTGTTCGTGGGACATTAAAGTTAACAACAGAGTGATATTTTCCTGCCATGGAGAAAAAGAGTGCCTATATAGTAACTTATCATGGCAATTGCCGATAGGGAGAAATACTCCATCACTTCTATAACTTAAATATTTGAGAAATCATCTTTGCAGGCCACAAGTTTGACAATATGGATTTGATAGTATGAACTCCATATAACGGAGGCATATTCCAGCTTAGATCGCACAAACGCATAAAGAGATTTCAGAGTCTTGATATCTGAAAAATCATGACTGATTCGAACTATAAACCTAAACATCAGACTAGCTGAAATTGGAATGTCATCAATATGTTGATTAAAAGAAAGGGTACCATTAAATTTAACTTCTAGGTCGGTAAATGTAACGGGTTTCTCGAGTGGACAATTATCAATACAATTTGGAAATGAAGTTGGTTCTGCTTTAAGGAAATAAAAGATTACTTGATTTGTATTTTGTAATATTTAAACTTAAGTTAGTTTTCCGGCATCACACTCAAGAATGTCGTTCAGATTTGATGAGTCCCACACAGTCTGCAATGTTTGTTATTGAGCTATAGATTTTCAGAAAATCCACACCTAATACATTAATGTCATAAATGAATAATAAATAATAATGGCCCAGACTGGATTCCTCTGGGCCTGTCGATGTAGCAAGATATTTTCCAGACTTGAATCCATTCAACTGCACATATTGAATTCGGTCAGTGAGATATGACCTAAGTAGGTCAATGAGACGATTGGAAAGACCAAAAGCAAAAAATTTTTGTAGTAAAACGCATTGGTTAAGTCTGTCAAATGCCTTTGTTAGATCCGTATATATGACACCAGTCTAAGATCTGGTGTTAGTATTTTTGGCTATATGCTGAGCATATGCCACATTGGGCACGATATAGTCAAAGATACAATTTTGAAAACTACTTCACGGTCGTGATAAGAAGTAGAGAAGAATGGAAAAATAACACCACTTGCATTCTCACATTGCAGCAAAGTGTTATAAAATGGTATACAGTTGGGTCAAGAACTGAACAGGGGACCGGAGCCGGAGCATTTGGGCCAGGAACCAAATTCTCCGAATCAATGGAAAAACACCCCGACATATTCCAGACGGAAATGAACAACATAGGAAGATGTGCGCACTTCAACTTTGACAGAACCTATATGAGGAAAGAGATTGTGATCTCAGATAGTCAAGTAGCCAACAAAGCGCTGAGCTCACCAGCAATCGGTTCTAGAATGATATGGGAATTCGTACACGAGTTAGGCAAGAATAAGAAACTATCCCTTCAATGGATACCAGGACAGGCTGGGATAGAAGGCAACGAAAAAGCATACCAATTGACACACGTAAGAGCACAAACTTCGCACTTAGGCCCGGAAGAGTTTAAGAAAGAAGAGCATCAGCAAACCGAATGGATCAGTCTATGGAAACGACTTCCAGGGTTAGGGCAGTCAAAGATGTTTCCCTCACCCAGAATGGTCAGAAAACCTTATAACACTGAATAAGAGCAATTTCCGCATCCTCACCGGCTTTCTTACAGGCCACTGCCGGTTGAGAAGGCATCTGGAGAGAATATAAATTGAAAACCAGGACAGTTGCCGGTTCTGTGAGGAGGGGGAAGAAAGCCAGGAACACCTTCTCACGGAGTGCGAGGCGGTTGCAAACAAGTGAATGGCGTGCTTCGAGTGCTGCATCGTCGAGCAGGAGGAGCTTCCATCCGTAAAACCACCCAGACTACTTGCTTTTATCAAAGCACTGAAGCTGGATGAGGTACTCTGATTGAGAATCACATCAACGGAAGCACCAAGGAGGGGGCACAATAAATCTATACAGGTCGCAGTGTACTAATACCCCAAGACAATTCATTCACTCATATGCTGAGTGATAACAGAAATATTAGTCACAGTTGAGTGACCCTTTATGAAACCATGTTGACGAGGAGAAATAGCATTATTCACATGGTGATAAGTTTTACGTTCTAGCAGACTTTAGAACATTGTGTAGGCCCGCAAATATTTATTAAGATGGTTAAAGTCACAATCTCTTAAAATGCCGGTTTATATTATCAGGCTCTGTTGTTAGCTTAGCTTTAATCGATTTTATTGCATCAAATACCTCATTCTCCTTAAACCCATCAAAATGAAGGTAAGTAGCCAGAGAGTTCTCGATGGTAAAATTAGTTACCTTTGATGTCACATAAGAGTTTCCAGAAAAATCTGCAAAGCTGTCATTATATCTGTTGGATCATCCAAGCAGTTGGCGTTATAATTCATGACATTAGCGACCTTAGCGGAGCATCTTTTATTATTAACATAAGCCCAATATGTACTGAAAGCTAATGGTCATTTTAGATTCAGATTTTTAATGTATTTTTTATAGGAAATGCCTGCCATTAATCCAAGGTGGACATCTTTTTTTTTATTACACATCGAATCTAATACTTTATATAGCTTTCCATAAAAATAGATGGAAGCATCATTAGCATTAGTAAAAGTTTCCAAAAACGTCGGGCTAATTTATTATAGGTATCAGATTATGCATGCGAGAAAGATTAGCTTCAGGCCTAATTCTGCTTAAGTATGGAATATCCGAATTTTAGGTTTTTTTCTTAATATTGTCATAATTAGTGTTTTCTTTACCCGTTGTGTTGCTCTGGTATATTCATGTACTACTTTACCATTGTCTAATTATGTGCCCTATATGTCAGGACTGGGATAGCTTTTCAAGTCCTACTCATACCAGTTTTTTTTTTAATTTTCTTCCAATGCAATGTGTTTTGTCCTTGATAAAAGTAATTCTTATGTATTTCTTGTTTATAAATATGTTTTCTTTGTGGTTTTTTTCCTAGATATCCTAGCAATATCTTCCAGCATTTCCTGTAGCTCATTGATGTTTGCTATAAAACTATGTCGTCAGCATATCGCAGTTTAGATAGACATCCGTTCATTCATGCCTTTATCTCCCCTTTTTCGAATCATTTGTTTTTTAGTGCTATTGCGATAATACGTGGCAGATTGCAAATGCGTTGCTCATTGTAGGTATACTTTACAATTTTTATGCATCATACTGCTATCTGTTCTGCATAGGTTTACTTTTATCTTCTATCGAACCAAAGCAATCTTTAACCTGACTGCTTATCTATGTCGGTTTTCTGTTAGCATTCCTTCATTGAAAAAAATGGTATACACATTCATGAAATAGGAATAAGAATTCTCGATGGGATTAATTAGGAACATTTAAATGGTTATGATTAACCACTAACCAAAGGTTTTTACGGCTCGTTTCTGGTGAGTCGTTTCAGTATGTTATTAATTTTATAGAATCAACTTAATAACAGATTTTGTAAATATATTTAAGAAGTTCATTCTACAGATTAAATTTTATTTTGCTGAGTAGATTTGTCCTAGGTCCTAGATGCACATGCGAATACATTTACCAAAATGTATTCGGACGGCTAATTGCGGATAGTTATAGAGGATAACTTATGATACCTCTCTGGAAAGCTTATCAAATATGCTTTTCAGTGATATCAAAACTAATGATAGTTAGGTACGAAATGTTAAGTGCTAAATTTGGAGAAAATGTTTTAAATAAAATTTGGTACGAAAAAGTAGAAAATAAATGTAAATTTTGGAGGATCCCAAGCCTACTGCAATTATATTGCAAAAAAAATAACTCAAATAATTGTGTTTTGCCCTTTTTTAACTGTTTTAAGTCCTTAAAATCATTTCCATTTTGTTCTAAACGGAAATAAAGTCGATTTCCAAATTCCTCCCTAACTTTCTGAAAAATGTCTCTTGGACAAGCATCAGTTATCCTCTGACGCAATTCTTCCGGAGAAGCCGGCTGGGTTTTGTAAAATAGTGATATAATGTAACACCCCTAAAAAGAAGTCCATAGGGGTAAGGTCAGGTCACTCAATTTTACTTTTCCGCAAATCCATTGGTTTGGATAATTTTGGTCCAACCGCCCTCTTGCCACAGCAGCGTAATGTGTGGGGGTGCTGGAAGTGTAGGAGGCCTTCGTTCAAATTTAGCTTGCCCTGTAAGTCTCTTCGGTTTTCAAGTTCATGAATAATCGAGAGCTCTTTAGTTTGGTTGAGCATTTTAGCATAGACTTGGCGGGTTAAATTTTTTTCAATAAGAAAAGGACATATATTGTAGTCTGCCAGTATTCCCGCTCAAAGATTCACTTTTTGGGGATTTGAGTGTGTCCTCCTGTAAAAAGATGTGGATTAACGTCACTCGAGCAGCGACAGTTTTGATTGACATGACCATTTATGAGAAAATAAAACTCATCACTGAAGCATTTTTTTATACATTCGAGTTTTGCCGTAATTCTCTCTGTTAGGGTTTTACAAAACTTATGCCCGGATCATCGTCGCCAAGTTTTTGCAAAATTTTCATTTTGTAAGGGAGAAATTTATGCATTTTCAGTACTTTCCTAAGAGATCCTCTGGATTTGCCTGCAACTGCTGCTAAATGACACCTTTCCATCTATAGTATTTTGGCCAATACCAATAAGCTCTAAGTTGTTGTCTTTTTTATTACCAACGGGTCCAGTTTCTTGAAATTTTTAAACCAAATCTCTTATGTAGACGTGGCTCACGTTTTTGTCAGGATGTTTTTCATTAAAAGTAATGGCAGTTCTCAATTAGCACATACCCTCAGTGCCATAAAGAAAAATCATTTTCTACTTGTTCTTCAAGAATATCTGATTTTTGGAGGTCATCCAACTAGAGTTTCCAATAAAACCAATGAATATAATCCCAGTATAAAATTATTTCTGTGGCCCTTTAAAAGTATGACACCGAGACTTGGCGCAGGAATCTGATTCTGGGTGTCAGATTTCTAGATTCATGGGGCAATCTTCTCAAGTTGTGATATACTTATTTTTACGGTTAGCCAAAATCTATATACTATCAAATGGCAAAGCCCGGTCAGCTTTAAATCGAGAATTCTTAAGGGGCCAGTGCCAGTGCCTCAATAAGCTGAAGAAAACTAACTGAAGGAACAACATAACTTCTACAAGGTAACATTGATTTGTATTGCTGTTTAGTCGTTTTTGTTACGACCTGCTGAGGTCACGGAATGATGATGCCCTTCAGGACAAAAGGGTCATAGTAGGATAAGAGCTATTGCCTTGGACTAGTTTGTTTCCTTCTTGCACGCTCGGGCAGTCTTCAAGCTGGTGGGAGGATACCGCAGGGCTCAGTGTTGCACCCTGTGCTATTTCTCTTGTTTCTTAACTCCTTTCTTTAGCTTATCACATAGTCATGTCCCCATCTATGCGGATGGCACCTCAGCACTCGTTCGACGTCCCTTGCGAGAGCTGAACGACTGGTTTACCCTTGAACGAACTCATTCTTAACACCAGCAAACTATTACATGTCAAAGGCACTTGAATCATGATCTTAACTTACTTTTATGCAACAATGATAATTGTTGCACATTGTACTGATTTGCAATCAAAGCTGAGCAGATTTTGCTATGCCAATAGAAATATAGTGATGGTAATTAACATAAGTCAGTTAGTGCGCGTATACCGTGCCATTATACACTCAATGATTCTGTATGCAACCAATTCTAGGGTTTTGCGTTGCATGCACGTCAGGTACCTACTTATCATTCAAAAGCAAATTATGTAGATGTATTGCAGGAGTGTCGCCCAGAACCTCCTGTAGACCTCTTTTTAACCAACTTTTTTCATATTTATCCGACTAGATCTAGAAATGTTTTATCTATGCTTATAGTAGGTTATTTATTTCTAAAAATTGGTCCAAGAATGTATAACATAAAGGGCAGCAAAATTGTTTTGCTTAATGATTTGTTGTAATTTGTAATTCCAACATGACAAACTCCATACATTGTCAATTTGGATAATAAATAATTTGAATTTGAATGAACTAGATTTAAAACATGGGAGAAGAATGATAAGAATTTTCTGAAAGGAATATTGCAGGACAAAACGAAGCAATGCTGATCTTACTTGCCTAAATTAAAACAAGTTCGACAATGTAGTTTCTGCGATGCTTTAGCAGAAATTGCTGAATATTCATTGTGTGACTGTGACGAAATTAAAAACATTATATCTCAAATGAGTCATATGCTCTACTAGACTTTCTAAAACGCGAAACATCTGTTGGTCGGTTTGCAGATGATATTGTGCATGAGTTTTGATACGCCGCTGATCTGATACAAGAAAAAGTATACTTATAATGAGAATATGGGCCTTTGGGGCATTACAGAAAGTAGGAAAAAGGCAATAATGGCAGTTACGTTTCAGAAAGGAATGCGTGTTCTTAGCGAAGGTGCTTCATTAGAGTATCATTACTGTTCAGCTTGCCTACATTTTCTTATTATTCAGCATCTTATAAAACTTGCATGTGTGTTGTATAGTACGAAATATGAATATTAAATGTAATAACAGAGTTTAAATCATTCTTGAATTTTATTTCGTAAACTGTTGACTTTCTTAGGACATTTTTGCTTTTTTTTATTTCATTAGTGCGCTCTTTTTTTAATATCTCGTCTGATGAGCTACATAAGGTTAATTATACAAGATACAAGTCGAGAAAAACGAGTTTTAAATATTTGAGTTTTTGGCCGTTATTATTTTAAGAAATAGTTTTGAAACATACGATGGTGTTTTTTTAGTAATTTTAGTTATTACTTTATTCACTTAACTTTTAAGAAGTTCCGTTTGACAATTACAAAAATATATAATCTTTTGATCTGACCTAAGTGACCTAACGAATTGACTTGTACTATTTTGTACGACAAAAATTTGGATTTAACACTAAATTACAATATCCAAATAAAGAAAAACAGATATTTATTAAAATATATAATTTTTATTAATTAAATAATAATAGTTATGCTCTAAAATTGATTTTCGTCAACTCAACAACATCTGAATAGGTGTTGTGTACAGGAGTACAGGGTGGCTCGAATTCGAGTCTATGTATGGGGATCTCGAAAACCGTAAGAGATAGGTACAGTATCGGTCAAATTAGGGCAAAATTGCGCATTTAAGTGTCTAGCGATATGCCGCTTTGGAAAGTTTCAAAATTCCGAGTATTTCCAGAGATATCCGGAAGAAGCCGAAATATTGAAAAATCGTTTTATTTTTTTCTGTGCTTATTTAAAAACGGATTTCAAATTTAATTGCACTTTTGCATTGTATTGGTCATCACCTTTCCCTTATTAAATACAAAATTTATTTTTTTATCGTTTTTCAGATGATATTGGCGCTATTAATATGAATATGTATTGAATTTACTATTTTATTTTATTCTTTCTTCTTGTATTGTTTTTTATTATTTATTTTGCTTTGGCGTAATTTTGAATAGTTTAGTTTAATTAAATTTAATTAAAGTTGGTATTAAAAAAAAAGTTGATACGACCTTTTGAAGACGAAACAACGGATTTCAAACCCCTCATCAACTTTTTTTCTTAAATACATTAAATTTATATAACAAACTATTCAAACTTACGGCAAAGCAGAATAAAAAATAAAAAAAAGAATATATTTTTTTAAATACTCTAATATATTAATAACACAAATATCATCTGAAAACGATAAAAAAAAATAAAGTTCATATTTAAAAAGGGAAAGTTGATGATGACCCCTTGAAGACGAAACGGATTACAAACTGGTAGAGCGGAAAAAGTGAAAATGCAAAAGTGCAATACAATTTGAAATCCGTTTTTAAATAAACCTAGAAGAAAAATAAAACGTTTTTTTTAAATTTCTGTTTTTTCCGGAGATCTCCGGAAATACTAGGAATTTTAAAGCTTTCTAAACGGTATATTGTTACGCATCTAAATGCGCAATTTTCCCCTAATTTCGCCGACACTGTATCTCTTACCTTTTTCGAGATCCCCATAGGTAGACTCGAATTTGAGCCACCCTCTACATCATTACTTGTGGGCAATTTGTCGAAAAGCTGGATCTATTAACTGCAGTAACTGTATTAAATAAGATTTTTTTCTGCGACCGTGCGTTTTTGCCCGCTTTCCCGCACCTATTTTAGTTTCGAAAGTGTCACTTTCCCGCAATATTACGGGCAGAATAACTGAAAGTGTTATTTTCCTAGGTTGATTGATAATGAGTAAAATATACTAATTTACTATTACTTATACTAAATTACATTGTTTTTAATTTAATATGCAGTCATACTCATGCGGAAAGTGTATTTTCCGCACTCGACTGCTTGCTCAAACTCCGCTCCTCGTCGCGTGCGACGGGGAATTATCACTTTCCGCTCTTGTTAGGAAAATAACAGTTTTCTACAACCACCTATGAAAATAAGGAAAAAAGGACAGTTAATGTGGTTAGAAAGTGGCGCGTGTTGAAAAAAGTTTCAACCTAAATATTTTCAACACGAGTCCATTTGAATAGATTGCATAATATGCAGTTAATTTGATGGCATATTTGATATCGCACTTTTCCTTCACAGCTGAGAGTGACGCGATAAGTAATTTTCAACACTAGTGTTGAAAAATTGATTTCAACACGCATGTGATATTAATCGTTTCTTATGAATCAATAAAAGAGTTTTTTTGTGCTATTTTCATATGTGATCGTAGGAAAAATAGTGTAGGTACAGGATTATTCATTATATTTTGACACCCACCAGCCGTAATTACAGGTAATACAAAAAAAAAAGTAAATTCAAAAGTTGTGTGGTTTTTTATATATTATCTTTTAGAAATGTCAAAAGAAAAAAATTGACTGTCAAATGTCAAAAAAAAACGCATAACCTTAATTGTTTTAAATGGAACACCCTTTATATTATTACATATTTGGATTGTGCGAAAAAGTCTAGACATATTTCATGAATAATGTCCTATACCTATCTCTAACGGTTTTTGAAATAATGACAGTTGAAAATCGACCATTTACCAAGTTTGACAGATTGCAAAATCTAAACGGCTAAATATAGAACAAAACGGTTTGCACTTTCCTATATTGGTTTTTCATAAGCTATCGTATGACACTAACTTTTTATTTAACCAGAGGTTAAATTTATCCGGGATTTTTAACCTCTGGTTAAATCTAAAGTTAGTGTCATACAATAGCTTATGAAAAACCAATATAGGAAAGTGCAAACCGTTTTGTTCTATCTTTAGCCGTTTAGATTTTACAAGCTGTCAAACTTGGTAAATGGTCGATTTCCAACTGTTAATATTTCAAAAACCGTTAGATATAGGTATAGGACATTATTCATGAAATATGTCTACACTTTTTCGCACAATCCAAATATGTAATAACACACAGAGTGTTCCATTTAAAAAAAAATAAGGTTATGCGGTTTTATGACATTTGACAGGCATTTTTTTCTTTTGACATTTCTAAAAGATAATATATAAAAAACCATACAACTTTTGAATTTAAGTTTTTTTGTATTACCTGTAATTATGGCTGCAGGTGGGTGTCGAAATATAATGAATAACCCTGTACATCACTCGTGCGAAAGTAGGTACGTTTTCAAGACTTGTTATGGAATATACTATATTCTTTCGATATAGGAACCTTTTGTGAGTTTATTCATCCATAAATGATGAGTTCGTGATAAAAAAAAAATGAGTTAGCGGGTTATATACAGATCACGAATAAAAGGTAACAAAAAATTTACAATTTTGGTTGGTAATCGGAGTAAGCTATTCAAAATTTGAGATATCCCGAAATATGAATGCGGGCTCGTATTCGAATATTGTCACGTGTAAGTATCCGGCTAGAAACTTAGCCTCTGTTGTGCTAGATATAGGTTGTTCCAATAACTCTCGACTCGATAATTATGATGCGCATGTCATTGCACTGGAGCACAACTTTAGGTTTGGGGGACTCAAACCAGAGATGGACTTTCCAAAGTTAGATTTGACCTCTAGCTTGAAGTTCGGATTAGAGTTTTAGGACATTCAGAGGGAACCTCACCTGTATGTAGGGTGTGGTGTGACACAAAGTCTGCCGGACTGATGGCGCGCTCGAGATTTTATATTAGAAAATTTGCTGACCGTTGCAAGCTCGGTTGCAAGTTAAGACTCATCGCTTGAATTGTTTATAAGGTTGTTTGCTTTGTAAAATTTTTCAAGGTCGAGTCATATTTATGACAGGGTGATAATTAATTAGTAGTTATAAATTTTAGTAATTCACAATGTTTTTGGGGAGTTTCGGAAAAATATTACAAAAAGTCCAATTGCTATGAGCAAATATAATGGTAGAACTCTGAAAATGGGGAGGAAACCATTTCAATCGCCGTTCGCCAATTTAAAATTCGGCCCTCCTTGCTAAATCTTTTTTTTTTTATTTGTATACAATTGAGGGTCAAGTTAGAAAACGACGTGAAGGTTATACAGAGGAAGGGGTTTATTGGACCTTGATTAGTTTTAAATGTAAACTGAGATATAGGAAAATAAAAATTTTTAGAGCATTTCTTATTGTCCAAAATGCCAATTTTCAGTGTTCAATTTTCGAATACAATTGAATTTAGGTATAAAACTATATTAAATATTCATATAAGTTTGAATACTTTATAGGTAATAGGTTTATAGGTTATTTAAATTTTGGTGTGCCATGCTTCTTTGAACCACTCTGTATATGTAGAACTGTTTTGGAATTATACCACTCTAAGATCCACACAACTTTCGTTTAAACATTTTTTACCTCCTTATTATCGAAATTGAGGTATCTTACTCCCTTGCACTAATAGATCACCCTGTATATATGTAAATATAACTATCACTGCGGAATTCTAATAGAATCAAGCAATACATCCTTGAAAACACTGAAGGTGTGAATGGGGAAATCACGTTGCAAAATTCTTATAGGAATTTCGAGCTGTTCTTATTAACGAAATTCGGATTATTCTTATAACGTCAGTTTCTCAAAACATTGGCGAGTTTATTATTTACATACCAAAAGGAATACTATTTAACAATTATTGCTGCAAACAGTAATCTGAAATGGAATAATGCAAATAATAAGAATACAAAGTTTTATTGTAATTCCAATAGAAAATTGCAAATGGTGAAGTTGAAGCAAGCTAAGCTTCCTATCTGAACTCACAAGATAGATGTATTAAATTTATATAATAAATTTACTTCCAGGTAATCTAAGGTAACACAAACGAGAGTCTAAATTGATTTAGTTCATTACATATGTTTTACGAAAATATTTACCGATATAATATAAATTTAGATTTAATTAAAATCTTCAAAAACTCTAAATAAAATTTTATCTGAAAAGATCGTTAGCAACTGAAACCTATGTTGGGTAGGTCGCCGCGTCACATAATCAGAAAATCATTAAAATTTGTTTCATTACGAATTAGCAGAACAAATAGTGTAAAGATTGATTTCTAGGGCTGTAGTCATAAATATATTGTAATTATTATTTACACGTCCTTATATAGTTTGACGCAAAATGAAAGTCTTATCTGTTTTCTGATTTTATAGTGAACTATGCACATACATTTTAAATAGTCATGCAAGCACACTTTCAAGAAATTAGACAAATAAAAGATATCTATGAGACCCCTATGTACGGCAAATATTAGAAAGTAATAAAAAAATAATTAAACTTATAAAGATGATTTTGTTTCATATCATTTTTGTATAAATATGTCTCATAATCATTTTATTTATACGTCTTATTTCAGGATATATTTTCATGCAATGTGAAATGTAATTATGTTAAGCTCAGTATCATGACCCTTCTTTATGAAAGAGATGTATTTTGATAAACTTATTCATTTGATGCCTACAATCTCATCATGTTTATCATGCTACGTATATAGTATGTGTATGTGCATTTTCGCTGTCTTACAGATGTTAATTGTTTATCATGTGATGACAAGGGCCAAGATACTGATACAATTATATGGGGATCTATAGGTTAGGATTGTGACGCTTAAACTAAAAAAATCTATAAAATAGGCTCTTCCTGATCGCATCTAGACTTTTAGGAGAAGGCATCCAATTTTCTGATCTTGCCCTTGATGAGCCGTGCGGAAAAACGAATATAAATCAGTAAATTTCCCATTATGGAGACATAATGTGCCTGGCAGGGATATTTTTATAAAAACAAATATTACACAGAATTGTTCTCAGTCTATACAATCAATGTCAAGTCATTGAAAAATAATGACGTAAATAAAGGTCAAATGAATGTTAAAATTTGCAGACTTTAATGTACATAATAATTAATTGTATTGTATAACTTTCTAATTAGAATTACTTGTCGCGTGAGATAAGGTAAGGGATTGATTTATTACTGACCTTATTATTTTGATTTTGCTTATACATTTGTAACTTAAATATGTCATTATATTGCTGCAAGTTGCAATTGATCTAGTGGGTGTTTAATTTAATTCCGAGTTTAATCCCTAATCAAATAAATCAAATTCATTCATAGTCACCAGCAGCTGGGTATATAAAATGTATTTTTCTACAGCCGCGCGCAAAATAACTAAATACTAAATTCAAATGAAATCGCAAAATCGACGAATGCCGTGGATCCGTATTTTGCGCTCTAGCGCGAACATGGAAAAGGAAATTCTCACTTTTTCCGTCTAGTGTGCTGAATGGTCATGGAAACCGAAGATAAAT
>MU182182.1:512910-551333 GCA_016904865.1 Pissodes strobi | reverse complement strand
AGATAAATAAATGACAGTCGTGCGTTTGTTACAGTTTGTTGCTGGCAATCCTGTTCTAAATATACCCGAAGCCCGAACATAATATGTCAAAACTGACAGTCATTCGCAAATTTCAGAATAAGTATAGAGAAAAATGTGCATTTAATTTTAAAAAATGCGGCTGTAGAAAAAGTTCTGTGCGTTTTTCGAGCGCAAAGTAAGATTGCCGTTTTCGAAAGATTACAGTAACATTCTTTCTCAAGCGGCAATCCGTTACTTTGCGCTCTAAATACACAAATAACTATTCCATTAAATCTGCTCAATTACTTTCATCAATTACATTCACCTTTAAAGCCTGTTTACCCTCAGTTCGTTTTGACAGGTACAACTAGAGTGCTGGCTGGCTGGCAGCCATCGTAGAGTCAAAGAGTTAGATAAAATATAACTTAGTAAATGAAAATATTTCAGAAAAATATATATTAATGGCTAACCATTTCACATATTAAAGGAGCGCAAACATTTACAATATAAGAGTGCTGTCTGGCCGGCAGCCATCGCGCAATCAAAGAGTTAGATGAAATATAAATAAATACATAAAAATATGTCAGAAAAATATGTATTAATGGCTAGCCATGCATTTAATCAAGCATTTACAATATATGTCTTCCATAAATGGACACACAAACAAAATAAGTGGTAAATTTCACCAACCAATAATCCCGATAAACAATTAAAGAAAACAGACTGTAGTTTTTCCAAGTTTAAATTGCTCAACAAAAGTAATAAACTAAGTGATAGTTTAATTAATCAATGGAATATGTAGTCTGTTAAGTCTGTTCTAATGCATATTGTAAGTTTTTCAAATTTATTTTTCCGATTTTAAGTAAGATAAATGCCCAAATGCATGCTTATCGTTTCCTATCAACATATGTCTGGTCCTTATTTATGAAGTTAATTTAAAGTAGACTAATAATGCTGTTAACGTTTATTCTGATTTTTTGAATGATGATTTTGTTAGTTTGGATTAGACATGCATTCACTAGAAGATTGTCAATTTGCAATAATGTTTGGAAAAGTTCAGATAGGTATTAAAAGCATTATGCGGAATAAGAAAAAATTTATATTTTTAAATAAAGAAGAAATACGGCTTGTGCTTAAAACCACGGGACAGTAGTCAAAACTTCAACAGAATTAGATTAAAAACTAAATAACATTTAAAAAAACCCTCTTGGAGGCGCCGCGCCGGGCATCAATTCACATGATATAGGCGAACGTTCTACCACTGAACTACGGTCCGATTGAAATACTTGTCTCAAAAGTGACGACAGATATTTAGACCGGCATCGGCATAGTTTTTACTTCGAAAATCACCATTTCTGCGTTTTCAGTCGGATCGATTCCATTTTTTGGCATGTTGTACTAGTAACCCCCCTTCTTTAATGTACGAAAGGTTGGTTGGTTCAGATCGTTTGGTTTTCCAGAGATATAATATTATGTGGTGACGTGTCGATATCATGTCAAAACTCGAAATCGACCAGTTTAAATCCAACAAGCTCACCCTGCATAAAAGGTATCATTATTTCTAAAATGTCGGTTTTTCTATAGAGATAATATATTTCAAGAAAAAATAAATAAAAACTTTTATTGTGATCTTCAAATCGATGTTTTTACGATTTCTCTCAAAAATGCCGACATTTTCGAAACACAGAAGCATTTACAGAATTTTCTCTAAATTCCTCATCATTCTTATATTCCTTTCGAAAATATATAGGTCCCAACAAATACTCGTCATTTTTCTATTCTAGCCGATTTCAGTAGGATTCTTAAGGAACGTGTCCAGAATATTTCATCAAAATAAGGTGTTTTTTTGACATTTATCGTATATCAAATCAGAATTTTGAAAAATCGGACCCTTGACGTAATAACTGGGAAACGGAAAATCGGATCGCCAAAAACAAATTCCAAAATTCCACTTGCAGCCGTTTTCGAGAAGAAAATGAAATAACGTAAACATAGCCTAGCGTGACGCATTACATGACAACTGAGTTTAATTGCCTACCCAGGAAAAGTGTGCGCCTAAAAAAGTTTACACTAAAAAAAATAGTTAGTTGGTTCTGTGAACAATAGTCACGCATCAAATTTGAGTCCTATAATTTGAGATGAGCATAAAAGAGAAATGAAGAATTTTCAACTGAAAGGTTTAGAATAAAAGTGCAAATTTATTTGTTTTGGGATAATTGACGCTAAAGTATTTTAAATTTTAATAGCTCGCTTTAAATCACTAACGATTATGTATCACATTAATGAATCATGGAAAAGAGATTAATGGGGAGTGGATGCTGCTTCTCACTCCAACACAAAGGGTGACATAACACTTGGGTTATGTCGTAGAACCGCGTAACTGGTTCTGGTTAAATGTTCGAAGGACCACAGCCATAGGCTGAATTTATTGTATCAGGAAAAGTTACATTAACCCACATTAAACACAAAAGTCCAAATTTGATTAATTTTAATGTTATTAATAAAACCGAAAAGTCTATGTACAAAGGAAAATTTAAATATTGGTATGAAATAGTCAAAAGTTTGTACTTAAATCTACTCTTCGTCCGACACACTTAGTGTCAAATATCCACATCAATGCGTTAAAAACTAAATTAAAAACAACCTTAGATTAATCACTAATCAGTCTGATCACTACGCCTTTCTTTTCTCACTTCTTACTAACTATAACAACCAATCACCTAGAGAACTGCTTGTACATTGTTGAGTTCGTTCACTTTCCTGGACTTTGAATTTTTTGGGTTTGATGTTTTTATCTTTAATCTTCAGAAATGCCCCTAAAACCGACGCGGATAACATAATTATAACATGATGATGATGAGCATAAAATTGAGTAAAATATAATTTGTGGCGGAAATATTTGAATGATTCTCACTTTTTTGGAAAGGTAATAATAAAACAAATCGATTAATACAAAAATTTTTTCAAACAAACCGTTTTTGAGCGGCTACCTTATCTCAACCAGACCCTTTAAGTTTAGGCTTAAGAAATGACACTAATCTTCGGAATTTAGAGATTTCAATGTCCTTATACACGCTCAAAGTTGACTTCAACATGGGGTATTTGGTCCATGAGGTGGAGAGAGCAATTTTTTCACTTGAATTTAAAAAATATGCCTGGAACATTTCCTCATTTACGTCTTTCACCTCTACTTTGACTCTCCAGTCTTCAAATGCCTTCAGTTATTTATTATGAATGGATTTTGACTTGTCTGAAATTATGCCAGCTGCCTTAGCTTCGTGTAGAATTTATTTTGGAACTTTCACAAGCTTTCTGTAATTTAGGACAGGATTTGAAGTCAGAAAATATTTGTGTACTAGCCCCTTGGTTACGGACCAAATTGATGCTGTCAATCACACCCTTTGCACATTAAACTATTAAAAAATACCTGCATTTTTTTACTCGCGGATGCTGTGACAGTATCGCTACATTCCATGCCATATTTCACTTTTCGAATGGCTCTCCGCTCGCTACCGCTCGCTACGGGGGCTCAAGAAAAGGAAACTAACCAGGTGCTAACCCAATCTAACCCAAGACATACCCAAAAACAAGAAAAAAACAGTTTAGAAATATAACCTTAAAAAAAATTTTAAAACACCGACGGGGTTTGAACTCGGGTCGCCGAAGTGAAGGCTAATCATGCAAACCCCTAGACCACCAGGGCACATACAAACGATTAGTTGCATCACGAAGACATGACGCGCAGGTGCGCGCGCACGCATGGAATGTAGCGATACTGTCACAGCATCCGGGAGTCATTTTTTTAACGACGTCTTCTGATAGTGAGACTTCAAATTTTAATTGTTTTCATAAATATGAAAGCGCTGGGTAAAACCTTGTATTAGGCGCGTGAGTTATTAGGTATAATTCATTTCGAAAATTAGCTGGATTATTAGCACACCTAATAAATAAATATTATGTCCAGGTAGCAGTAATATTCATAATATTTCGTACTTCTAAAGCCGTCAATATTTTGACAACCGTTAAGTTTCGACACATGATACATTATACGAAAAATATGCAAAATTTATTGGAGCATTCAAAATCATTAAGAAATGTGGTATGTTATACTTGGGAAAGCAAAGTTGGCATGTGCCTTGCACACCATGAATATATTAAACCAAAAACATACGTGTAAAAGCAGATGAAAACAAATATCTTTTGCGCGTTGTTTTTCATAATTTCAAAAATAATAGAGATATTTCTATTTAAATAGTTATCTGAACTTATATACCCCGAACTTTTCGGGGAGCTTTCGAAGATGCCATTTTTTCTATATTTGTCCCGATATCCCGAAAAGTTCTCGTGATTTTGCACTAAATGCGAATACCGTACACGTCTCTGTAGTGCCATCAGAAGCTGTGATGCCCCATTTTAAGGCTTTTAACGATCATTTCGCAGGCAAAAATAAATGGTCATAGATGTCGGTGGTTCTGAAATGGGCTACAAATATTCAGAAGGTGTGAACGGCGCAAAAACAAACTAACCCAAAAAGAATTGAAGTTCACTCCAGCACCGGTGAGTGTATCGGCAAAGACAATAATTGTCTTTGGTATCGGGAAATCTACATTCGGAACAAATACGGAAAAAGTCGCATCATATTCGAAGTCTTCCCAAAATGGTCGGGGATGTTTCAGTGTCTGGATAGATATGGACTTCTGCGTCAAGAATACAATCCGTTGAATTTCAAGATTTGCGATGCGTCTAGACTTCGGCCAGAACTGATATCTCTGTTTTGTTGTTTAACTGTTCGGATTTATAAAATATAAATTGCTATTGTAACGTACAGTGTAAATTCCCGTCATATATAATTAACTTAGAGCTAACTTAAAATCCTGGGAAATTACCAAAAGCAAATCAGAGTTAACCTAAGTTGGAAATGGAAGGAAGTCTGAGCTTCTTTCGAGTTAATGCTTCTACCACGGAGTTCGTAATAATTCGTTTGGCCTCGTGGTACGGATACGTTTTTAATATTTTATCAATTTGCGGTTAAAGCATATTTTGTTTATAATGACTATTCGGTAAAAATTATCGATTTATTATAATTGTCTGTAAATAATGTCTCCAAGATATTATATAAATAGACATTACCAAGAATCAAATGTTGACATCTTACTCACTATAATTAATTTGTGCTAACTAAAAATATTCAAAAAATAATATAAAATCTCTACGTATACTTTCACTATGATTGCATGTATAATACTTTCCTCCATACGCATTATACTAATTAATAGTTTGTATCTAATGACTGTATTCCTAATATATTGACCTATTATTAGCATGTATTATTAAATCTAACATATCCACTCGTTATAAAGTGTTTCCTAATATTACATTCCCATGTAAACATTACGAATTTCCTATTAAGCGCATAATTTAGAACCAGGATTGGCGCCAACATTTACAAATACGCCGATTTTCCAATAAATGGTGTAACTTTTTGTATAATCTTTATTCAGTATCACTTTAATAATTATAGTATAGTTCGTTAATATATTCCTTTAATCCTTTAATATATTTTTTCATATTAAGTTCAGTTCTCTATTCTCACTTCACTACAAATGAGTGAATATATGATGAAATGGCTTACAATTGTTTAGAATAAGGAAACAAACTTTGAGCGAAAAATGCTGTCTGTCTTTTTATGCGAGTGAGTTTATCAGTGTGTCGAACGATTTAAAATATACGCTCCAAGTTTGTACTCATGGGAAAAACGGTTCTCTTAGGCGAAGTTGAGAGAGAATAATACTGCTCTAATAAATAACTTCAAGAAGTATTTATTCAACGGGTGCAACGCTTTCTTATATAATAAAATAGGATACACTCGTATTAATTTATGTGGTAAACATTATGAATCGAGACAGTACCGCCAAACTGTGCAATTACACTTTCTAGGCAGAGAATATAGTAGATATAGTAGTAAAAATTACCACGGACTAACTTTTTGTCATAAATTATCATTATCAGTTACAGATTGGGTAGGAATAATTTCAGAAGGAATCTCTCCGATTTTTTAACAATCTTTTTACGTTGTGGCAGGATACTAATCCGTCAATTGAATTGAGTTAAATAAATTGGATTGAATGTAAGTTTTCAAATATATGTTTTATTCGACCTAATT
Source organism: Pissodes strobi (assembly GCA_016904865.1). Taxonomy (NCBI): domain Eukaryota; kingdom Metazoa; phylum Arthropoda; class Insecta; order Coleoptera; family Curculionidae; genus Pissodes; species Pissodes strobi. Next base: position 545,170 of record MU182182.1, on the reverse strand, counting down.
TATTTGACTCAATTCAACAGGTAAAATTATTACTGTTGATTGAAAAGACTTCGCTTATGCCCTAAACATTTGCCTAAGCCTCCTCTTTTCGCAAAATTAGGGTTAAAAAAAGGTACATTGTGATAATTTGAAAATTGCTATATTTTCCACACTAAAAAAGATATCAAAAAAACAAAAAATACCATTTCTACAAAACGCGGGTAATAAAGAAGATGTTTTGCAAACCACCTTAACCAACCCCTGCTGCACTACCCCCTTATCCGCTTTAAAATTTTAAATGGGACTACTCCACTTGTGACATCTCTGGAAAGCTTATCAAAAAGCGACACCAAAATTAATAAGATTTAATTACGAAATGTTATTAAAATGTTGGGAAAGCGTTTTAAAACTAGCTCTTTCAAAATTTAGCACTAAAAAGTTGAAAATAAACCTAAATGATAAAACAGGATCCCAAACCTAAATTGAATCACTGGTAGTGCGGAAACTCTATTTTTTGCAATGGCGCAAAGACTTGTTACTACTATTTTATTAAGTGCTCAAAATTATTTCCATTTGGTTCCAAACAGAAATAAAGTCGATTTGCAATACTTCGACAAGCGTCACCTTGGTAATGTAACCCCATAAAAAGCCCATAAAAGAAGTCCATAGGGGTAAGGTCTGGGAATCTTGGTGGCCACTCAATTGTAACGCTTCTGCCAATCCACTGGTCTGGGTAATTTGTGTTCAAGCATCTTCGCGCTACAGGAGCATAGCGTGTAGGTGCACCATTTTGCTAGGAGTGTAGAAGATCTTCATTCAAATTTAGATTGTCTTGTAAGTAATTCCTCTGTCCGGAGCGCCGTCGCCAAGTTCTTGAACAATTTTCATTTTGTAAGGGATGACGTCACTTTTGCATTTATAGAAACTTGGCCAACCTCAATCTACATATAATCCAATCCAAAGCTGGAGGTTCTGGTTTTTTTTTATTTTCAACGGATCCAGTTGTTCCAATTTTTGAGACCAAATCCCTTAACTTGGCTAACATTTTTTTCAGGATGCCTTTCATTAAAGTAGTGACAGTTCTCAAATAGCACATACTCTGAGCACCACAAAGAAAAATAAAGGCACAAGTCATGGCAACAGCAAGCACGTTATACTAAGAGCAAAAAAACATTTATGTTATTGCAAAAAAAATAGAGAAGTTTAGCACCACAATAGTGTTTTAGTTTAGGCTTGGGATCCTTTTTCATCTTTTGCGGTTATTTTCAAATCTATCCTGTCAAAATTTGCAAAAGCCAATTTTAAAACATTGTCTCAAAATTTTGCCAACATTTCGTATCTATAAATGTCATTAATTTTGGTATCGTTGAAAAGCATTTTTGATAAGGTTTCCAGAGAGATTTTACAAGTAGGGTAGTGCCATTTAAGATTTTAAAGTGCTTCAGGAGTAGGTGAGGGTGGTCCTCAAAATACCTCATTTTTATTCCCTCTCGTTTTTGTGAAAATGGTTTTTTTTATTACTTCTTTAGTGTAGAAAATATTGTAAACAATTAATTTTTCCTAAAACGTTTTATTTCGCCAATACACCTTCGCCAGTACAGTTATCATAATTACATAACGCCATGAGTCGACTCTGCTATCGTACAATAACTATCTCTACGCCTTATTTCTGATCTATCTATATACTCCTTATTATATAACACCGATTAGATTCTACTGCTGCGCCATTCATTTTCCAGGGTTGTCACGTCCTCGCCTATTTGAACGTCGCACGTCGCCTCTCCAAAATTTGCTTGCCATCCTGCAACAATTAATGACCTCATTAATTTAACTCGCCAGTAAATCAACCAGATCTTATCGATCTGAGCATTCGCCATAACACCAAATCGCCTAAAAACCCTAAAGGTTTCGCCTTTTATCGAATATCACCTTTATATTACGCCTTTGTCAGATTTTCACTCGCCTTTTGCTATCTCAAAAGAAGTTTGGACCTTAAATCGCCATAGCTCTCGCCTTTCGCCAACAGAGCATTCGCCATTTGCACCTCACCAGTTAAACTCACTTGCATGCACCTTTCAACTTGACCATTCGCACTTTGCACCTTGTCAGTCAGACTCGCATGCACCTTTCAACCTGACCATTCGCCCTTGGTGTTTTACACTTCGCCAAAAAGTTAGCAAACGCAGCAGTTGGAAATAGTACGCCTTGGATACCCAAAATTCGCCAAACGCCTCTCTCAATTATTTGAGAATCGCCTCAGAAGACCGCAAAGTCTTCGTCGCCTTCGCCTGCGCATGATCCTGAACTTCCTTGCCCCTCCATTTCCACAATATCGGTTGATTGACGCCGATATCTGTCAGGACAGAAAGCCAGTATACAAGTCGCCAGGGGAAGAGCAACCAAATGCCCTCGCATTCGCCTGTAGATCGAGAGGTAGACCGTCAATCAGACATGAAAGCGCCTTTGTGCCTTAAAGCCCACACCTTTCAATCAACGCCATGTTATCATGATAATAATGGGTCATGGTTTCGCCGTCCAATTTAATCCTCGCTATCATCTTGAGCATCTGAGCAAAGTCATGCACTCTAGGAAACGCCTTCCTAAGAGCCGCCTTCCAGTCTTCCCATGAGAGGTCATATTCATCAAGCCGATTAAACCAGCCCCTTGCTGCGCCTTGCAATTTCGCCTGCATAAAATACGCTCTCTCATAGTTCGACCATTCATGACTATCGCCCAACTGATCAATTTTGCTCACCCACCTGACTACGTTACAGTCCTGGCTGTCAGGATCGAAAGGGTCAATAAGGTCGCCGCCTGCCCTTGCCCTTGACCCCATACAGCCCAAACTGCAAGCGGAGTCCGCCCTATCGCTACAAGCATGCTCTACTACCGCCTGAGGAACGCTCTCACCTGATTTTTCGCCCTTCTTGTTGCCCTTGGTACCGCCAGTACCAACGGCCGCCCTTTGTTTCGTCGGCGTTACCATTTCGGCCGCCTTTTGCTTCGCCGCCCTTGCCATTTCGGCCGCCACAATCTGCTGGATACTAGCTGCCAAACCGCCTTTCAACAGCTTATGTACCATGGAGACTGTTTCGTCTTCCATCGCCGAATCGACTTCGCCGTGGTCACCGTCGCTCAATTCCAACTCGTAATCGAGCTCTAACTCGTCACTTCTGCCTTCCTCCATAGGAAATCACTTGAAAAACGTCTTTTAAACACCAATGCCAATAAACACAGTTAAACTACGCCACAATTTTTACAATAATCACTAATTAATTAGCACACACTTGTTTATTATTATCGTGAATATCTGAAAAATCGCCAATTGTCAATCCACTGTCAAGGATAGCAACAAACGCCCGCCCTTTGTTATGAGTTTTTGTGATATCGCCACTCACAAAAAAAGAAGAAGTTGCCACTGCGATTTAACTCGCCGAAATCGCGTATTTAAGCGTTCTCCACAACAAATAACACAATACGTAGGTTATCCCGACTTCTGATCTGTAAATAATTAATTTTTCGTAACACGTTTTATTTCGCCAATACACCTTCGCCAGTACAGTTATCATAATTACATAACGCCATGCTATCGTACAATAACTAGCTCTACGCCTTATTTCTAATCTATCTATATACTCCTTATTATATCACACCGATTCGATTCTACTGCTGCGCCATTCGTTTTCCAGGGTTTTCACGTCCTCGCCTATTTGAACGTCGCACGTCGCCTCTCCAAAATTTGCTTGTTACAATATAGCCATTGTAATTTTGTAAATTGACACCCCGTATACTACAGTTTTGTTCTAAAATGATCAGGTAAATGATAGAATAAAGTGTGGCAAACTTCTTGACCCTTTAGTAATGACGTTACGCAATAGAGCTTTGGCCTTAGTATTTATGGAGTTGTTGTTCAAGGATTATTGGCTAAATTGACTACTATCCTTCCAATCAATCTAACTAAAAGTTTTCGTCCGATTCATTCCTTCTACGCTAATATTTGTATTTGATTTCGATCGATTATAAATAGGGGATAAATGTTTGAAACTCGTACGCTTTTGTCTTCCCTCATATGGCAGCAATATAATTAGAACTGAGAAACTATCTATAAAAACACGTATTCAAAGGGTTATTTGATCTGCTCTGGTAACATAGAGTAGGTCACAATTTTAACAGATCTAATACTGCTGCAATTATTTTTTAATTTTGTGGTGCCATTTGAAAGAGCTTAGAATTAGAATTACGTAAAATTAATCAGTTGCTCTTAAGACGCCTGTTAGAAGTAGTTGGGTTTTATTACATTCGGCTCACTAATCTAAATTTATTCATACTCTTATCATTTCTCGAAATTTTGAAAAATTTAAAGTGCTTTTGCTTTTGTTATTAGTCGCTTATTAGCTTTTACATTATAGATAATGTGGAATTTATTTCGAGAATATTTCAGCAGAAGTTGTCTACACTGTTATAGTAATCAAAATAGGTTTATTTATTTGGGGTGTAATGAAAATTCCAAAAATTATATTTTAATAAGCATGATAATGTAATACGTTTTCTTTGCTGGTTAATATGGGAATTAAAATATAGCGAATGGAGAAGTGAAGAATTGAATTTATATAGACACTATGCACTACTATGGCACACTTTTTACTTGAAAATGAAAACTATTTATTCATCATATAAAATTAATAACTAGGCATTTTGTTAATTGTGGTAAATATAACACTCTGTGGAATTAGTCTATTATGCTTTATTTGTGGTTAAGGTGGGTTGCCAGATAATTATATAATTTCCCTATGACACATCAGCGCTAATGGAAAAATAATGAACGTGTTTTATTCATAAGAACATGAATTAGTTATGCACTATTTGAATACTGTATCAGATAAATATTCAATACTGGGATGAAAGGTTATCTCACTTTTTATTTTGATATTTTATATTGAGCTAGTGTGATTGTTGTCATTTACACCGACACCGCAACTTTGGGCGGACACCTTCCGTAGCAGTATCGATAGTAAAGACATAGGTCCGCCACTTTTCTTCGATGTTCAAGGCTATCATAGTCTTTAGTCAACTCTGGGTCATCCACAAGACGGACTGCTCTCTTCTGTATGGAGTCTAATATCTTGAGCAAGTGTTTGGGTGCTGAGCTCCACAGTGTTCCAGAGATGGTCTTATCTGGGCCTTATAGAGCAGTAAGAGCTGATGCGGTGTATACAACTTTTTTGCTCTATAGAGTGCTCTGAGCTTTTGTGCTGCTGCCTTGGCGATTTTTGTGACGTGATTACTCCAAGACATGTTGTTTTCTACGTTGATGCCCAGGAAGCTTATGGATGAAGCCAGAGTCAGTGTTTGTCCTGTAAGTCAGTTCCTGCGGAGTTTGCTTTTTTTGAGAAGGCAGCTGCTTCAGTCTTTCCTGCTTTAAACTGGACATCGTTTGCCTCACCTCATTCCACGATGGCGTTCATATCCTCATTGATGACAGCAATCTGATTTTCTCGCTCGCGTTGTGAACGAGCAGCTGGAGCAGCGGTCATTGGAATTCGCGACATGAATAAAGTAATAAGAGTGCTTCGTCTGCAAAGCTGTAAACAGAATTATTTGTCATATCTAAGAGATCGTTGATATAGAGCAGGAACAGTGTGGAAGATAATATACACTCTTGAGAAACTCCGGCATTGATTTTTGAATTCCTCCGAGAGGTGTCCATCAATATCAACTTGGATGCTTCGGATATATCGAGAGCCATTCCACGAGATTCGCTCTAGTTCTCGATGGTTTTGGTCCACAGGCAGGTCACGTAAATCAGGAGATCTCCCGTTGATCTGTGTTTGCGGAAGCCATACTGGTGATCGCTTATGGTGCCTGCCGATTCGAGATTTTTTAAGGCCTTTTCGTTGATCAGTTTCTCCATGACTTTGGACATGATGGGAACTATGGCAAGTGAACGGTAGTTATTTGGAATCGTTTTTTACCTTTCTTCGAGATTGGTTGCACCTTAGAGCATTTACAGCTAGAAGGAAAGCATGCAATTCTGTATAATAGGGAGGAAAGCCTGCATAGTGGAGCTCTTAGATCAGCAGCACATTTCTTAAGCACTATTGCGGCAACGCCATCCGTGGCCTTGTTAGTGGCTTGACTCTAGACTTTTGAGTATTCCTTTCACTTCGCGTTGGCGAAATACCAGACCTGGCAATCTGAATGAAACTGAAAATGTCTGTTATTTTTAAAACGCAAGTAGGAAGTAGAAACTAATGCTATTTTTCTTAAAGTAAGTCATTCAAGAAAAAATCACCAGGTATAATAAAGATAATAATTTTATTGGGTTCGAATTATTTGCGTTTCGATTATTTTATGTTGTATTTTTTGCTAAATTTTTGAAGCTCTACTTTATACTGTAAATATTTGTCAAATATTATTTTCATTTATTTCATTCTCTCTACTGAAGTATCTATAATATATATATTTTAAATTTAGTTAACTGGTCTTTTGAGCACATTATATTTTTGTCAAATTCCATGTTAATATTCATCTTCCTTTTAACATATACACTATCAATGGCAAAGTATTTAAAATCCTCTGTTTCTTATTGCTATTAAAGCCAGATATCATTATTTGTTAAGATGTTAGTAATTTAAAAAATGGAAAATTTATCTGCTTTGTCCTGAGTTGTTATTAATTAACTGAGTTAATTATTATCAATTGTATTGCTATTTCTGTTAATTCAAACTTGTAAGGTTTAAAAAATACCAATAGTCACATATAAAACAACCTGAAATATGCATGGATTCGCTAATGAACACATAATGATCGAACCCAGCATTAAACTGGGTTTAAAAAAATACTTGCGCATATGCTGAGTTGTTGAACTATAATATCAGTTTTTATTTTACTATAGATATGCGAAGGCCACTTCACATCAATTTCATTGCAACTTTCCGTTCTTTCAATCTAGTACACTTTAAAAGATACCAACAGTCACATATCAAACAAACCTAGATTGTGCTAATGCATGAGCACAGAGTGATTGAGCAAAGCCATAAGCTGGATTTAAAAAAATTATTTGCGCAATATTCATATATTTATAAAATCACAAATTAGACGACTGGTAATTCTGAGGAATATTCACACGCATTTTTAAATACTGAGGTTAATAATGAATTATATGTGAAACTTTCACTGAAATGTTTCAAATATGCGGACTGAAATTTTAATTTCTAATTATTAAACGTAAACGTCCCATCCCCTAAGGCCGATAGTAAATATATGGGAGTTGGTAGTGAAAGGCCCCTACACATCCTTAAGAAAATTACCTAATTTTATTGAAGGTGGAATTTTCATTAGTTTTAGTATTATTTTGCGTTTAGGGTATTTTTGCACTTTTATCACTACTGGACTAAATTATTAATTTATTTTAAAACGACTGCTATATTTTTCAACCAAGCACAGCCGAGTTTTAATATATGCATGAGGACCAAAATGAGACTCTAGAACGCCTATCATTCAATATTTTTTCTACGATTATGGACTATACAATGTGGTTCAAATTAAACTTGCACATTTTTTAATCGCTGATAACTCTCTACCTGTAGCACCTATTTAAATCATTTTTTTCGGTAGCTAAACTATCAGCAATACTAAAGAAAATATTAAAGAGAAACTGCCAAACATTTTGGAATTCAGAAAATATGATTTTTTTATTACGGTTCGTCCAGTAGTAATGCTGATAATAAAATACTTGGTCACTAATTGTCAAAACGACATTAATTTATTAAAAAAGCATGTCTGTGTTGTCAATTAAGGACCGAATTTTAAATAGGAAAAGTCAAGAAAAACCAACAATTTTGGTTCGTTCCCAACGAGAATAAATGTAACGTTTTACAAGAAAAAAAAGTAAAAAAGTACGGTTCTGTCGAGAATTGTTGTGGCCACCTCATCAGCCTACAAACCGTCCAAAAATTAATTAAGTTATTAGCGATTAAAAAGTTGGTAAGTTTAATTTGCCCCACAGTGTATATTATAATTTTATAAAATTTATATCGTTATTTTTTTACTAATCTATCAATATCGAATTTTATTCTTTTTATTAGTGTTTAAGCCATTGATATGACTGCACAGTGGTCCATCGATGGAAACTGGAAAGGCAATCAAAATATTCTCGGACAGTCAAGCGGTTTTGAAAGCTCGTGAATCTAGCCGTTGTTCATCCAAGACAGAATATAACTGCCCGGAACTACTCACCAAACTAGGTAGAGAAAATAAACTGACACTAATCTGTATACCTGGACATACAGGATATGAAGGCAATGAAAGAGCTGATCTCCTGGCGAAGCAGGCGGCCGCAACGGTCTTCATAGGACCAGAAGCAGTACTGGTAATAGCTTACAACACAGCTAAAGAAGCCCTCTTAAGGTGAATATAACAGCAAATTGTAGACAAATGGAGAGAGTTACCGGGCCTAACTCATTCAAAGATGACAGTGAATCTGTCATCAGGAGTGAGAACTAGACAACTACTTGAACTTGGCCGACAGCAGGTACAGGCTGTAGTTAGCATGTACGCTGGCCATTCTCGGCTAAGAAACCACATGAGCAAGATAGGGCTTTCCGATGAAACGGAATGCCGCTTGTGCTTGGAGGACGAAGAAACAATGGAGCGCATGTTCTTTGCGACTGTCCAGCAGTGGAAAGAATCAGACAAACAGTGTTTGGAAATTCTCAAATGACACTTATGGATTTGAAAACTCTCAACCCCAGAAAGCGAATTGATTTTATGAAGAGGATAGAGCCGCTGGTCTAGTGGAAACCACAGTTGTGAGCCACAATAGACCAAGGGTCGCAGTGGAGGGCCCACTCACGTGTACGAAATACAAATATATTAATAATTAGAAATCTAAAAAAATAAACAGAAGTTACGACCTTTAACCCAAACTAACCTAATTGTTCTTCTTATCACGCCCTCTCCTTCCGAAGGTGGACGGTCCAAGTGGTAATTGTAGTATTGGAAACTGCAGCGCAAGAAAAAGTGCATAAACCAAACCAAACCATCTTCTCAAATCCGATAGTTATGAGTTTTAGCGCCTTTCCACGCACTTTTTCCTGCACTTTGCTCTTTATTATCTTTCATCCCTCCTAGCACATGGCCGAAAGTATTTCCCTTTCTTTCCTTTCTTCGTCGTTAGTAATTCTCTATACCCGTGAAAATTTCAGCATCCATTTATATAGGTACATTTCGAAGGTTCTTATTATTTGTTTCTGTCTGTGAACCTAGCGTCCAACTTTCACATCCATAAAGAAGGACGGGGAGGCTCCAGAGTGCGGTCTGATCTTGTAAATTGTTTTTCCGACCGGTTTAATCCATAAGAGTATTTCCTTCTTCGGGTCACAGTGACTGTTGATGTTAGCTCCTAGATATCTTATTGATGCGAATTCTTCAGTTGTTTGTTCTTTAACACGTCGATCTCTTTGAAAAATCAGTACTTTGATTTTGGAGACATTAAGATATAAACCGAGCGTTTCGCTATAGTATCCAATATGCTTTGTAGTTCTTGTTCATCATTTGCTGTTATAGCGTAATCGTCAGAGTATCTGATGTTATTTACTATAGTTCCGTTCATCTTAATTCCGCCTTGAACTAGTATAGTAATCACTTTCTTCATATCTGGAAGATTACTAGAAGTTTTTGTCATACATTTTCGAAAATTATCCAACGCAAAAAAGTGACCCTTTAACGATATTATTTATTTAATTAAATACGCGTTATGCAAATACTAATTTTTTACGATATAACTTCTGGTCCTTGACGTCTTTGGTGCAGTTATGGGAATAAATCTGCAGTTCAGGCATCACGAGGTATTTCATCAGGATGTCGAGAACTATAGAATATCAAAAATTCAATGATTTTAACTAAATTCGACTTTTCATAAGTTTGGTGCCTAAATATTTTGCAGCCATTGGGCATTGAATTCTGAAAATCAGACTCGTTTTCTGCCTGCCGAAAAATAGAGAAACCAACCTTCGTTTGCCAGCTATGTTGTGCAATGTGCAAAATGGATTAAAAAGTGGTATGGACAATTAGCATTTTAAGAAGTACCGTCAAGTACCCGATGGGAAAATGTCATATCATATCAGCATCTGTGAAACGGTTAATTTCGATTTAATACACGGAAAGCTTTGTAAAATGCTGCTCGATGCTAAATGGTAGTAAAAGTAAGTATCTATCTTATGTAAGCAAATTTATTTTGGCTTAATGGAATTATTGCAGATGTATTCATCTTATAATCGACATGTATTTAATGGCTAACCTTCTTTAATGCAAAATAACTTCCGTAGAGGATGTTATTTGCTAAATATGAGGTAATAAAAATTTCTGAGGAAATTTGCACGAGTACTGGATCAATTTTGTTTATCCTACGCAAAATATGCAAAAAATTTTAATTAGCTATTTGTATTATTCAACCTTAATTATAAATTTGCATTATGGTTTTTATTGAATGTATAGGTAATGAGATTTAAATACCAGTATATCGACCGTTAGGTCAATAAAAACCTACGAAATATCATCATATTCAGAAGTTACAATTAACGTATACTCCTTCCTGAAACATATGAAATATCAGATTTATACAAAGTACTTCGTAAAATGAGTTTAACCGTTGCATACATGCCCTACTTGAATAAGTTATTCGTAATGTTCTTAGCGCTAAAGGAACAAATATCTAGTGGACCACTATCATTTTATTGTGTGCTACTTCTAGCAAGGGTGTTTGGATATAACTCCAAAAGTTCATTTTGTGTTTGAAATTTTCCTTACAATGGACACACATTCTGTAATTTAAAAGGTTCGGGTTGCCTAATTTAAAAAGTTCAGGTTGGTCGAAAACGGTACACAATATTTTTTTGCTCGGAATTTGGTTGGTCATTATATTAATATGCATACTTCAGTCTGCTTGTATTAAAGAACACTTTTTCGTCGGGACAAATTGGGATATCTCTTCTTAGTGGGTTAAAGGCAAAGAAAATATGTACTGTTTACTTGTACAGCTAAACGTAAATCAGTGAACCAAATAATGATATATATTATTGTACTATTAATTATTATTAATGCTATAATATACTGAAATGTTTTATTAGATTTTACTACAAAAAATAGTATTAATCAGAAGTTATTAATGAAAAGTGAAAACAGACAGGTACCTATATTTAGAATAACGAAATTTAACGTAACTAATAATAATAATAATTACAACAATGCCATAATATTGCTATTTTCATATTTAATGATTTTTAAAAGAACAAGTTTTGCAGCCATTTAATTTTCTAATCTGTTTGGTAGCTCATTGTGACACAGGACGCAGTTGCCGTTAACATTTTCTTTATACGTTTGAAGTATTTTTAACTACTGCTATTGATTATTGAGCAAATTTTAATGTTTCTTACCAATCGAAAACAAGTCGTCTGAAGCTTTGGCTGTTATCTTAGCTCAAGTGTACGGAAAATACAAGATAGTTATAAACAAAATGCTTCTTCTTCGACAGTATCACCATTATCAGTTGTCAGTTTCTTTTTTTGCAACTGTTTCAGTTTTTTTACATCTCCCCCAGTGGGGAGAGCATTTCTGGATTACATTTTTGAAGGCTGCTCTCCTTCCTGTGTTTCCATTTGTTGAGCTTATTGGGCATATTAAAAACACTATTTAAGCAATGAGTAGAAACAAGTCGTAAAGAGGTTATTCCGATTGCAAGAGTATTTTTGGTAGAATAAAGAAAAATAGCTTAAAATGAATTATTGTAAAAGTCTGTTATTGTCATGTTTAATAAAAAAAATCGGGTTAGTCTTGGGCTTTCTTGCATATGTAGTCTTGGGCTTTGTCTTGCAGTCTAATACGTGGTCTTGGTCTTGGGCTTGCAGGATCCAGTCTTGGTCTTGGTCTTGCTCCAAGACTCTTGAAAGTCTTGCACTTTTTTGGTAGATTTTTACTGGAGGCAATTTTTACAAAGTAATTTAAAAAAAAAGTTGTGTTTTGTCCTTTAAATTAAATAAAGATAAAGCGACAAATTTTAACTAGCAAATCAGGTAATTTTTTTAAGTAAAAATACTTAAAAAAAGTCCTGTGTATTTACAGTTATAAATTGTGGCGTTAACACAAGAACTATTCTATTTAAACCTGCATTTAATTGTTTAATACATGATTGCCCATAATTGAGTTGAAATGTAAATATTTATCTCTCTTGCAGTTATTCTGAAATTTTTTTAGAATATTTTCCTATAGTAAAATTTCATAAGTTTGAAAAATATATATCAGTCACTGGATTGACGTCCAATAAAAATCGATTCTTAGCAGGCCCGTTAGCTGGGCTTTGAAGTAAACCAAAGTTATTGCTCAAGGAAAAACGGCATATCACTTTTATGCATTTCCCAGCAAATGGCAAATTCGTCAACAATTTTACTTACTCGCGTGCGGTAAAGTGTATTTTTGTTCACTCATTATGGGATTGGGAACTTGAAAACTCTAAGTGCTAGGAAATAGGTTTAATGAAAAAAGCTGTATGCTATTTAATTTCTAGTTCAATGCTGCTTTAATAATGACCAAAAATGTATAATTTAAGTGGTGTTTGTAGGATTATTGGTCAGGTATTAAGGAAACCAATTATTGTTTCTTGCCAACGTTTCGAATTATATTAACTCATCATCGGGGCGCTGTTAAGAGGAGAAAGCTACTTTTAGAATAGTTAGTTTAATATTACAATTTGATGAAAAAAAAAACAAAACAAGAGCCTTAAGCCCAAAAACAAAACCTTTCTTAAGTACTACCTTTGTTTAATAAAATACAAGTAAATAAATAAAAAAACAACACACAAAACAAAAAAACGGGTTGACGAAATGAAATAACAGAAAGGGTTTCTAATGATAAATTATGTAATGCATATGCATGTCACAGGAATCATTACTTCTTGTTAAAAGAAAAACAAAAATGCATGAAACTCACCACCAAAATTGTGCTTTTCTCTCGTACACTTAACATTCATATTTCATAACAGGATTAAAATAGATAATATAGCGGATTACAATGAACATTATAAACAACAAAGAACAATAAAATTAGTAACAACAACCAAATTACCCAACGTAATACAAGGACTGTTGCCGAAAAAATGTAGTAGGTACAAACAAAAATTTAAAAATTACATAAGATCAGCAGTTTTTTAAAATAGAATATTTTGAAAATATGTCGAAAATGAAAAAAGATTAATTGATTATCAAAGCAGAATAATTGAACTAGCAATTAAATATAATTTAACCAATTTTTTATCTCTTATAGTTTTCAAGATCCCAAATACATTACTATCTTTTTCGGACACACTGTATGTGAAGAACCCAGGATGCTTCAATTTATCACTTTTTAACATCAGAATATGTGTATTATTTATAGCCTCCAAATGGCTTACTGGCCAAAATCACATCCATAAAATCGGTCACTATCTGCCGGTCTATATGCAAGAACGTTTGGAGAAATGTATTGACATTTGTGTAATTTGTTTAAAATCTAAATTAGATTTTTGTAGTTATAAGTATAATTTTCTTTAAAAATTTGACTGCTCTTTTTACTTGAATACATTCTTATTGATTTATATACAATGCGGCGCGGCGTGGCAAATAGTGAATACGCTCTAACTTTCCCTGCATATATCTCACAAACAAAATAATTTTTGACAAACGTTTATAGGAAGTTTTTTCTGCATATTTCCACCCAACAATTTCGATCCCAGAATTAAGGGCAATATGTCAATAAATAAAAAGTGCGAAAAAATGCAAGACTCCAAGACTTGCATGCTAGGTCTTGGTGTTGCGTAAGTCTTGCAATACTCGGTCTTGGTCTTGCATACGTCTTGCAAGGATCGGTCTTGGTCTTGGTTTTGCAGACCTGGAGCTGGTCTTGGTCATGGTTTTGCTTTTTCTGCAAGACCAAGACCGCAAAACCAAGACCAGTCTCGTTCATCACCAAGCTTCAGGCTGGATCTCGTTTAATGCAGATGATATTAGTCTCAGTCGGGAAACGAATTCTAAATTTCCCTTAAGGGCGATAGTTTCAATTTTCAGTTGAATGGTTCGGTTGTTAAAATTATTTAAATCAATGATATTTATAATAAAAATCACTTGATTTAAATGAATATCAACCCTAAAAAGTTACAAACTTTTCATCGGCTTTTTTGTTTCAAATTATTACGCATGCTGTTAGCATTGATTGCTGTCTTCGTACTCACTCATATTAAACAGCGGAAGTATTCAATAAAATTATCTATTATCTATGACGGGGAAGAAGGCGATATGTAGTAATGAAGGCAACTTATTGTAGTAGTATTAAAAAAAGCGGGTCGGTAAGATTTATTTACGATACGTTGTGTCCATTGTGCTCCCAGGACTTATTGTCGCTCTTTATATTAGAGGGTTCGTTTTTGTAGTCTTTCTAATGGTATATTAAAGAATTTCTTTAGTCTCAAAGCAGCTCTCGAAAGTTTCTTCCTTTGCGGCAATCATTCTTTATTTAAATAATTATAAGTGGCGGCTAACCTGTTATTAAAGGACAAGACATATCATATAATCTAATTTGATAGGTACATAATTATTATAATGTACCATTTGCATTATCGTCACAGCATCTGTATGATATTAAGAGAATGTAACTACTTCAATGTTAAAATAAGTTAGATATAAATAATCTTTAATCCTAATAATTATTTGAGGGAAAAAGCTGTGTTAAAAATATGCCTGTTTGCATAGAGCAGTATAGAAGCTATAGTAACGTGGTTTACTTGGATTTCTAAGAATGAGTTAATTCAGGTCTCTTAGTAAACATGGCTATACTAAGAACTGGACACATTGCTTATTCGTTCCTCTCGCATATTTAGGTTTACTTTCATATCAATTCTAAAAAATCCGCCAGTTCTTTGAATGCAGATTCTAGGCAGCCTTGATTGGGCAATTGTATACTTTTTAGGAGAAAAAACCGAATGTTCATTAATCACGCCAGATTTCGCAAAAATCAGTTGGGCTATTTTCTACTTGAATCAAGAATACTAATTAAGTTCAGGGCCACCACTTTGAGGCAAAGTAATAATGTTTGCAGTTTTTACAATCATACGACAAAAACAAGAAAATACAACTACAATTTGCTGGTCCTTAATAAAAAAATTAGAGTTATTACAATATAATGAAATATAGGGCTGTGTGACTTTTGTTTTTTGATGTTTTGCTCAGTTATTTGGGTTTGTTTGGTCTATTTTTCGTTCGCTCTCGTTCGTTTTGTTAGTTCTTTAAATAATATATCCGTATGCATGGATGAACTGAAGACTGAGCGATCCCATCCTGACCAAAGGAATATCACTAAATCCGAAATTTTTCTTTCGTTGGTACTTTGAACCAAGCCAAATCTGAACTGCCCTGTGTATTAAAACGTCATTTTTTTAAAATTAACTCTTCTTGGAATTTCTATTATTACTATTCCCTGTAGTGACAGTTTTAAATCAAAATTTTGTGACGTACAATAATTAGTACGAACTAATCGAATTCAAATACGTTAATAATTGTTTCTGAAAGCGAACGCAAAGATGTAGAACATTCTTAAAGGAAGCGTTTCACATGTAAAAAAAGCATATGTAAGACTATTCATCCATCCATCGTATTGAATTATTTGTGACATCTGTCGAGCATAGGTTTTCTTCAATCTCTTGTCTGCGAAAATTTTCCGTGAATCCGCTTTAAATCGTCGGACCATCTTGGCATCCTCTGATCCTATAAAGCTTCTAGCCAGAGCGGTAACAAATCATTTTAAAAATTATTTAAATCAATGAGATGTTGATGTTGAATTTATCTTGATAACATTTTAATCTGCTGTAACTTTTTTGTTTTTATAGATATAAAGGTAAACAAAAAAGCAAAATGTAGGTTTGGTAGCCAAGCTTTTTTCTAAGTTGCATATAAAACAAAACACTAACAATTTCCTGACATATAAGCCTACTCTATATTTTTTTAAATGGAACACCCTGTATATCACTACATTTTTGGACTCTCTAGAGAAATCTAAACACATTTCGTGTATAATATCCTATACCTATCTTTAGGTGTTTACGAAATATTGACAGTTGAAGGTCGGGCATTTTGACAGGCTTTAAAATCTAATAAGCTAATAAATTGAACGCACGGTACTTTTGTACTTGTAAAATTATTTATATCAAAAATATTTTTACTTTGGTAAAGTGTTCGAATCATATAATCTGTTTATGATTTAGATCATTTTCACGAATTAAAATCATTTTATTAAAGATCTAAATGGTGTTTCGATTTTAATTTTTTTACACTATTTGATTTATTTCAAATAATTTAAATAATCATGTAAAAAATTTAAATACTTTTTCATATGAAAATTTTTCCATTTATGCAATTTTGTATATAATAAAATCTAGGTAATATAGGTCGGTAATAGGATTCCAGGCTCAACACTACAAAAAATAGAAATATTTTTCATTTATTTATTATTTTCTTCGAATCATAAAATACCACATGTAACATAAAACAATAAAATAGACATTCTTATTCCAATAAAAGAAACAACATAAACCAAACAAAAAATCCCCATACAAGCGAGTGTATAGAACGAAATAAAACTCGTCTGCTGAGACTAGTATTGTAAGTGGAAATATTTCCATGGAAAAGGAAATACATGTAAGAGATTTTCAAAAGCTCAACGGAAATATTGCAAGCGATGAACAATTAAAAAATTTATATTAAAATGATCCTAAGCAAAGGGTTATTTATACATGGCGGTGATGTTTGTGCATGTGTAAGCTAATATTAAAGATTTAATTGATGGTGTGTTGACTTTTGTTTTAAAATGGGGAAGCAAAATACGTTGTTTGAATATATTCGATTTCTAAGGCTAAAACTATTTACTGGTGCACGTATTGTATAAAAACGGGTCTAGGATGAAAGCATATTTAATCAAAGCTTGTATAAAATGTTCGAAAGAAATTAAAAGTAACTTTATCCAAAATGGTAACGAAAA
The DNA here is from genome assembly GCA_016904865.1 of Pissodes strobi. NCBI lineage: Eukaryota > Metazoa > Arthropoda > Insecta > Coleoptera > Curculionidae > Pissodes > Pissodes strobi. Next base: position 528,133 of record MU182182.1, on the reverse strand, counting down.
GGCTCACAAGTTAAAATGACATTGAATATGTTACCAGTATTGCGACTACCACTGTTGCATCAAAATACTCAGAACTAGAAATTTTAGGATCGACAAGGGTGTTAATGTCATTACACTCGTTACCAAAACCGTGAACTTTAACCATCAGAAGTTCTAGTAACAACATCGATATTCAAAAAGATGATCCAGGACAATCGTTGTCCATTGTCTTCATTTAACGAAGAAGAAAAATCTTAATTGACAAAAGAATAGTATATTATATACCTAGGTTGAGAAGTAAGCCATTATTTACCGAGCACTTTTATATCCTGAGGCGCGGAGCGCCGAAGGATATAATGTGCGAGGTTAATAATGGCCTTCTTAACCGAGGTATATATAGAATTTTTTTTACTACTAACACTGATATATTACCATATTTGATTCGATTTGATTTTTATATTAGTCATTTTCTACTTATTTTTCAAATAGTTCGAAATATCAAGTAGCCTGGAAGTTCAGTTGTCTAACTGACAGATATCGTAACAAGAAGCGTTTTTTCGCGAGCTAACTACAATTAACGACGACATACTACAGGATACTACTTTGTTTACACGAGGATTAATTTAATTGTGGTAAGTGAGGGGAAGTTTCGTGACGTCACTATTACATCATCATTTTTCAACTACGGCTTACTACAACTTACATACGTGACGAGGTGTGGTACTCGAGGCTTGATGGAGTCATGGCGGATTAATTTTGAAACGTTAAACATGTGAAATGTTTGTTTTTCCATTCTGAACAAGTTTGTAAATTATACGTTCATGAAATTCTTCTATAGAAGCCTGATACGCATCGGAATTCCTACACAAATGTGGCCCAAATGGGATTTGGGCGGCATAAAGTATCCTGAACATATTCATCGAAAAAATACCATTAGTATGCTTATCTCCAGAGGCCACCATTATGTCATTAAAAATATGAGTAAACGTTCTGCACTGATCAAACTGATCATTTTCAAATAAATATGCAAAATATCTATATTCTTTTCTAGCAATGCAAGATCTAACTACGGTATTTTGGCGAAGACAGAAGCAGACAGTACAATTTGTGGTGGGGTGCCCGCTTGGCACTTACTTCAGTATTACTTGTAGTTAACCGTGGTTACTCGCCAAAAAACGCTAATAATCTCCTGACAGCTCCATACATACAAAGTACCTTCTTTCCGTCTAAATTTTGACAAAATCGCATTATTAATAAGAATATTATGGGGAGTCATGAAAAGTGAGTCATACTGTATATAATTTTTTTACTAATAGCACTGATACAATCCTTATCATTATTTGAATTGATTAGATTTTGAAATTAATCATTTCCTACTCATTTTTCAAATAATCCGAAATGACAACTAGTTGTCAAACTAACAAGTTTGACATTTTGATATTTTCCGTTTCCGTTTCATTATTGACCTAGGTTTTTTTTAATATTATTATTTACCTAGGGTGAGAAATGTTACTTCTCATTTGAGGAATGGATTAAATAATGGTGATTTATCATGTTAGTAGTAAAAAAAAACATTTATACATCGTGTGGCAAAATTACTTACTCATAGCAAACATTAAACTTTAAGTACTGTTGACGAAATTACAGATTAACGTTGTAGAAGCGGTAAATAGTTTGACAAAGATTTTCTATGGAACTATTCATTGTGATGTTGCCAGCTCTTCAGCAGCCACTGAAAAAAAGAAGAGCTTACCAATGAGAAAGTAAGTAAACTATTATATGTGCCTCAAAACGAAAACTTATTAAAAAAGTGGCAATAGATTTTCATTTTTATCAATAATACAGAAGATTGCCAAGGAAATAAACAGATTGTTGAAGAATATATGGAGGAACTTAGCTTGCGTGAAGAACCCATTGATGCTGATGATATTGATGATGACAATGAAGTAATTTATGAAAATGAACTCGAAGAAAAATCATCACCAAATATTCTATAGAGCACGCCTACTCTACTGATAATGATGAGAGCAATAAAGATATGCCTCTTGTTGATCTTGCTCGCTTTTTGTGTGGTTCTTGATTTCTTGATCTTATTTTTTTATTCGTATTTCCTACTTTTCTCCTCTTTTTATATTTCGTATGCATTTATTGTATCTATTCAAATTTGCAATAATAATTTATTATAAATATTTAATATTTAAAGCTTCTTTGTAATATTTCTGTATATTTCCAATATCCCAGAACCTTCTTAAATAAATGCACCATATAAACTTGATAATCAATACAGTGGATAAAAAATATCCGTCTACCCGAGTTCGGTTGCCAATAAAAGAGATTGAATCTTCATGAACTAGTAATAATCAACATCTTCAAGAAATGCAATAATCCATATTCCACTGGGATATGATTTTTTGATTCTATAATCTATATAGATGGTGGGATGGAAAATAACTTTTGTAGTCGAATCTTTCTAAATCGTTTTGGAATTATTTATGGTTTTAAATCTTCCAAAAATTGTTTAAATCTTATTAAAATTATTTGAAAAATATTTTAGTCAGCTGAAGTTTCAGCTCTGGTTCTTTTCTAGGTCTCCATTCTAATATACGTCTTGTCCATCTGTTGTTTATCATTCTGATGATTCGTACCAGTTGGTAATCTCTCTATAGCACCCATTACTCCTGTTCAACAGCGTAAGCTCTGCTTTGAAATTCCATCTCAGAGGAAGACCCGGACAGTTGCTCTTTGAGTCACACGATTGTCAATAATTAATTTGTATTGTACTTCTTGTCAGTGTTAATATGCACCATAAGTAAGTTCAGGCATTACACGTTAAGAGCTTAGTTGGTTTATCCAAAAGGTCAATCATGTGCGGTGAACATGATCGCCCCCATATTTAGTTGCCTCTTTCTATGGCTCGGTTTGGTCGTTGTTGATTTCAGTAGCAGATCTATTTTGATTGTACACCAGGTTGATTACTATTTGCTTCTTGGAAATGTTGATCTTTTGTTCAGTCTTATTACTGGAAATATGAAGTCTTTCTAGTAATTGCATAGCGTCATCTATGTCCAAAGACCAGGCTTTTCTGATTTATATGTATGCTCATTTCGATCAAACGTGCAGTTTTACCTAGCTTTTTACACACTCGTTCCAAAACACTGCCTTTTTGCTTTTTTAAAATGAATTGTGTGCTTGCTCAGCATACTTTTTCCTAAGTATGAAATGAAAACTGAGCCGTCATGTAATGCGTCACGCTGGACTATGTTTACGGTAATAATTTTTTTTCTCACGGAAACGACTGCGAGTGCAAATTTTGGGATTTGACAGCAGACGGTTATTTGTTTTTGAAGGTCCGATTTTCTGTTTCCCAGTTATTACGTCACATGTGCGATTTTTCAAAATGTTGATTTGATATACGATAACTGTCAAAAATAGTATATTATATACCTAGGTTGAGAAGTAAGCCATTATTTACCGAGCACTTTTATATCCTGAGGCGCGTAGCGCCGAAGGATATAATGTGCGAGGTTAATAATGGCCTTCTCAACCGAGGTATATATAGAATTTTGTTTACTACTAACACAGATATTTGATTCGATTTGATTTTTATATTAGTCATTTTCTACTTATTTTTCAAATAGTTCGAAATATCAGGTAGCCTGGAAGTTCAGTTGTCTAACTGACAGATATCGTAACATAATCTCCTGACAGCTCCATACATACAAAGTACCTTCTTTCCATCTAAATTTTGACAAAATCACATTATTAATAAGAATATTATGGGGAGTCATGAAAAGTGAGTCATACTGTATATAATTTTTTTACTAATAGCACTGATACAATCTTTATCATTATTTGAATTGATTAGATTTTGAAATTAATCATTTCCTACTCATTTTTCAAATAATCCGAAATGACAACTAGTTGTCAAACTAACAAGTTTGACATTTTGACATTTTCCGTTTCCGTTTCATTATTGACCTAGGTTTTTTTTAATATTATTATTTACCTAGGGTGAGAAATGTTACTTCTCATTTGAGGAATGGAGTAAATAATGGTGATTTATCATGTTAGTAGTAAAAAAAATTATTTAATTTTGATGACATTTTGTGGACACTTTCCTTTTGTCGGTTATCCGAACCCTATTGAAATTGGCGAGAATCTGAGAATGGCTAGTAATTTTTTGGGCGTGTATATTTTTGAAAAAGGGGTCATTTGGGTCGTCCTTGCGCGGAAAAAGTTGCGAATATCGAAAAACCGAGACGACACTTCGTTAGAGAATTTAAAGGACAAAAACTCTAAATGCTTCTCTATCTCGAAAACCTGGGGAAAATGTGATCGATTCGATTTGTAGGTCAAAAAAATGAAGGTTTTTTTTTAACGCTAATTTTTCTATAGATAAATCGAATATTTGGCAAGAATCTACCTAAAAAATCGTACAAGAAGACACTAGAAATATTCATGCCTTTTATACAGGGTGAGCTTGTTGAATTTTAAATTTCGCCAATTCAAATTTTGGCACAACACTTCACCACATAATATTTTATTACAGGAAAACCGAACGATTTCGACCAATCAAACTTTCGTACATTAAAGAAGAGGGTTACGAGTACAATATATCAAACAATCGCATCGATCCGATTGAAAATACAAAATTGTTGATAAAAACTATGCGGATCTGGATACTTATATTCACTTTTGACCCAAGTATTTCAATAGGATCGCCGCAGGTCAGAGGTAGAGCGTTCGCCTAGCATGCGAGAGGTGCCGGGATTGATGCCTGGCGCCTCCAAGAGATTTTTCTTTATTTTATTTACCTTTTAATATAACTGTCGTCAGTTGCACACACCATAATGTTTTTATTTTGTAGATGATCTGTCTCCCTATGCAAGTTTTATTTTAATTGGTCTCTCACTTGTATATTATCTTATAATGTGCAGATCTTATTGTTAACAAAGATTTGGATATGCAATTTAAAAATCGATGTTATTTCTTACCTATAAAACGCTTATCAAGATAAAAAAAATCAGTTTTCAGGTTAGTAACTCCAAAACAATTATAACTTTGCTTCCTTTTTGGTAGCCACAAATATTAATATGTCCGGCATACGACGTGTTTTGGCATTGAATAGCTTGTTTTTGAAGCCGGCAACGGGGAAAACTATAAAAATCAAGTCAACGCACGGCTAAGGTTGTTTTAATAATGATTAAATGGACAATACAAACTATAGCAATCCCATAAAATTGGTAATTTTTAATATAAGGAACAGTGTTGACAAGGTCCGCGCTTTTTTACTTTACTTCATTGAATTTAAATAATGTGTGATGATTCGCAAGGCTAGTCATATCGTAAATGTTTTCGTATTAACATTCTCGGTGTAAGATATGAGATGATTACAGGCCACTGGGTTTATTTAATATAAAATAAGGATTCTTCGAGAATGAATATGAATTAATAGATTAAGATTACATTAGTCTTACTGAGTTATCACATTTGCATGGTATTTGCACATATTTTCTTATTTGGGTAAATTAACGATATTATGTAACGCCCAATAATGTTATAATTGACTCGGAAGATCCCAGTTTCATTAGCCGTCTCTTCTCGGGTTTAGATGGGTATGGCGCAACCCATAAATGTCATAGCTCTCACGCAGGCGGATAGTTCAACTCGAGCTTGTAATTTAGAAATGGTCTACAAGTCTACACCTAGATAGTTGAAGGTGTTTAATTATTTAGGTAGACCAGAGGCACATTGCTCAACCATATTATATAATACAGGCTAATAGGGATTCATTTGCAGCATATCTATATCTTCTTTTAAATTAGCATTATGGCATTTCTGTAGTATTTATTCCACCGGATGCTTCAATTTTGTTCGAGTCTTTTTACATTTTATATATTTGGGGTATTGCAGTTATACAGTTAAAATGTATGAAGAAGAAATTATGCAACCTTTAGAGTCTATAGCCACGACCATAAATAGCAGCATTAAATACCAGTGCTTTACTAAAAAGCTCACAACTCTTGTCACATGCTAATTCTTTCAGAGAAGTTGTTTAAAAGTAATAACAGTATAAGTTTTTGTGATGAAAACAGCTGAAAACATGATAACTTTTTGAATGGGCTTGAAGAGGTTTTAAGTCAGGCCTAATTTCTCGCTATTTTATTTGCAGGCGTTTCGACACAACGCAACGGTAGTTGATTCAATTATTATTAGCACTGTTTGGGCGTGATTCAACTGCCACTGTCTCTTTATTCTAATTTCCAACTTTCGGTACTTGGATATCTTCTCAGCGTTCTTTTCGACCAGATTTTGAGTATTGGGTACTTACATCTTGGAGGATTTTTTATGAGAGTCCGTTAAGATTATACAATCCCATTAGAGTCGGAAGTCACAGTTTTCCAATACTATTTGAAGTTTATATTTGTAATAAGGAAGCTGATCCTGGGTGAGCAGTCCCAGAATGCTGGCTAGGTCCTGCTGAATAATATTGGCAACATTATCATGCATATCATTATATTCCATTGCAGAGAAAAGCTGACAACCTGCAGTGCCGTGTTGATGAACTCTGTTGTTTTGCATCCATATCTGCACTTATCTCTTTCTATTTGGGGATCTTTGACCACCTGATGAATGAGGCAAGCCAATAGTTCAATGCACATATGTCGACATGTTCCAGCATAACTTCATTTGATGGCTCCCATGAAGCTGGTTTTCACCCCACCGCATGCCGCTTTTTTTCCCTCGACGAGTGTTGAGGCTCGGGACAGAAGCAGGGGAATCTCATCAGCGGTAAATATAATTCTATGAAGTTCCGGCTCTTGAGCTTTCGTTAAAAATTGTTTTCGCAAATTAGTGATCTGATGATCCTACAATTTCGCAATGTCCGTTACTTCTATTCCTCCGTCTTGTCGAGAAACGGTTGCTCTTTCTACAGATCTTTTAGGGTAGTGGTTTTGCGCCTTTGTTAGCCATATTCTTAATTTGTGTTGTAACTCTTGACTGTCGATTTTACTCCAGGACACGATGACGAAGGAATATGATGATTTCTCTCAAAAGGTTGTTGCGTTTTTAACACTTGTTTAGCCCTTCTCTCAAACCTCTCGAATTCAGATGTTATTTCATTTTCCCACCTGACGAATTATTATTATCATTATAATTATTATTTAATATTGCTGTTTTTTTCACATGTCCTGTCCTTACTGATATCTGATATGTTTTCCTGGCATAAAGTCTCTTAAGCTTAAGAGGCTTTTTTTGGTCTAGGAAAAATTTGCGATTAACGTTGAGATGAGAGATGTTTTTAATGAGTATGTAGTGATACCTTTCACTGAAAGAGTAATGTATTGCTAGTTTTTGTATATATTTTTGGTTGTACTTGATTCTTATCTAAAAATGTTACCTTCAGTCTGTGGTGGGCGATCGCTTTGTATTATTTGTGTATGAACAGATCCCAGTATAATTTATACTTTTTTATATAATTGTTTGTGGTATATAAGCATGATACAATAAAGACAAATTATGATATTCAAATGGTGAGCAATTAACCATAGAAACCTTTTGTCATTCCTTTGATATGAGCCAAAATTTTGCTCACCATATTATTATGACGTAGCTACATCTAAATGTCATGTCTTGAATTTATACGTTTATATTGCAGATGCAGCGATATGTATAGCTATGACCTGGCATTGTAATGAAAGTATAATTCATTCGGTTTGGAGGTATAATTGACCTGTTTGTGTTTTAGATTACCATTCCCTCATCTGTATTGTTGAAATGCCTTATTTGTAGATATGCTTGTTCTGATTTTGGTAGATTTATACATTTTTGTCTATTTATTCTATTACTTTATCCATTTGATGTTTGTTGTTTTGAAAGTATGTTTTTAAGGATTTTACTTGTTTAGTGTGTAAATTTCACTGAGGGGTAAACCACAGACAAAAATGTGTACAATAAACTTTTTATGATCAAACTTCACAAACTTTTTAAAACTTCTGAGACTGTTAAAAGCGTTTGCTCAGTAATGAACACTTCTTCAAGCTTTTTTTAAATGTCATGAACTTTTCAAAACTTTCCTAAACTTTTCGAAACTTTCTGAATTTGTCAAGATTTTCCTGAAGTTATAGGATTTTTTGAAGTGAAACTTCTTTAGCGAGGGTAAGTCCGAAAAAATTGAATTCAAATGAAACGGAAATCAAAGTGAAATACTTTAATGAAACATGTTCCAGTATAGCTAGAGAGCTGAAGGACATGTAGCCGGGGTAAAATGAGGATCCTGGACGAAAACTGGACCCCGTACCCCCACCCGTTCGGCCAGGAGAAGAGGGAGAAGGAAAAACTAAAATAATTAATTTCCGGAAAGAGAACGAAAAAAAAAACGTTTTTTTGCCGATATCTCTGCAACGGAGCCGCGGATCGAAAATCTGACAAGCATGACCCACGGTCCACGGGGTCATCAGTGGGTGGGAATTATACCCCCCCGGATACCCAAAAGTTTTCGAAAAAGTGGGAAAAAATTTAAAAAAAGGTAAAAAATTGTTCGGAAAGTTAATAAAAGTATTATAAAACGAAATAAAAAAAATCGAGTAACGTGGTTTTCGGCGAAAAAAGGCGAAGGAGTTCAGCTACGAGGTCGGGATGGCAAAAAATGGAAATAGAAAAAAATGCTGTATAGAAAAAAAAAGAAATTTGAAGACAAAACGCAAAAAAAAATAAAAAGTGGCGAAACCGTGGGCAAAATTTGAGGGAAAAAAAGCAAAAAAAACTCAATTTCTAATATGTATCTGTTTTAGAAGTTTCATTTCAGTTGTGTGCTTATAAAGGTGAGTCACATAATTTTTTGTTATTTTTAAGACTTCCAAGCGAATTTCGCAAAAAATACATTCATTATTGTTCACACTATGTTCACAATATTTTGATCAGAAGAAAACATGTTATAATACTAGACTAATAAACATTCTAAAACTAAATAAATAGGTAAGGCTGATTAATAGAAACATATTTCTGATAACTCTTTTTGGTAACTAAATAAGTGCTAAGTAGTAAACAAAATAATACCTAATGCTTATTTTCTATTCCAATTAGAGCTACCGCTTTAAGAGGATTTAAAGGTGAGCTGCATAATAAGAAACATAATCTAGTATTTTAAAATACAGGATGTTACAAATTCGATGTTTACCATTTGGATCTCGGAAACTATAAGAGATACGAGGTCTATTAAATTAGTGTCGGTCCCATTGGGAATCATTGAATGTTTGTTTTCATAAATTAAACCTTAGGTATATAGCACATTACATTTTGAAAAGTTTCTTAGCATATAATTATAATAAAAATCATAAATAATTGTTTTAATCAGATCGGGAATACCCATTCCAGCACATATAAGCTTATTAAAAAATAACTCACATTTTGCAAGCTCGAGAATTAGATTTTTATTTATTATCGTACTACTCTTAAATTCGGGCCTTGACATTAAGCTTCGGTCCCGTAACGTCCTTCTCAATTTGTGATCAGCTTTACGGAGGTATGTTTTCCATAGTTTTTCCAAGTACTGCATTATTCATTAACTTGAACAAGTTAATGAACAATGATGTGCATCCTCTACATAGGTTTTGAAATCATTTAAGCAATTTTAAAATTCATACAACATCTGTATTAATAAATTCAAGCTTTTTTTGAAACGGGATTTTTATAAGAAATTATCAGAAAATCTGGTTAATAGATTCAGTGTAAAATTCCAAATATTTAAATTTTGCTTGCTATAGGATGAATTTTGAACGCTTGAATGAATTATTGCCCCAAAATAAATTTATTAAATTCTAACAAATTTCTGGGGTTTTTAAAGTGTATGTCATATTTTTTAAGTACCTACATATAACTGCTTGATTGATAAATTGTACTCAATCATCTTTATTATCATTATTTAGTGTTTTGTCGCCCTCATATTAGATAAATTAACAACTTTTTAGCGGATATAAAAAAATCGTGAAAAATTCAAGCTATTTCGTGAGATTAAAGGCACTATCGTAAGGTCCACGATAAACCGTGAGAGCTGGCAGCTCTAGAATCTCGCAGATAACAGACGACGCGACGCTCCAAAACTAAAAGTCCATTATGATTAACACGTTGTTGCCAGATAGAACGAACATGAAAACTCACTTTTTTGTGTCGTCATCTCTATTAGAAAATTATACTATGGCAGACATAATGTCGCCGTACCTAACTTTAAACTTCTAGAATAGGAAGGAACTGTTTACTCTAAAGCGAAACGGTTTACACTTTCTTATCTTTGTTTTTAGTGGATAGAGCACTAATGACAATAATTTCCGGTTTTTTACTGACAATGACAGAAAACCGGAGAATGCTATAGATCATCATCAAGTAAGATAAGGAAGTGCAAATCGTTTCGCTCTTAAGTCAAACCGTTCAGATTCTGCAGAGGTTTAAAGTCACAAAAATGTCACGGTTGAATTTAGCTCAGGCATTTTACATGGAATATATCTAAAATTTTGAGAAGAATTTGAAAATCAAAAAAATGAAGGTGTTTCATCTAAAAAATTAAAGATGAAATCCTATTGCAGGCATAATATCAGCGAGTTTGAGCGTTTTTTGAAAAAGTTAATAGATATTCAGATGTATCCGTTTGTACACCGATCAGCCCTATCTATATATTAAAATAGTAATTTGTTGCAACCCGTAATCTCCATATTTGGTTTCAGTCTAGAAATCGAATGTTTGTTCTCACTCTCTGATTTCAGGTGGTGACCAGATTGAGATGAGTCCCGATATTTTACGGACTCTCGAGCCATAATATATACAACTCCGTTTAATTACTATGCTTAGTATAAATGTAAATCATTTCCTTTTTACTAATTACAGGAAATTGCGGATTCCGATTACCAAATGAGTGTTCAATATCATTACGTGCTTCAACTGATTTAGTATGTTGTTGTTTTTCTTCATGTGTGTTTAACATTTTAATAAAATTCTTTGCATTTCTATCAACAATATAAATATAGATTTATTTCGCCAAACAATTATAATAATTATACGATTATATTATATCTATTTTCTATTATCTGTTTTAGGTATTATTAACTTATGTAGTATCATGACATGATTACCGTGAACAGCTAATGGAAGGCAAATATTCTGTTTGTATTAACGAAACTATAACAAGTCATTAAACACATCTAAAACACTTTGTAAACTTAATAATAAATACTGTAATTGTGTGAGGCATTCTTTGTATTACTGTAGCTTAATTATTTATAGCCGATATTTTTTAATTAACGCTTGAATAGGGCTTTATTAGTAGGCCTACATAATTTTAAAACAGCAGTAAATTTTAGATATTTTGTCCACGAATTATTGACATCAGGTCGACTAGTTAGTGTTAAGTACCTAATTATCACGTTGATGACAAATTCCAGTGTAATCAGGTATAGCATAAAACATACTTTTTGGTCTTTATTATTTTGGTATGCCTTGTGAATTTGAACTTCGTCCACATTTTCTGTGCGCTACCCTGTATGTATACAGTATTTTCGTAATTAGGTCGGAGTTAATCAACTTTTGTATATACCTTTTTATATAATATGTTCAGTACTTGAATATATAGAGCGTTGTTTGAGTAATACTCCTTTATTCAAACAGCGATATAGAGAGCCGGTTCCTCTACTACTCCTGGAATAAGTATACCAAGTCCAAAATGCTGCACTCATATAATAGTCCAGAATAATCAATTCGAAATTTTACCTTGGGACAATCGAACTCAACAAAAGAGCTGCTAAGGAGATCTCCCATTTTTTGTTTTAACTTCTAAAAAGATAATCAAGGTACGGTTCTTATTGAAGTTGAATACTTTAAATGTGGTACAAAAACTGTTTAAGCCAGATTTCTTTAAAACCTATGCCATGAGCCATATTATTATTGAGAAGAAATCACGATTATCCGAATCTAGCCAACCAAAACGAACCGTAGCCAATAAGGAGACTTGCGCTTTGGTGCGTTTATTTTAATTAAACAAACCTAATCAAGACGCAATCAAAATTTTACTAATTTGATTAACTTAACCTGAATTATGCAAAGGAGTTATTAGAATTCGTAAAAATAGCGAGTTTGATTTTTACCTACTAAGCCTGACCCGAATTAACCCAGCTAGCCATGTCTAATCAAGAAGAAAAATTCGAAAATGGAAGACGCTTTAGGCAATATTTTCCAAATTTTTGTCCTGGAAAAATAGAAGGCAATAGAGATATCTGTGAACTTGACCTCCCAAAGTAGTTTTTCTTCGATTTTATGGTTTTGGTTTTGTTGGAGAGACGGAGGCAACCGACGTTGACACTTTGGGGATGCTAACTTCACGCCTCCTCCCAACTTGATTTTAAGTGTGTATTTTTGTAGAGTTCTTGGAAGCTCTTGATTGGTTCTCGATTTCTTGGGATTTAAAAAGAGATCTATCTCCTAAACCATGACACCTAGAATCTTGCTGTTTCGACTGAACGTTGGAACTATTCAAGCACATCCTAGAACTCTCAAATTTTCGATCACTTCACAATAATTTTCGAAGACCAACTTCACTGTAATGGAAAAGAGGCTGCACAACATGAGCTTCTTAATACAGCATCGCTGATTAAAGTATTAAAAAGACATTCCAGAACAATCCGTAGTTGTCCACGAGAAAAACTGGAAGTTCTTTGAGCTATCCCAAGTCCGCAGAGCATGGAATATTGAGGAAGGGTCCAAAACTTAAATAATAAAAAAATTCAAATGCTTCATTTGATAGGAAATGTGTTTTTCTCAATAACCTGAATTGGAGGTCAAAGAATTAACAACTTTTCAGAATTTGTGAATCTTGGTTTATTTAGATTATAATATTTTTGATATTTTTATTTTTATGATCGTAATACTACATTTTGCATTCGAAAAAATATAAATGTAGAATAATTATTATGTGGTAAATAACCCAATCCCAACTAACTTTGTATATTTTAATGAAGCGTTAAATAATCCGCAGGTCACATATTGTAAATAGAAAATGCTGTCCTTCATTGGGGTCATCCGTAACAGAATCTAATATGCAAAAGGTTGATGATATAATGTTCTTATAATACTAATGTCGTTAAATACTTCCTTTCATTCATATGGTATTACGTTTTAATTTAGCGATTAACTTTTAATTGTTTTTCCGGATTTTCCAAGAAATTTCAGCACGGTTCCTATGGTTAGTGAAAACTTACATTCCATTTTTTTAAACACGTTTTTTTAATACGAGCTTTTTTATCTGAATTTTGTATGGAATTCTGATTAATTAAGGGAAAATGTGAAAACTGATTAATAAATATTATTAGCGTATAATCTAAAGATAAAAATACTACGAATAAAACAACTGGAATTAAACTAGAAAAGTTTTTTTTGAAAACCAAAATAACATTTTTGAAATATAAAAGCCGTACCAATATAATAAAATAATAATAATAATAATACAAATAATTAGAAATAGACCAGAGTCCACCGCGGCTTTTTTCCTTCCACTCATCATACCTCATTGTAAACCATAACTTCCATAGTTTCACCTTCTACCTTCACTCTTAAAAATACGCGTAACTGTGCTGCAATGCAAATTGAAATACTGAGGAACAAAACAACAGAAAATTCACAGGCTCAAACTATCTTGCGCTGCCACTGTTACTGCATGTTGTCAAGTTAAGTGATTTATCGCGAAATGAGCTACTTTCAAATGTTAGTAAAATAGTCAATACGTCATAATTATTATTTGTACAAATCGCAATGGTCATATTGACCAAAATGAATTTTTTAACGAAATCTCGTGAAAATAGTTTTTATATTTCAGTACTTTTAAAAAACAGTAAAATTCAGATCTTCGTTTAATTAATTTCTAGTCAAAATACCAAATAGTTTTGGTATTTTGTTTTCGGAAACTGATAAAACACAATTAAAACAAAAAAAAACGATTTTTTAAGCTTTTTCAAGTTTTTTAATCGATTAAATAAAAACATTTATTTTTATTAATCATGATAAAGAACAAGATATGATATTCTTTATTTTCCAAATTTGTCCATTTCTTAATTCTTAAAACCTACAAACCCAATGTGATTGGGTCTGACCCAATGAGGGATTGCGATTATTCATGTCTTATTAATTTAAATGATTCCTAATTTTAGTTAATGCGTCAGATTTTTCCGAATTTTTTTGAGACTATCTGAAGCGTTTACTTGTTTTATATAGGTTTTTGGTATCTATAAAATTTATTATAAACACGAATTGTTGTAACCTATTATTATTTGAGCATATTGAGAAGGTTTGTGTTATACTTACGATTTTTTTCTTTTTTAGGTAAGTACATATTGAATCGTCGTGAAATTATGTAATTGGTTAATGATAGATGCTGATAAGGTAAGTTTCCAAAAATGTGGGACAATTTTCTACTATCTTTATTGATATTTTAATTCAATCTTAAATGAAGAAATTTTTCCATTTAACCCAAACTAACCTAAAGGAATACAGGGTGCCAATTTTCAAACTTACAATGGCTTTATTTTCTACAATAAAGAAGATTGTAAAAACACAAAAAGTACTATTTCTACAACGCGAAAAATAAAAATGAGGTATCTTGGGTACCACTCAAACCCACCGCTGAAGCACTGCCCTAATCCATTTTAAAAATCTTAAATGGCCCTACCCGACTTGTGACACCTCTCTGGACATGTTATCGTTATCAATTATGTCTTCCCAAGCCTAAAGTAAAACACTATTTTAGGGCTACAATTCTCTATTTTTTTGCAATAAAGAAACAACTTGTTTTTTGCTCTTTTTTGTTAAATCTTCAACAAAATTTCCATCTTTTAAATCATTTAAAATTTTACGTGCTTGCTGTTGCCATCACTTGTGTCTGTATTTTTTGTTCGAATTTATTTGAATTCGTGTGTTTATGGAAAAACTGTTAAAATTATTTTTCTTTATGGTGCTTAGGGTATGTGCTATTTGAAAACTGTCATTACTTTTAATGGAAGGCATTCTGACAAAATCATCAGCCACGTCTACATACATTTGGTTCCAATATTTCAATAAATTCAATAAAAAAAGGACAACAACCTAAAGTTTTAGATGAACATATGCAGATTGAAGTTATTGAGCAAGCATCTATAAATGCAAAGGTGTCAACGCGGCATTTAACAGCTGTTACCGGGGGTCCGTTACAGTGCCCCCCCCCCCCCCC
>MU182182.1:413216-463610 GCA_016904865.1 Pissodes strobi | reverse complement strand
GAGAAGCAACACTCATAAAAAAAGAAATATTATAAAGATAGTCTTGAAACACGTCATATTAAACTCGTTCAACTTGGTAGTGGAGTAAAGCGGTATTCATACAGTATTTTAGTAATCGAATACCGGGATTTGAATACAGGGATCTCAGTACGATTATTCGGATGCCGCATAGCCGTAATCGAATACGGGGATTCAAACAATATAATTAGAATACAAAAAAAGTAATCACTCGAATACCGAATCCCGGACACAAAATCGATGCAAATAGTATTCGAATACTGCTAAAAGTAACCTGAATAGGATTCAGAATACCGAGTATTCGAATACTACCCAAGTCTGTGTGGTACGACGGCGGCGCCGCGCCGGCGTCCGGCGTTGTTCTTGCGTACTTATTTGTGTTAAA
Source organism: Pissodes strobi (assembly GCA_016904865.1). Taxonomy (NCBI): domain Eukaryota; kingdom Metazoa; phylum Arthropoda; class Insecta; order Coleoptera; family Curculionidae; genus Pissodes; species Pissodes strobi. Next base: position 463,207 of record MU182182.1, on the reverse strand, counting down.
GCTGGGTCAATAGCATTTTCTAATAAATCTAGATGAAATTTGAATTTCCAGGTAAAAAGAATACCAGTAACGACAGTTATGGCAATTAACTTAGCTAGTTAGGGAGAAGCAACACTCATAAAAAAAGAAATATTATAAAGATAGTCTTGATTGTTAGTAATTCGTTTACTAATGATAAAATAAAATTCTTAACATGGCTCGTTATCATCTTTTAGTTCCTGGTTTAACTGAATTTTATAAGGGTAAAATTTATGTGATTTTAATATTTTCTCGATAAATTTGATATCCTTTTAGTACCTACTTAGTGTAGGTTCCATCATGATTTGCTCCAAAACGGCTATTTCAACTTTTTCGGCTCTTATTAGATTTTGAAGAACCCTTTTTTTGTTTTCCGCAGGTCCAGTTTCTCAAAATTTTGTAACTTGACTGCGCTCGAATGTATGTTTGTCATGATGTTGTTAAGTAAATACATTTGCCACGCCTTTGGCCAATACCTCCTACAACATGGCACAATCATTGTTTCGTATAGTGAAATAATTTAAACTTCTTCTTGGGTAGTGTAAACTAATAAACCCAACAATTAATGTCGTTGGTGTAAACCATTTTAAAACGAAACGAGGTTTACAGAAGTAAATAAGGCACTAAACGAGTTAAAATTCTTCATTTTTAGGTTAGTAATAATGGCTAGATTAGCATTTTTCACCTTTTACTAAAAACATTCTTTATGAGTTTTATTACATTTTTACGATAACATCGCTTTTAAACCTTATTTTCTCGAAAACTGCTCATCCAAAATTACAAAAAAAGGTGGCATTCAAAAGCTAATTGAATGCTCTTTAAAATGATGTTTAGCATAATACCCCTGTCTGTTTAAGTCCTTTAGGGTAAGAGTTACCTCCGCCCAGAAGTTGAATCTGGGGCAATGATTATACAAAAAAATATGACCCACTTGAAGTTGACAGAAAAATTCGGTTGTAACTTTTCGGTGAGCAACCCTGTATATTATGTTACTGATACTAATTCACGTCCAAAAAATATTATTCTTAAGTAGTGTAATGGAAATTAAATACTCCTCGAGTTTTAAAATACGTGAGTCACATTGGACAACGCCACCAACCGTAACTTCACGCCTTTAAATATTATGGTTTTGAAACGACTTGATTAAATCGTTGAGGTAACTTTAACTAAATGAGTCTCATGACAATGCGTAATCGGTTGTTAAATATTCAAATATTATGAAGTAAATTTTGATGATTGCTTACAGCAGTGTCGTGCTTTAGACGCGATGTCCAGGATAGGTAGATATATCCTATCTAAGGATATTAACATAAGTCTTAAGCATCGTTCTGGTAGTTATTTAGCTTTGTTGCATACCTCAATAAATCCTCTAATCAAACGTATTGGCATTGCTATGGCTAGCGATTAATCAGGACATTAATTTCATGGACATAAGAGTAATTTAGATGTCCTCGAAGTCTACATCTGTATCTCTGTATACACGCTTTTCCTCTATACTCATAGGCCAACATTAAATTTCCTCACTGTAGCATTCTAGCTTCATTTTTTACAAACCTCTTTACTCATTATCTCTTTGAAGATGCTCCTTCCGAATAGGTGGCCCCCTTAATGCTATCCGGGGCCCACTTATTGCGAGCTATTCGATTCGGGTTGAGAAGCGGTAAGTCGAAATTTAGACTCAAAGAGTTTTATAGTCGCCTTATTGCTGCTATGTGCTAAAATTTTAGTATGTGAGTATAAAAATTACAATTTTTCAGCCGACATTTCAGTGGTGTATTTAGATAAGCGCATAATAAAATTTGTGTAATATTTAAAATATATATTTCTCTTTTACATTTTTGTCTGACAAGTTTCGTCTCAAATATACAGTTGTAAGTAATGAATAATAATTCTGTATTTCATAATTTAAAAATAAGTTGGGTTTTTGCCGACCACAAAATTTAAATTACCTACTGATCACCACCGTAGAGATAAATTAAGTTAAACTCCCTCAGTAAAGTACACATAACTTTAGTTGTTATGTGTACTTTCGCGGTTACTTCGTAACATCGCTAACAAATGTGTGCTTTTTTCCTAACACACGTGTCTGTATTAAGAAAATAGTGCACAGCTTGATACACGAACTATTTGTTATTTTCATAACGCACGTATGTATTAGGAAATGAATGCACAGTTTAATAGATTGTCCCAAATTTTGAATTTTGAATATTTACAATAATTTAATTTTATTTATTTTTGCTTTGTGGGAAAGATCGAGGGAAAGATATTCTACATAACTCGCTGGAAAGACTACTAATTATACCACACTCGTGCAATTTATGTTGTGTTAAGTTCCATGCGCGTTATGTAATAAACTTTATCTAGCATCTAACAGTACGTGCTTATTACGTCAATCATTTTCACACTTATTACGTAACTCGTAAACATATGACACATATGCATTTGTAATATAAAGGGTTACATTTTTGTAATTCTAAATTAAAATTATATTTATTTTTTTTATTTAAATAGTCTTACATAAAACGATATACATTACACATGCGCTATTGCTTACTACTCTACTCGTGGGATTAACGCGACTTTGTCGTCGCGACTATTTCCCACTTCTGACTAATAACGATCATACCTCACTTATAATGTAAATAATAAATATACATTCTCGTGTAAAAAAAAAATAGGGCCTTATGAAGTCAAGTCCAAAACTCCTATTTCTTAGGTTGTATAATTTTCTGCGGTGACTCAATTCTTCCCTACAAGTTTTAGAATGGGATTTTCGTGCTTAATTGACACACAATGTTTCTAAAAGGAGTAATCAATTTGTATGAATATTTACGCAAAACGATAAAAATAGCCTTTACAATTTCACAATCATTATGTATACCTGAATGATTTGGATTGCTTATTGTTGTTATTGTATTAAATGCTAATGAATCATTCCCGATATTTGACGTACTGACTTATTGCTCATAGTAGAGAATAAACTCGATTGTTTAGGGAATTCGATCACTTTCTGAAAATGAGGGAAGATTGCTTGTTGCTCAAACCAAAAAGGTCCGTTGACTGATAGACGTACTTTATTTTAAGTAGTAACAAAAATTATAAATTACATAATTTTACAGGGTTCCCTTGTAATCTGTAAATCAAACACTGTATATTTAATGTTACTAAAAAATAACAAGATATACTTTGAAATGTCCCTGCCCCAAAGCACATTCGTTGTCAAGACTTTTTGATCGTGATCGTAACAGTGGTGATGGTGAATGATTTTCGCCACTGTCAGTGAAGACTCTGTTAAATTGACGTTGTTTGGTAGTAGGTTCTAAAGTAGATGTTTGTGAAATGATTATCTTGAATGATTACAATTTCTTAAGTGACCAGTCAATACTGGCAATAAAACCCAAATGGTCATTCTTCAGTTTAAGGAACACGCAGTGTTAATTTACATAAAACTGAATTCGAAACGAATTGACTTTATCTATTAAAGGAAAAATGTACATAAGAAAGAAACATTTTTTTATGATAATTAAGTTACGACATTTCAATCAGGCCCTCGAGCTAGGGTTGCCAAGTGTCCTCCTTTCGAGGAGACAGTCCTTCTTTTAAACGTTGAGTCCTCCTTTCTCCCTTGTCACCAAAATATCCTCCTTTTCCACTATTATCTTACCATATAATTGCAAAAATAAAATAGCAATTCACTGTCAAACCATGTTGCCACTGCTAAACGATTTTTCGTGCTCAAATAGTACCTAGTTTCAATAGTACCATTTGAAATTTGACACAGCGGCCTCTGCGTGACGTCAAATAATATTACTTGATGGAGTACAGTCTGTACCTTGGTCTGTACAGTATGGAGGTCTCAATTGTATTATATACCTAGATCTCATACACTTCAGATATTAGACGGTTAGTTGTTAGTTTTCGTGCATTAGTTGGATAGTTTTCGCTTCCATCCAACATGCTTTTTTTGAATTGATCTCCATTTTAAAAGTTAACCCTCGAGTTAACCTATGTTTTTGTTATTCAAGTAAGAACACCAAATGTTTTCTTGGTAAGATAATATGTGTATATTTTATCTTTTGATGTTTTACCTAAAAAATTACGGTAATAATTATTAACAAAAGTTTGACCGTGGTACCCAAAATTTTTTCGGCTGCAGCGCATTTCCCCCCTCTAAGTAGCTCGTTTAATAAAAATATAACGCATTCAAAGTATTCACATTACTCGTAGGGGAAACATAATATATATACCACCTAGACATGCACATACTAAAGAAAATTAGTAACAAGTTGGGAGCGTGGAGCGGGTAAGATCTGACCAGGACGTATATAATATATGTAAATTTTTAAGATACCCTTACCGAAATTACGTCACAAGGTTCTTTTGGGGGGTTGTCCCGAAGGAGTCTTTTCTTGTCCCGTAGGCCCCTTTCGTGTCCCGTAGAATCATTGTACCCTTTGTTGTTCTTTAAGGATCTTACCACTATTAGCTCAACTTGTTATTCGATTGTTAACAGAAGATAAGACTGTTAAGGTTTATTTGAACATATATTTCGCCACAATCTCTTCCTCGTCCGAAACCTAATCAAAATCGCGTAGTTTACGAGAATCTGATCACACTAAGGCACGAGGTTTATCTTTTACAATATCGGCAAGCGATAATTATTATTATTCATGTTTCCAGTAGGGCATTTTCAAGATTTAACATTTATGTATATTCCAACACTGATGGCCGTAAAAAAAATTATGAGTTGAACAATTGAATAAATTGAATTAAGTAATCTTTTATTACCTTAAAATACAATAAGGAAACAAATAAAGCCTTATATAACATTAGAAAATATATATACTTTTTAAAAAGCAGATCAAAGCATCCCGTCGGACGGGAACGTATTTTATTGCACAATATATCCTGCCAAAGAGAAACGCCTTTCAGGTTCTACGCTCGTGAGTGGAATGGTGATTAAAAATGCAAATGCTCTTTGAAGATTGTGTCTGCGGTTAGGTACCACCATTTACTTATAAGTCATTTTCTTCAGTAATAAATAGCGGAACTCTTCAGATTAACTACCACGATCCTAGGATTTTCGAGACAAGTTTTCTGGCGGGCACACTTTGTGCTCTGTAATTGATGAAAATAAATTAGTCACCAAAGGCTACGCCTGCTTTCAACATCTTGGAATTCAATCAATACATATCTATATAAAAGTAAAATTTCATTGGTGATACAACAGAATCTATTTTTTTATTCCGAGAAATTGACCTTGTTCATTGATCCATTGAATTATGTTGGTCTGGTTAATCATTTTTATATTGAAAATTGCTCAATCGATAGCCTTGAAAAAAACTATTTTAAAAAAAGTATAGTTCTACTGTGCATAATAGCCACCAGAAGAACTCATGCATCGGTAACCCCAATACAATGTATTTTTTAAGTAAGGCCATGTGAAATCATTCCTACACATTATATCCTAGTAATACTAATTACAAGTCATTAATTTAATTCGTATCTACTTGACTTTGTATATTATGTTCATTAGATAATCTTGTTAATTTCAAGGAAGTTAACGTAAAAAGCCAACAAATGAAACAGCCACGAATTCAATGAGACCAAACGTTCAGGAAATCTGATCTCATCTCGGCAATAAAAGAATGGAGTTATTTGTCTAGTCTCTGACGAGAAGCTTATTGGCATCGAGCGAAAATTGGTTGTACGGCCAAAGAAATATATTTATTTCCAAATATGTATGTAGAAATTGGTTCATATAAAACCATATAAGTTTTTGCAATTACGAAATATTATGGCTATATATCTCAAACACTCAAATTCTACTCATTTTCACGAGGGGTAAACCGCATCTAAAAACTTGTACACTATATTTCCACTTTTTATATAGTTTCCACCATAACATTTTCATACTTCCGCTTAATTTCCACATAATTTAATGAATAATTAATAAAAAAATTAAATCAGAGGTTAAAACAAACTCATTTGCAAGACAATACCTATTTATTTATAAAAATAACGTAGGGTGCAACATATGTGTAACTATTACTATATACCTATAAAATAATATAGCGGGTGCTGGACTAAAGAATGAAACTTGTTTATTTTTTAACTTACCGGCTTTTGGGCAGGTAATTTTAGACTTTCTCCAGTTTAATTAAAATGAGATGTTAAATTAGCTTAATTAGTAGATAAATAAATGTCAAAACATCATTCCTTAGCTATAAATAATATAAAATAATAAACTTGTAAACTAAATCTAAACGTACTTATTGTGTGATTTTAAAGCCGACATTATATAGGTATTTTTTTAAATATACTATATTGTATCAATTGTTGCTTGTGGTATAAAATCAAAAATTAGAATTTATTTTTTTTTTGCTAAATTTAACAAAAAAATGTGGTTCCGTATTAGGACCACTAGTAAAATAAAATAAAAAACTTGAAAATAATTAGATGAAAAAACTAGTTTTTTTGGTGAAATTTAAAAGAACAGTTAGACTTTTTTGTCAAGCAAAGCCCGATATTACAACTGAAGCAGTGTCATCTTGTACGGTGGGACTCTGAACGTGAACTACAATGTCCGCATCTGACTTGGGCAATGAATGGGCATATGTGCACATTTATCATAACTTATTTCAGGTGGAATCGATCTCTTATAGTTGTTAGGAGCACTCTCTAAACTTTTTCTGCTTTTTTTAGCTATTGCTGGATCAGCACCAACAAGTCCTGCTGCAACAGGTAGTCTAAACTGGTTCAAATTTAGGCTTTTTGTTGGTGTTCGGTCTCTAAATATGATAAAATTATTTGCGATGCTTAAGTCTAAGAAGTACCAAAACAAGCGGTGCGGTGCCACCATTTTCTAGACTTTCGATTTACTCTGTATAGTGAAAGATCAGATTGATCCACATACCCCTTATGAGTATTTAAATCTTTTACAAGCGGAAAACATGCACCTTGAGACTAACCATCTTTTTGTGTTCTGGAAACAGTTTGGACATCATTAGGCCATGGAAATAGTACAGGTTCGTTATCTATTCATTTCAAATTAAATATTCCATCTTTGCTTATCCTCCACATTCTAGTTCCTCTAAGCATTTTATTGTTATTATTTGTAATTTCTTTGAGTTCCTGTTTTCGATTTTTTCTGATTGTGCCACAAGCATAAAAATATTTTCCTTCAACAAATCACGTAACAAAAAAAATAGTTCAAAAAAGCCAAAATATACCATGTGGTTCTTGCCTACAAGTGGACGAATCAACAATTTTACAACTCTTGAACCTAAGCTCTCTTCAACTCCATCCGATTTTCCTGTATAGACTTGAATACGCAGTACGTATCCCGATTGATCTGACCGTGTCTAGATTTTATAATCTCTTTTGACCGGTTTTAGAGGATGCTTGAACCCAATTCGACCCTTGAATTTCACTATTGACTCTTCTATACATTGGTTTTTATTAGCGTTATAACTCTCCAAATAAGTTTTTGAAATAATATCAATCAACGGTCTAAGTTTATATAATTTATTAAAGCCGACTTCACCTTTTTTTTGGCTGCACTGTGTTGTTGAAGTGTACATTACTCAACAACCAGCCAGGAAATATATGGGTACATCATCTGTATTGAAGAGGACCAATAATCTGTATAGCTAGGTTTCTTCGTAAGGCCCAGCATTAGATTTATGCCCAGGAAACATCTTATTTCTTCTGGGTTTGTTGGAAAAAACCGATTGCCGTATTGCTGAGTTCCATACAAATTTGTTTGAAACACCAGAATATCGATGAGGTCTGGGGTAAACAAACAAAGAAAAACATCGGTGGAAGATTCAGCATTATCAGGAATACTAGGACCCATGCACATCTTGGATAAAAGGATGTGGTTTATTTTCAAAATGTTTATCTCCAGTGTGTTCAAAAGTTTTTACAACAAAGTTTATTAGGGGAAGTTCATCTTCGCTATGAAATTCGTAAGTTATACTACTGCTTGCAATAGTTGTCGTAGCGGTACTAGTATTTTGGATAGGTTTACTATTCTCACTGAGATTCTCTGGGGAGTTAATATTTTCCCTAAAATCGTCATTGTCGAGTTACTCCAGATCGTCATTGCCCAGTTCCTCCAGATAGTCTACGGATAGAGCTCCTGAGGTAGACGAGCCAGTATCTGAAAGAAGGTCGTCCAAAAGAACATATAGGCCTCATTTGAAGTTATTTCAGTCAAGTTCATAATTTAATCTGAAAATAAATAAATAGAATAAATAATTAAGGATCAAATGCCTAGTGGTCCCTCTTGGAACCACAAAGTTTTCTAATCTATATTATAACCTTCCCTAAATTCAACACCCAAATACGATCTTACTTCATAGGTTATGATACCTAACAAACATATAATTTTAAAAACTCACCTCAAAATAATTGACAAAAGTCAAAAACAGACAACAAATTAGTTCAGACGTATTTTACACATACCGGCGCCCCGAACAAACTAAAATCAAATTAGCGACGAAAGAGGTTACTAGTGACGCATAAAACTCTGTGGTTCCAGCACCGAACATTACAAGAGACTAGAAGACCCACTCTCAGTCGGCACTTTTGATATAGCGCTTACAAAGGCGAGAAGCCAGACTTTAGACCAGAAGGGGTGAAAGGTGGCACGAGGCCTGAGCGGTTAACCAGCATTTCATCAGGTTCCGCGACGGGGCAAGGAGGGAAATGCTGGGGACGGGGCTTACAGTGAACTTTCTAGTATATTGTTAATGTTCGGTGGTTCCAGCAAGCACGAAAAATTCTTAAATTTGTGATACTTCTATGGAACCACCTGACGGCAAAGGGTTAAGAAACTTTAAATATCCAAAGCGTGCCATCATACTTAAGAAGAACGGATATTTTGAGATGGTCAACTGATTCCTAATTGTAAAATTCAACTTTATTATCAATAAAACATATTCTTTTGAAATGTTACTAGGGATTATTGTCATTCCAAAATTTTACACGGAAGTTATTTTTACCCAAGCTATTTATAATTCGTCATATATGCACCATAATGAATGCGTAATAACCAGCATAGTGCATTTCTTCTATTACATTTGTATCGAGATTGCTATCCATTTGTTGGCTTTCTAAACGCTTATCTTATTTTCCGATGAATGGCGTTCTGCATGTGTAGAGTCACGTATGATTTTTGCTGATTTGATTTCTGATGAATCACCAGAGGAACCATCCATAGTATTAGTATGTCTGATATTTTGTTTCGTATTAGGTGGGGAACTAAAATATTTTAATTGTTTTAGATACCAATAGCTGCTTTGGAAGAATTTTCGTCAAAGTGAATTCTGCCGAATTATTTGAAATATTCTTAAACTGGTTTTTCTTTCGGTTCTTCTCATGTTTAGTACTATGGAAACTGCCACTTGGACTTGTTTTAAACATATCCGATTTTTTATCTAAGAAATCCTTTCAATATAGATTTTTTTAATTTAAGCTATTTCATACATATTAAAAATGTCATCAATGTCTCTATTATTCCATTTGATATTTGTGTCGTCAGAGATTTCTTTATCGAATACATTTTTCGAAATTTTTAACAGTTCCAGCGTGTTATCAGTCGGAATATTCGTCTCATTTAATGCTCTCAGGACCTTCATCCTACTCGTGTACAGCAAGTAATGTTATTTTATTCCATGAACCCTCTTGTACATCCATTCCAAGTTTTTTCATTCATCTATTAGTGTATTAGGTACTGCATTTGTAATACGTGAACCTTCCAATTCTTTGAGACATGGATAACCTATTACTGTTTTTTTTTCATGACGTGGAAAAACAAATTCATGGTTTAACTCGTGAAGAACCATATTTGAATCATAGATACATATTCTGCTTATTCTGCCCAGTTATCTTTTAAGCCAAAATTTACGATGGTTGACTATGTTGATCACATTGATCGAACTGCTTTAAAGCTTTTTCGCACATCTAACCACTGAAAAGCCATGGCAAGAACATTGGGTCATTTAAGACGACATTTTTTCCGCTGCTCGAAAATTGATTTCATCTTCAGCTAATTTAATTTCCTCAGGCCCTTCATCCTCCTTGTGTACTGCAGGTAATATTATTTTATTCCATGAACCCTCTTCTACATCCATTCAAGTTTTTTCATTAGGCCCAAACCATCTATTAGTGCATTATGTACTGCATTTGCAATATGTGAGCCTTCCACTTCTTTGACCCTATTACCGTTTTTTAAGTCTGATAAAGTTAGCAAATGGTTGTCCTTACAATGTTCTTTAATAAGGATATGCAAGTGAGCAAGTGGTGATAAAATACTTTCCAATATTTTTCACCATCGGTCTTAAAAGCCTTGTTCTAGTTTTTGTGTGAACAGAATCCTGCGCGCAGCAACTGCCATTCTCATTCTTATCAGTTTTAACCAGTTTCCAGTTATTACTTTATTTTCAGGTGGAGGTAAGCCAGAATCAAATCGCATGTCTGTCAAAAGACGAGTGTCTTCATCTCCCGAAAATCCAAGAATATGTATTCCAAATTTTTTGGGTTGCTTTTTCATATATTTCCATCCAGAAATAACATCTTTGAAATTGAATTTGTTATTTGTACCAAAAACACAGAGGCAATAAGACCTAAAAATGACAATGGCTGGCCCATTATCACCTAAACATAATTGCCTTGTATTTGCAGGAGAAGATGCCATGAACGTGTTTGTTTGAGGTATACCTTTTTCATTCAATGGCAAAGTAAATCCCACAATATTGTTCATTTGGGGTCATACCCTACTTTAGTTGTAATTCGAGTTCCGTCTTCCCCTATCCATATTACCTTAGGAAGTCCGCTTTTCTCTATAAAATCGTTAAGACGTGTTACAAAATGCCTTGCTACTTTATTTTATGGCAGCCTAGAGAGGAGAAAGGCAAGAAAGATAGATGGACATTTAATGAATACCTAATCCTCGAGCTTATCCTACATTCAAATATTACATAATTACTTCCACAACAGAAGGGGTTGGACAAAAGTTGTTCTTCGCCAACTTACTACTACCAAAGAAAATTCTGCTAGCATTTTCTTTGCTACTATCACATTATACTTTTTGTTATTTAAATGAAATCAATGGATTGCATGGATGGTCGGTCACAAATTTAAGAAACCTACTTCTGAAATGATCCATATATACACTTTCAATAATTTCCTCGTATTTCCACATAATTTTTACTGCGGTTATCCATCGCATTCTCATATATTTTGCAGACTGTCCATATCCAACGTTACCATAACCATCAACAGGTTACGAATACTGTATCTCACCATTTATAAAAAAAGAAATATTTTTAGCCCAACATTGTATAATCCCGGTTGCATTTTTATATTTCTCATAATTTTTTTTTATACTCATGCAGTCTAAAAATCCTTGCCCGAGTCCTTACCAATGCTAAATTGTGTAGCAACTGGCCTATATTATGAGCGATCTTGGTCTTGAGTTTTGAGACTTTTGAGGAACTAGTTTTTGAACTGGCACCAGTCGTGCAATTGTCACTTGGGTTTAGAAAATTTTCTGGTTTAGTACTAGCACAGCTTACCAAACAATCAGCTAGCCGACTCTCCTGTCAAAGTGGAAATAAAAATCTGACGTGGCCGACGCCATTTCGGGTTAAAACACAGGGCCGGGATAAGGAGTATTCAATTTTAAATAGACAGGATTGGAGTTTTGATATTATATCTTTTTTTTTTTAGTTTTGTCGTTGATTGGATGCAATCAACGGTTTTAGTTAATTTTTATTTGAATATTAGTGTACCTACATTCTCGCTGAACCAAAAAATAGATATGAACTTTTTGTTTTAAATATAGGTACCTATACTTAGTTTTTTCTTATATAAGATATTGTCGTACGCGGGAAGAAAGGAAATATAAACCACTGAAATCATAGAAATATTGATTTATTTTACAAAAATAACTATTTAAGGTATAACATAGGTTTGCTATCAAATATGTATCTATATAAAACAAAATAACGGGCTCTCAAGAACAATAGGCTGATCATTTTTTTTTGAGGATTCCTCGAATGTTCTAAAAATCGTAGGTACTGCATTGTGGTTTAAACGACAAAACTGGCTGTTTGTATGTTTGCAAACATTTTTGGCTCGAAATGGATACTGCAAAGCCTGTAGTTCTGATAAAGTCTGTCACTGTCCATATTTAACAAGTCTTCTCTTTGACTACTTATGAGCCATGTCCTATGCCCTAAGACAACATTATTATATTATACCAAAGAAAAGTAGTAGACTTTTTTTTGATTATACATAAAAGTACACACCTCTTGTATAAATGTAAAACAACCTTTTCTAAGCGATTTAGAGGTAGGTACATGTATCTGAAGCTAACATTTAATATAATTTAAGGTTTGAAAAGCTATAGATATGAGTTTTAAATTATGTTAATTTTGTACATGGGGGCCCTTTTAAGAGGGGCCTATACATTATCTCGAAAACTACGGGGGTTGCAAAAAAAAACTAAATACAAAAGTTGTTCCTAGTAAAATGATCTTTATTTTTTGCTTGGTTCTTTTTTGTATTTTTTTAATTGTCACTTTTTTTATATACAGGGTCGTCAAACAAAGTTACATTTTTTAATGAAACACCCTATATTTTATTACATTTTTGGATTCTACTTAAAATTCTCAGAATATTTGATGTAGAGATAGTACTTTCACAGCTATAAACAATTGAAAATCGGTACTTTAGCTAAGTTTCACCTTGGTAGCAAGAAGACCATTAGAGATGAAGCAAAATTAATTTCACATTCCGAGGTACCAGATTTGGTACCCATCGTACCACCTGCCAGTTAGTACCATCAGCTCTTGAAAAGTTAAGATAGGAATGTGGAATTCAGTTTGCTCAATCTCTAATGGTATTTTTGATACCAGGGTGAAAAGGAACCAAAGTACCGATTTTCAACTGTTTATAGCTATGAAAGTACTAACTCTAGTAGAGGTATAACAGCATACATCAAATATGCTTAGAATTTTAAAGAGAATCCAAAAATGTAATAAAATATAGGGAGTTTAATTGAAAAAAATATAACTTTGTTTGATCACCCCGTATATAAAAAAAACGTGTCGATTAAAAAATGTAAAAAAATAAAGATTATTTTACTAGGAACAACTTTTGTATTTAATTTTTTTTGCAACTCCCGTCGTTTTCGAGATAAGTTATAGGCCCCTCTTAAACGGGCCACCCTGTACAATACTTGTTTTTTCTACAGCCGTGCGCAAAATAACTAATTAGTATATAATTTCAAATGAAATCGCAAAATCGACGAACGCTGCGGCATCCCTATTTTATGCTCTAAAGCGTACATGGAAAAGAAAATTCTCACTTTTTCCGTCGAGTGTGCTATGGATAGTGATGACAACCAAAAATATAAATAAATGACAGTCGTGCATTTGTTACAATGGATGCTGGCACTCCTGCTCTAAATATGCGAAAAATGACAAGTCATTTGCAAATTTCAGAATAAGTAGAGAGAAAAATGTGCATTTAATTTAAAAAAATGCGGCTATAGAAAAAGTTCTATGTATTTTTTGAGCGCGAAGTAAGATTGCCATTTTCGAAAGGTTAACGCGCTCCGCGGTAATATTCTTTCTCAAGCGGCAATCCGTTACTTTACGCTCTAAAAACACAAATAACTACTAAAACAATTAATTTGTTTAAGGTAATTTGTAAAATAATCTTCATTTTAGGATAAACAATATCATAGTAAGAAGTATTACATTCAAAATTACTTACATTCCAGTAAAAACAGCTATGCTTACATTAATGAAATATATTTCTAGGCTACAAAAGTATCTACATCATTTTTAAGATGCTTGTCAAAAAAAACTTACCTAATGGCATCTTTGGGAAATCTAAAAAAACTTATTTTCTTGTTAGATTTATAACTTTTCGCACTGCAGTTTTTAGCGGCACAAACGTGTCCACCTCGCGGTTTATCCATTTCTATTATATTTGTCTCTGATACAACCACAGAAGGTTTGTTCTAGCAGCGATTTCAAACCATCCGGAGTTTGCGCATAACGATAAAAGCGTCGCTTATATCGCTATGCGCAAACTCCGGACGGTTTGGAAACGTTTGAAATCGCTGCTAGAACAAACCTATTATAAAATAAGTAGTTTGTTCAAGAACGTATGTACACTGTTAATTACTGTAACTAGAAAATATATATACCTAAACTGAAACTACGACACTGGCTAACACAAACAACTCATCTGACACGACCACGAGCGACGAGCCAACACTGTCGAATTTGATAGATTTTAACCCAGAATGGCGGCCTGCGCGAGGAAATGCGCATATCGTTCAAATTTTAAGAGTTGGATAGCTGATTGTTTGGTAAGCTGTGGTACTAGTTTGTTGATTACATGTTGTGTTTAACAAGCGCATGTATTCTGCAGAAACGATTATGTTAGCAATTGGCATTATGGATGCACTCAAAATGCTACGTTTTAACCCAAACTAATAAATATGGGAATCGAATGGGAGTTTGTTTGTGGGTATATTGAGAAAAGTATCATTAAGCTCTTATTAAATGTCTTTCTAAAAGTACCTTTACAATAATTGTTCACGTTATATAGGATAAACTATTTTGAAGTCAGTGCGACACTGTGAAATCAAGATATAATATTGCTCCCATAAGCAATGACACAGAAGTGAAATCTATTACTAATCCTCCTTAATGAAAGTGAATTCCGCTGAGTATTGAGTATTGCAATTTTTTTACTTTGTTCAAAACTTTTTAGCTGCTTGTTTACACTACAATTTCTAAAATAATTTTAAGTGCATTTGTAAACATTTAATTGGATAAATTTCTTCATTGCTTACACTCTTGCACACATCAACTGACTGACGTTAAAAATTGTAACCATAAAATTGCATTACAAGAATGAAATTGGTCTGGTTAATAAACTGCTGAAAAAAATTAAGGGATAAAAAACTTCATATCTCTATATTTTTCTGAGGGTATTTGAAAGAATTTTGGTGTAAGCATTACTGAGACATTTACTAAGGCATTGATGCAAAAACGTCATATTAAAATAAAAAATCTAATGCCACCTTAGACCGCGTGACGCCTGAATATAGGCAACCACTTATTTGGGTTTGGTTGCCTATATTCTGGCGTTAGATCCGCTTGCACCTTTGCGTCCCATCCGCTTGCACATTTCCGTCCCATTTACTGAGATTTACCCTCATACCGCCGCGTAAGATGTTTACACATCAAAATCAATCACATAATGTAACAACATGTTGAAAGGAATCGCAAAGTAAACTGAAACCTGACATGAACAATTTAAAATGTAAATTTACACAATATATAAATCTGATATGGCGTAAACCTTCTCCCAGCTTGAATTATGGCAGCACTCACAGCGGCAAAGTTCGAATTAGCCTAGCTATGTAATATGAAGCCTTACGCGCCTACGAATACGTCGCCCGAGCTGGTCCCAGGCTTATTGGATTTAGGTCCGGACTGAGCGCTGGCCATTCCATAGTGGCTATGTTATTCTAGCCGAGATATTCATTAACTACTCTAGCTGTATGGGGTCTAGCGTTGTCACGCATAAATATGAAATTTCCTCGCTTGAGGTCGCAATTGTTCTTCAAAGATTTTATCAATGTACTTCTCTACTGGAAGACTGCCATTTCTAATTAAAAATTCAGTACGACCGTTTATCCAAATACCGCCCCAGATCACGACCGAACCGCCGCGCCGCTCGGTTTCTCTAACACAAATTTGTAACAACCGCTCATTTGGCCTTCTCCACACTTTAACTCTTCCACCATTCACCCATAACTTGAACGTTGACTCGACTGAAAGCATTACTTTATTCCAGTGCCTTAACTACCAACGTTCATGTTATGCGAAGTTATCTTCCTTTTTTGATGATTTCTGGTCAACTTTGGCTTCATTGCAGGAGGCCGCTTGATGTCTCAAATTGGCTTCCCGAAGTCGATTTCTTCAATTCGGTCGCTCACCTGAACTATGAAAGGTTCACTTGAAGACTCGAAGCAATTAGGGAAACGATTACGAAGTGCATGAAGTTTTAGAAAAAGGTCGTCTAGAAGAGTCGTGGCGGCCTTATCCTCCCGTGATAGCGAATGTATGTACACATGAAATGGTTTAAAACAATATAATATACCGCGATCATCAAAGCCAAAAGCTAGCTATGATATGTGGACGATTCTTTCATAATCTGGAATGGAACTAATAGACTTTAATTCAGTAAATAATAATTCCATTAAGTTCACTGTCGAGAAGAAGAAGAACAGACATTTCTAGTTGTACTTGTCAGTTGGAGAAATGGATTATTTAATATTTCGGTATATACGGAACCAGCCCACAGGGGTCGATATCTTAGTCAAACCATTCTCAAGCAACCAAGCTAGGAATAATTAAAACGCTATGTAAACAAGCAACTACAACATGTAGTGACCAAGCATTTCTTGATGCTGGATTGTGCTATTTCCAAATGAACCTGCTTCAGAGGTTCATAAATAAAATGATACAGATCTTTAATGTAGAACCAATAGCACGACCGCCTGAGCAAGAAACCCTCTCTGCAAACACCTTTGCCACATCGTCCCTATTACTAGCTGAGTCACATTAAGCTTTCCAGGTACATATCGCCGTTTTCTACTTTCTTGCATTAATGTAATTACTGTTCCGACTTCTGCTGGATCGAGATGTCTTCTCATTGCTCTTTTCACCACGTGGCAGCGATATTTGATGACTGGAAGGGAAAATATGGTAACTGGCAATATATGAAAAATAAATTGAGTCGTGCAGTAACAAAGTATCGTTCAAAGTCAACTTGTTTATTGACTGTTTCTTAAAAACGCAAGGAACCCCAATTAATTTAATGAAACATGATATACCAACAGTAACAACATACGTTTACATCAGTTGTAGTAAATTTCGTGAAGATGGCACTTTCGAAAAAAACGATCCTTTCATTCTTGTGGGTAGTGTATTTATGTAGACTTAATGATATTTCAAATATTTTCGGTACATTATGGCCGTGGTGAATAAATATGTACTTACTGCGATTTATATCTAGTCCATTATATTCTGCAAATTAATAGCAACTATCAAGGCGAAATAATATATTATCAGTCGTTTGCATTAGTAAACGTCACAGGTGTCATTAATTAATGTCGCATATTTTAACAAAGCCTGGATATATTATATAATCAAATAAAAACTAAAACCCGTTTTGTAACCAAGCCAGTTAATATAACGTTACCTATTTAGAATTTAGAACATTGGGTAATGACGTGACAATTCTCTCTGTCTCTTTCTTCGGCTTATGTCTAGTGATCCAATTTTAAATGTATGAATATAAGAGGTGTCCTATATTATACTTAATTTTATTAATTATTATTAAAAGGACCACTTGATATATAAAATTGCCAGTTTTGTTTTTCAAAATTCAACACTTGAGCATCAGAAGTTACTTTTTGCAAATCATATTTTATATTCATCAAATAAAGTATTCCGTGAGTCTTACGGCGACGCGACGTACAGGGTGTCCCAAATTCGAGCCTCATCACTGGTATCTCGGAAACTAGAAGAGATACGAGGTCGGTTAAATGGAGGCAAAGTTGCGCAATTTGATGCTGATCAAAATGCCACCTTAAAAGTTAAAAAATTCCGAATACTTCCGAAGATATTTAGAAAAAAACGAATATTCGCGATTTCATTTTTATTTTTTTATGACTCTATTTGAATAGATATAACCAAATAAATTTCACATTCTCATTGTTACTTTTTCTGTTCTACAAGATGGTGTTATCAGATTTTGAAACCGACGTTTCGTCTTTGGGCTGCCATAATCAACTTTGTTTTTTTAAATACGGCCCTGGATTTTTTATTACGGACTTTAAGAGCTTCTAATGTCCCAAAACCAATGATGTATCGCACTTATCCGAAAAAGTCATTTTAATAATTTCCTGGTAAAATCTTATCAAAAATGTGTTTTCTGTCTCTCTCTAACACATGAGGTCTTATAGAAAATGCCATTAATATAAATTTTTCGAATAAGTGCGATACATCATTGGTTTTGGGACTTTAGATGCTCTTAAAATCCGTAATAAAAAATCCATGGCCGTATTAAAAAAAACAAAGTTGATGATGGCAGCTCAAAGACGAAACGTCGGTTTGAAAATCTGATAACACCATCTTGTAGAACAAAAAAAGTAGCATTGAGAATGTAAAATTTATTTTGTTATATCTATTCAAATAGAGTCATAAAAAAATTAAAATGAAATCGCGAATATTCGGTTTTTTCCAAAAATCTTCGTAAGTATTCGGAATTTTTAAACTTTTAAGATGGCGTTTTGATCAGCATCAAATTGCACAACTTTGCCTCCATTTAACCGACCTCGTATCTCTTCTAGTTTCCGAGATCCCAATGATGAGGCTCGAATTTGGGACACCCTGTACAATATATTTATTGAGATCAGCAACTCATTCAGAGATTGAAAATTCATATCTCAATTCCTCAATAACTGAATTTATTTGACAAAGAACATCATATTCCCAGATTTTTACCAACGATGACTTGAATACAAGGGGTCGGGTAATAAGCAGAATTATGGGCGCAGCATAGTTCTTCTGACGTCAAAAAATTCCTGCTCGGATTTTACGTCGAGGTTGTTTGTAAGACATTTTTCGTAACGATGACTTACACAAAAGTAACCTTTAGAGATAATATAGTTAGTTAGTGGGTTGGGTAACTACTTCTAGCGATGAAAACTGAACAATAACGTCGTAAAAATTAAACCTTTTTTTTTGATAATTTGAATTTAGCTACACTTTCTTCCTTGGTATTTTATCGAATATTGTGAATGTAATGCACTATTCTGAATTCAGTGTTAATGCTCTGCGAAATATGATGACCTAATTCTATACAAGAGTCTGCAAAATACCGATATGAAAAAGCTGTCCTGACATTACTTAAACTTGTGTTAGCACTATACTTGGAAAATAAATTTACTGATTGGTCAGATTTGGAAAAAAAAAAATAGGTGAAATAGGTTTTAATTTGATCGAAAATCCCATTTCTTCGAAGATATTTTCCGTACGAACGATGAAATCGTGTCAGATTATGTCTATGAAATAAAAAATAAATTTTTCTTCGATTATATGGCAGTTCTCGTTTTATACAAAAGAGTTCGATAGTTTCTTTTTTTCCAATAGTTCTATTGGAGAGGCTGAGAAACCGATGTTAACACTTTGGGAAGCCCTCCAAAGTTAGTCAGCTTCACTTGAAATTGTTGGTCGGAACTCTTATGCCCAATTTCAAAAATCCGCTGCAATTGTACAATTCGATTGTTCAGCTGAATCCGATTAGTGAGGGTACCGCCTGAATCAAAGCAGCACGATTCTAAGTGACATAGTTTGGCAGATATGAATAATGTGAAATTGGGAGTGATTATTCCAGATACATACGTGGGAGTTCTGATCGAAAATTTGAGAGTTCTGTGGTGTGTCGGTGAGGTTTCCAAGGTTCAGTCAAAACCGGTGCCATAGTTTGACAGATATGAATAGTATAAAATTAAGGGTGATTGTTCCAGATACATACGTGGGAGTTCTGATCGAAAGTTTGACACTTCTGGGGTGAGCTGGAATAGTTTCAACATTCAGTCAAAACAGCACTATTCTTGGTGTTCTAGTTTAGGAGATAGATGTAGTGCAAAGCTAAATTATTATCGTATTTTAACGGGACTCTTTTTTTAAATTTCATAGTACTTGAAAACTGATTGAGAGCTTCCTAGAACTCTGAGAAAATACAGATTTAAATGAAGTTAAGGGCGGCGTGAAGTTAGCCCCCCAAAGTGTTAGCGTCGGTTTTCTCGGCTTCTCCAATAGAACTATTAATAAAAATAGCAAGGAACTATAGAACTACCATAAAATAGAAGGCCAACTATTTTGAGGGGTCAAATTCACAGACTTGCTTATGTTCAATGTTGAAAATTCATTCTTTTGTTATGAATAATACAGGGAGTTATAGGTATTTTAAACTTCTATTCTAGAGTCCCAAGGACGTCTTCGTTTAACAGTAGTACTACTTACCCATAGTTGCTTCCAGATACTTGTTTTTAATATGGCAGAGGCACACACACTAAAGGGAGATCCTATGGCATTCGACGAGCGGTGTGTGTGCGAAGTTGTTGATTGAAACGGTTCCTGAATAATTCTAGGTTGTAATTAGGGAGAAACCTCGGGAGATGTCCGTGGCTGCTTGGATATCTGATGCATTGAACTGGACCAAATTTTTGTCGCTCGAAGTTCGAACTTTATCCAGATCTTGATTAATTGTTGTAATCTGCTCCTGTCTGCGGTGATAAGTCTTAGTAGCTGGTAAAGATTTTTCTGATCTAAATTGGGAGACAAGGTTACTGTCATCTACAAAATTGTAAACAGGATTTTTGGTTTCGGTCAGCAGGTCATTAATATAGATAAGGAAAAGGGTTGCTGAAAGTATTGCGCCTTGAGGCACGTCTGCATTAATGGTGAATGTGTCTAAGATGTGCCCATCAACTGCAATGTGCAAAGATCGGTTTTCAAGTAAACTGGCAAGCCAGCTGCGGAGACACGCTGGCATGGCAATCCGAAGGATGGTAGTTTCTTAAGCAATCCGTCATGCCAAACTCTGTCGAATGCCTTCGATATATCCAACGCAATCGCTCGGGATTCTCCGTAGTTCTCAATTGCCCTACTCCATACATGAGTGACATAGGCCAATATATCTCCTGTCGATCTCTATTTGCGAAAGCCCTATTGGCTATCGCTATATATTCTGTTGGTCTCAAGATACTTGAGTAGTTCCTGATTGATTACACGTTCCATGACTTTGGAGATTATTAGAAGGAAGGCAATTGGGCGATAGTTTGTAAATCCCTTTTCGGTAAGGAACTCCAAATCAATCCGTAATTCCACAAGATAACCGAAACAGCCCGCCGACAAAATGGGTTCGTCAAAATTGTGTCTACTACGGATTAGTTGAATAGATAAATCAGTTAACAGAACAAAATAAAACCTTTATCATATTTTGAAGTGGGAAAGTTCTCATTTTGGTTCTTTATATTATATCTCCACAAGAAACAGTAAAGCATTATCATTGGCATATGATTGTCAAGGTAAATATATCCACCATTAAAAAAGAGTTTGCAATATTAAGGTATCTCAAAAAGAATAGCAAACAAAGCTTAGCTTTTTTGCGAAATTTCATGAAAATTTTAATAAGACTCTTTGTTTATTTTCAAAATATTGACGGTTGAAAATTGATATTTTTCACAGGCTGTACTCGTACAATCTAACCCAAAATCATTTGCACTTCTCTGTCTTAAATGCTTATAATATATTTAGCGAATTCGATTCAACTTCCGATAAGCATGGTTTTACTTCCTTTTGAGTCAGAGACTATTCTTAGTAAAGAGCTAGGTTATCAAAACGCCTACGGTATAAAGTGAATAGTATTTTGCATGATGGTCTATAAAGTGCCAATTTTGAAAAATCAATAAGACATTACATTTTACGACGACGCCCATTATGAAAAGTCTTTTTTAGACTACCATCATGTATGATAGAATATAATCTTCAATTGTGGACATTTATGTCGGCGATTAACAGAAAGCCTCGACCAAAACCAATCAATTTCTCTCTGTGAGGATTGCATCGCTGATCTGTTTCATCGAAGCTATTATTTTGGGGCTATTTTGTCCTCATGCGAAGTAAATCATCGTATATATGCTCTTAAATAATTAATGCTCAGTACTAACGATTTTGGTAATTTAAAAAAAAAACTTTTAGTGCAAACTTGAGTACCTTCTATTTTTCGTACGTCAGTCATAGTTCGATGGCTTTTGTGCATATATCAGAACTATTTAATTACACCTTATAAGGTTCTTTGTTTTTATATCAATTTAGATCAAATAAAGCGACAATGTGGCACTATAAATGTAAGTAGTCATATAAAGATACATTATGTCCTAATTAAGCGAGAATACCTATACTAGCCTGTGATAAATACTAATTTTAAATCGTTTTTTTGCGTCACGACTTTGGCTTTATTTTTGTACCAAATTTGGAGCGATAATGGCTCTAATAAACACTGCCTAATCAATGTAATGTTAAAATTATTGCGATGTTGTATACAGCCGTTCCCTGTTAGACATGCTTAGATTTTAAAGTATAGAGTGAAACAAACGTTCCCCTATCAAAGCCAAAAGCCATAGTTTGCATGTGTTTCTTTCAAAATTATCAGTTTCACCTGTAAATCCATCACTTATGTTTATTTCAAAAAAAGGTTTTGGCAGCGATTGAAAAGCATTCTTAAACTTTTGGCAGAAAAGTATCGAAGTCTAGCGATAGATACATTTTCTCCAATTCAGATGATTTATTCAGAAATAAACAAACGAAAATATGAATACAATATTCAAGTTTTTAGGCAAACAAAACGCCCTAGGCGTATTGAAAAAAATTAGGCCATACAAAAGGTATGTAAGCATATTTAATTGCAAAATAGATAATAATCTGATTAGAGAGGTGAAAAACTATCTTCTAAGTACTGTGTATCGAAACATGATCTCTGTAACTACTGGAATGGTCGTTTGTTGTTGGTACTAATGATATTTTTCTTTACAAGAAAAACAAGACCCATCGCTATCAGCGATCTTTAATGACTCTTGGTTTAAAATTATCTCTGGTTTACGATGTGATTACGAGACAAGAACAAGAATGAGGAAAAGCAACTTGTCCGAGATAATTATTCGATCTGCCGACATTGTTTCTGGCGCCATCGCATCGTTGAAAACCTTCGCTGGTTTTTATACGAAATATTTATTACATCACGTCTGTACTTTCTTTAACATTGTTGAGATATTTTCTCCGATAATGAAACTTTTTGTAAATATTCTTATCCACATCTTACGTAGAACTGTAAGGCCCAGTTTCTTAAATTATGGATAACTTTATTCTTCAAATATTTCCTATGACAACGATTGTTCACAGTAATTATTCCAGGAATATAGTTATTCGGGCTTTGAGAAACTGGCACTAGGAGAAGTATTATTACTCACAGATAAGCCGAGGAAAGAAGCAAAGACAGTGCTCTAGTCGAGTCTAGTCAACTAGTGCCAAAACTGCCAAAGCTAGCATTTTAGTAAAAGCATGTTGAATGTAATAGAGTCACCAGTATTGGTGGCTTCTTGATAAAAATATATCTTGAATCTGAATGAAAAGCTGGTAAAATTTAAAAAAGTAATTTTATTTACTTACTATATAACTTGCCATTTATATAGATATATTTCAAAAATTACATATGATAGTAGGGAGTGCTAAGCAAAGCTACAGCTATATTGTGGCAACTGCGCGGAGCGGTATAAGGAAGAATGTATAGTTTAAAACTCCGAATTCTTCATTGCTAACGTAGTAGAAGCAGTAGTAAAGTGGAGGTCCGAAGCCTTGCTGAGGCCCTGGCAGAATCTCTCAACCGCCCTCTAACTCTTTTGACTTCCTAATGGAAGTCTGGAATTTTCTCCATCAAACTAGTTAAGAGGATTGATATCCCAACAAGGAAATAATGGGAGAAAGTCAAGCAGCCGGAAACTGCCAGTTTTAATGCCCATATAGCAGACAGGGATGTCGACGATCTAGCTCTATATAAAATAAGCGTCATTCTTCCGGGTGGAGTTCTTCAGGTAGAACGAAAGCTTGAAAAGGTTCAGAGAAACTCAAAGTACAGAGATATCCTAGAGAAACTAGCAAGAACCGAAGTAGTAAAGCTAAGGTGGATTCCGGGAGCAGTGGGATCGAGCGCAACGAGCATGAGCTTGCCAAAAGGGAGTTGAGCTTAAGAAATTGACAAGCGTCCTAGGCTCTAAATAAACGGCTATCTGAATAGGAACGAAAATATGCAGATATGCCAGGGATCCCAGATCCGGAGGCTCGGTTGCAAGTTGACCGTCAAGAATTCGATAAACGATCTGGAACATGGTCCACTCCGCCCCAACTACCGAGCAGAAGAAGAAACCCTATATGATTTGATAGGAGCGGCGCCTAAGAAGGAAAACTTTCAGCGCGACAGCCTTGGTCTAGAGGAGCTAAGGCTCCTCGGCTGTGACAAATTGCACAGTTTCCTTAGGAGTGAGAGGGAGGGAAAAAGATGGCCAGGTTGGTGCAAAGGGCTTTTTAAGCTTACTATCATATATTTATTCACCATCAAGATTTCTACATTTTTATATACAAATTGATAAAGCTAATGAATTACAAAAATATCAAGAGCTATGATTTAAAATTTGCAGATTGCGCTACAATACATCGCATACCAAATTCCCACAACAACTATGCCTAAAAGCCAGACAAATGCGTAGACACTAACTCAACACCATCACACATTAAAGAAGTCGTTGACAGAATAGTCTCTGGTCTGGTCAGAAACTCCCTATACATATTCTTGAAACTTGAAGCCCCTCTTACTAGTGCGAGGGTCGGTTGTAGTCGTGGGTCAATAAAAGACATCATGTTGGACTCAACAGAAACAACTACTCCGAGAACGAATGCCTCTACGGGTATTGAATTTTGCTGCTGATTCCTCTTTTCTCTGGGGTGTGGATCCTTGGATCCACACTACAGTCAGATTCAGTTACAGGAATATCACAATTCATGTTTGGAGCTCATCCTGAATCAAATTATGTTCAGTGCTCCCGGTCTACCACGAGAGCTTCCCGGTAAGAGTGAAACTTCCGAAATAGATGACTATATTGGAATGTTATGGCTACAGTTTGGGTTAGTATGGGGGACAACAGAATTGAGTAATTACTGGAAAACAAATTTCTCCCTGAGACAAGCTAGTATTGGGTTGCAGGACCTGCTCTTGGGTGGGGTCCTTTTACAAACACCACTCCTAATTCCAAAGATAGGCTAATGAGTTGTGACACATCTCTTCAGAGTTGTCATTGCAATAACCAGAAGCTTTAAATTCGATGGTATATCTATTCCCTCCAATAACGCGAATCAGATGAATCCAAAGCATACCCTAAAGCTGCTGGATTCCATTCAGAAGAGGGCTGTGCGTCTCGTCGGCGATCCGGAGTTGACCCGGAATCTGGATAGTCTGGAACATCGCAGACATGTGGCCGAGATGTCTCTGTTTTACAGATACTTTCACGGCAGATGTTCCCAGGATTTGGCCCGCATAATCCCGCCCCTGGCAACTCCTGTCAGACAGTCCCGACAGACGGCAGGAGCGCACCAGTTCGTCGTACAACTAGAAAAACCTAGAACATCGCTTTACCAGAACTCCTTTGTCTGGCGCACTGCATCACTGTGGAACTCACTTCCAGGACATCTGTTTCCCACTAATTACAACCTACAAATATTCAAGAACCGTGTCAATCAACATCTTCGCACACACACCGCTCGTCGAGCGCCATAGGATCTCCCTTTAGAGTCTGTGCCACTGCCATAAAAAAAAATCCCAAGGACAACAAAAAGGGATTTAGTCAGTAGTCAACCATGCATTTCAAGGTCAACGGAATTACTGGCTTCCATCAGTAAGGTATTTAATATTACGTAAACCCAGATTATCCGGTTGTGTGCAAGATATGCCACCGAAGAAGACACCGCTTCGTCTGAAAACAGAGGAGTTAGTATCGTCGGAAAATTTCACAGGTTAATGGTTATGTTTTTATATTCATATCTGTTTCTTTGGACAGATCTCTCAAAATATCAACCCATTAGTAACCCTATCATATTTCTGATGGAAATTTTGATCTCGATATACTCACTTCTGCGATCTTCTGCCCTCTCACTTTTAAAAATATAGTGGAATTTGACAATTGGTCACAGCCTAGGAGCCTTGGCTCTTCTCGAGCAAGTTATGGAAGCATTAATAATAATATAAAAATGTTGTGATGCATTTATGGTATAATTCGACGAGCCCATCAGTGAATAAAAAACGCATTTATTGTTCTACTTTCCAGAGTAAGAATTTAACCTTTGATGAAGGGTTAGATTAATTTTGAATCAATTATTATTCTCCATCACTAGATTGTTTCAATTCCTTCAATTTATTTATAATATGCAATTGGTATTACTGATGCATACCTATACTAGAACAGAACGAATAAAATGAATAATAGAATGTTTTATAATAATAATCAATGTTAAAAATCATTTAGGAAGTAATAAAATTTAATTGCCTTCCATGTGACCTCGAATGTGATTGTCAAACCTCAGCGCTGTGCAAAAGTCGTTCCTAGATTCTTTAGAATTTCAACTAATGTTAATATTACTACTTTATTTCAATAGGTTGCTCTACTCAGCCTCTGTGTATGTTCGTAAAAAAGTATTTGTTAATTTTGAATGATTTTGTTGGTTCAATCAAAGTAAGTGTCAGTCTGTACAAAAAAATTATCATCAGCATAAAGTAGATATTTTCGC
This sequence comes from Pissodes strobi, assembly GCA_016904865.1. Classification (NCBI taxonomy): domain Eukaryota; kingdom Metazoa; phylum Arthropoda; class Insecta; order Coleoptera; family Curculionidae; genus Pissodes; species Pissodes strobi. The sequence continues at coordinate 436,685 of MU182182.1, read as the reverse complement.
GTAGAGCAATTTAACAAAAGTTCAGATTAATGATGAGCTTTTGGAACATCTGAACTGACAGGAAGTACTCATTGTTTTCGAGAATATAACTTTAATATTAACAATATACGATTAGTCAACGAAAGTAGATATGCTATGCACTTCGAATAGGGAGAATTTATTGATTAAAATATTTTCTTTTACTAGTTTACTGCATCGAACGCCTTAGAGAAATGGGTATATATAAATAACTTGGATTTCACAGATATTCATGTCATCCGATAAAATAGTACGCACATTTTTACTGTAGGCCATAGAGAGGTCTATAAAATCCATGCTTTTTATTACAGAAAATAAAATAAAATTCATGTCTAACATAGATGAAGACAATCTTTTCAAAGACTTTTCTGATCAAAAAGGCTGTAACAGTCTGATTTTGCCACTATAAAAGATTATAAATTTTATTTCATCTGCTGCATTTAGCAACAAAAGATTCTATATTTTGTGGTAAGAATTATTGAGTATTAACCTCTTCGGTTAATTAATTATAAATTAATTTATTTGATTTGTTGCTAATAAGTTTAGTGGAATTCCCGTTGCAGCGTTTATTAATATTAATTAATTTTACTATACATACGATTAATACATAATACATATTAGCTTTTAAAACACTGTTGTTGCAGTGAGTGGCTAACCTGATCATCCTTTTTCCTATGTTGTCCTCGAGCACTTTGTGACAGTGTTATTTTAGAGTGGATAATCCATTGGCTCGTGTAGTTTTATCAAACCACTAAAATAAGAATAATTATTATGATATTAGTTTAACTCTGCTTAGTTATATTATAATAATTATGTTTACTTGCAGTTCTATATTTAGGAACTGAGTTAGTAACCTACTTTTGATCCTCGTTAGATCGGTCAAATTCATATACTACTTTCGGTTTGAATATTTCACTTCTAATCTCAGGCTGATATGGCTTTAACTTGTTGGGTTCACAGCTTTACTTTGAGATACTGCTGCTGCTGCTTTACCATTAGGTGTTAATTCGAGAATAGTTGTTAGTTCTTACATTTTTCTTTCTCTTCAATAATGAAAACTAGTACCTGTTGCTTATTTTTTTCCAAGACTTGTTGATTTCGGCATGGATTGCTTGTTGTTTGTTCTTCTCATAGTGCTCTAGGGACTTAGGGCCTATCCCTCACATATTTCCCCGTAAGTTTTCCCTTATGTTTCTTTAATTTTCGTTGAATCGTCAGTGTTTGTTTTTCTTTATTATGTTTTAGTGGATTTTGAGGTTATTTTTTAGTTCCACCTTCTTACTGACAGTTGTGAACCTTGATATTTGGGATTTCTACTTTATATCTATCTTCTCACGTGGCATGATATAACTTTTGTAATATTCGATTGGTAGCCTTGAATATTAGTAATGGGCTCTTTTCACTTAATTGTTGCTGTCGATTGGGATTTTTACAGGTTTATTATTTCGTTCAGGAATATTTTCTATTGATTATTGAAAAATTTAATTTTAGCTCATTAGTTGTTACTTCCGCAGTCGTTTATTATCTTAGAAGTATTCCTCGTATCGACTATTTCTTCATTTCGAAAAGTACTCTCGGCACTACCATTTTTTCTGATCTAATGTTTGTTTTTTAATTCCGTAGAAGTGGAAAAAGGCAAATTGCCTGAAACCGATGATCTCGTTCTTCTAGAAATACCTACTGGGAAGAGAGGAAGCATTTTGCCGTAGTGCACCTATGTGACTCAACGTTTTTGTATTGTGTTTAATACTATCCTTCTAGGGGATCTGGGATTGAGTCCCTAATTGACACAACCGATTTATCGGGATATTCATACTGCACGAGGTGGTAAGATTTTCTCTGGAATTTTATTTTTTTACTACCTGCCGGCACAAGGTCGACATGACGCTAAAAGTTATTTTTTCTTCAAACGTCAGTAAATCCGTCATTACTCGACTGTGTAGGCGGCCGTGAAGTTTCATTTTTCCTCCGCCGGAGCTTTACTTTTCACTTTTCCGCCGGCGGAGGTAAAAGTGTTGTCATAGCAACATAGATACAATACAAACAGACAACAAAATAAGCGTCAAAAACTCAAGATTTATTAAACTACATTTTGTATTTATCACTCAATTTGTGGCTGCATTTCTAAAAATAACTAATTTAGGAACAAATTGGTTATTATTTAATCGAACTTACTCAATAACTGCTTATCAATACGGAATTAAAACGCAATCGGAGAATCTTAAAAAAATAATTATTGTTGACAGTGTCCACTGACAGCTTTATGTTACATTATATTCACCGACACCAGTCTAAGCAAGGCCACCTACGACCGTGGTCTAAGCCGCCTTGCGAACCCATTTATCTTTAATAATAATTAGATATTATTACTATTAAAAAGAGACGTTTTTGCATTAACTTGTCGACATTTGAAGAAAAAACAGCATATTTTATTTGAAGGAAAAGTTACTTTTCATGGCTTGCTCTCTATTACCAGCCTCACTACGTTCGGCTGTTAAACACGAGCGCGCCATGAAAAGTATCACTTTTCCTCCATATAAAATAATATACTATTCCATTATTTCTAGAGGCTTTCCCAGCTCACCTTATAAAACCGAGTTTATATTATTTAGGGGTGATTCATACCTACTTTTTTTTGTGTTCAAGTTATTTGCACCTTTTGTATTTCTTTTATTTGCTAGTGGTTACTGAAAATCCATTGATAATTTTTGGGGTGGTTTGTTTTATAAAAACATATATGCAAGGGGGCTATAATTTCTTCATTGAAGTAAGGGGCTTAGTCTAATTAGTATTGGGTTATTACAGGGTTTTACAACAGGGGCCAGAAGCCATTACAAGGTTTCACTACCGGGTCCCACTAAAGGTTTCACCTTCGGACTCCCTTTCACCTTTTGGGCGGAAGACTCTCATTCTCGAGCAGGTAACTTTCACCTCAACTGCTGAGCTTGCAGCCTTTTCAGCAGCAGACTTTCAAATCTAAAGTGATATCGTTCCTATTATTTATATAATCTAATCATTGTTGGTCGTAGCTTTTATTATTTTTTTTTCTTGCCGATTGATATAATATCGTTTTTATTATTTTAATATAAATTGAGCATTGTCGGCCAAAATTTCCGATAGCTTTTATTAATTTTATGAACTCTTTTATTTTCGGGTCGATTGATATAATTATTGTGGCTTTGCTATTAATTGATTATATTATTACTGCATTTATAATTAGTGCAGCTACTAGCTCATGCATTTCGATTTACCTATATGTAATAATTTTAAGTGAACCAAAGTGATCACTTCGGATAGTAGTGCTTACAGTTTTTTTAGATGTAAGGCATACAGTACCGAGTTTACCAACAGAATTGGTCTCAGTACAATCATCATTAATTACTTAATAGTTTTTTTGGGGGTCATTCCTTTGTTTTTAAATTTCACTGTAAGATTGTTGCTGTTTTAAATTAAAAAAAACCTAAAAACCAATAGATCGAACTGTAAATTAAGATTGTGTTTTCTTGTTTAATAAAACGTGCCTAACAATCCCGCATAACACCAGTGGGGTTTTTCCAGTTTAGCTGGCAGAACTGGTGGCGCTCACGAACTCCACACCTGGAGCAATGCACACATTACTCTCCGGTGTTAGGTTTGTATTAATTAAAATCCTTTCCTTTTTAACATTAATAAGAAAATCGTGTTGCAAAGCCAATATTCTACGATAGTTCTATACATCTGTATTTAAAAATATTCGCGAAAAATCACAGGAGGGCCAAGACAAAAACTTACATTTCATAATATGTTGTATTATATTAAACAGTAATGAATGTTGAGCGGTGAACTACATTGTAGCAGCTACATAAGTATATCACAAAGGACAAAGGTTACATACATTGTATATTTGATGAAAACTCTGTAACTTGACAGTATTTTTGATAGGGTGAACAATAATTATACAGAGCTTCATTTTAAATTTCTATATATTATGGCAAAATCTAACACATTTGAAGAGTGTACATTAAATTTTATTCCTAATGAAACTCAATACTCAATGATTTGGCAGTCTTGTTGATTAGCTGTAGCCTGTGGCTCAGAGCTTGGGAATAGTGAAAAAATCGAATATATATTATATTTTCCCTTAAAAGAAAAAAGTACATAAACCTATAACTATACACTTCGGCGATTTTCAAGAATATCGCCGAGTTATTTCAAATACTAAGTAGGTTTCACTTTTACATAAATACAAAATATTGAGTTGGCAACTTGGAATTTAATTTGCATTATTAACAAATGGCCAAATGGTATTTAATAAAAAAATTGCTAAGAAAGCTTAATGAAAATGTACAAATTGAACTTACAAAAATTAATTTAATATGTGTACTTAAATTGTCTTTTTGTCATACGCTCCCAAAAATAGCTATTTTACGGACTCATTTGAGTCCGTAAAATGCTTCTTTTTAGGCCTAGTCCCTAAAAGTCGTCATGGCAACTTTTACGGACTATTCCAAAATTCCTGAATATGTCTAAATGTCAAATTTCGAATGACATGACAAAATTGTCAAATAGTTGCTACGATATCAAATTCTAAGCTAACTTTGTCGTACATTATGATTTCAAAAATTATGGTAAATTTGCAAATTTAGGCGTTCTGAAGAATTGCAAAAAGCGTATAAATAAAAATTAAATTTTGGGAGCGTATGACAAAAAATAGTGTTTGTCACACGTACCTAAATGAAGTTTTTCAGGACTCATCTGCTATTCCGGACTCGGCTAACGCCTCGTCCGGAAACAGCAATGATTCGTCCTGAAAAACTCCATTTTAGGTACTTGTAACAAAAATAACTATTAAATAGCAATTTTGGCCATAACTCTAACGATAGTAGTACGCAAAATTAAGTTGTTTTTTTTTTAACTGAAAACCGCGAAGCTCTAAAATTTTCTTTTGTTCGTTTTCCTTTTTTATTAATTTTATTTCCCTAATTAAGCAAACTTTTGAAATATGTCGGAGCCCAGTTGCAAAACGAGGAGTCGCATATTTTTAAAACAAGTTGTATTACATTACAAGTCTGTTGCTGATAGCTTGCGATCCATTCTGGGTCAAAAGGGCATGAATATTTATTATAATACCTATTATGTTAATTATGCTTTTTAAGTAGTGGCCATACGTCCACATCAATATCAAGTTAATGCATAAATACAAAAATAATACACTTTTTGACACTTTCAGACATAGATATGGTAATTATTTTATTACGCAAAAAGAATTGTGGAGCGAACATACACTATAATTTTTAAAATGTGAAATCTTCATTGAGTCCCGACAACTTGTTGGGCTCCTTTTGTAGTATTTAAGAAAAAGTCTAGGTCCTTGTGAACATACGTTTTGCAAGCGTTTGTTATTGGTAAAACTCCTTGAATCGAACGAATTGAAGTGCTTAATTTAGGTCATTTTAAGAAAACCTATTTCTTAAAATGACAACTTAAGCACTTTACTGGTAAAGTTCGTTCGATTCAGCGAGTTTTACCAACAGATAACTTCAAAGTTGATCCTCTGTCTTGCTGATGACTTATAAGGAACGAAAGCGAAACGCGATATTAGACTTCGATTCACATAGAATCAGCTAGTCTGACCAGTCGTTCGTCGTGTCGATTTACAAATAAACACCATGTTATATTCGAAGTGCATGTTATGTAAAATCCTCGTAATAAATTCGTAGCCTGGCGAGACGACCGGACAAAATATGAATTGTGGACGCTCTTAAAAGTGGTCGGTGGAACCGGCTTCGGATGCAAATTTTACACATCCCACATTATTCAAGACTGGTTCATGAACTTGAATTATAAGTTAGCCATAAGGGCATTGAGGTAATCAATCAGTGTTTTGGCGAGTTAAATTTAAATTATTTTCAGTTGAAAAAGAGAGAAATATGTTAGTGCTGATTTACAACCTATTGTCAAATACAGGTTCACACTAAATGTAAATGTGAAGTTCAACCGTTTACATTTGTGACTATTTTCAATATGTTATCGACAAATTTTTGAATGTGGTTATTGCATGTTTATTTATCTAGAAACACTTCGGTCTCTTATTAGTTGCTTATTAATGTTTCCGATAGAACTGTATGCCTAAAATTAATTGTTTTCCAGACAATGAAATTTAAAAATTTACATTCCGAATTGTTCCGATTTTGTATCGTTCAGTAAAATTTAAAATTTAAATATTCGTCCGGTTGTTTTATTTAAAACAACCTAGGTACTTGCTTTCAAAATAATTTAATGGTCAATTCCGAACAGAAAATACCTGATCATATTTAGATCTGAGGTTTACATTGCAACAGTAGTAGGAGATCCAGTGACATTTTTCAGTGATGATTTAGTTACTAAGTGTCATCCGTGAGGATTAGCTCATGTGTAAAAAAAACTGTATGTTTTTATTATTTAGTTAAGTACTCTTCTGATAGCCCACAAACATCCATCTAATATTGGCAGAACGATTAGTCAGGCTTAAGAAGGTGACAGAACACCCCCTCAACATAGAAGGGGGACCTCGAGGGGAGCCCACGCAACAAAACGGCGGCATTCTCGAGCGTGGTGGAAAACTATTGGACTTTTTAGCGGTGGGCTTGGAGAGTAGAGCCCTGCAAACTTGTTAAAAAAAAACTGTAATAAAAAAAATACTCGAGCGCGTCAGCTATTGATGTCCCTCATTTTTGAGGTGTGTTGATCTAGAGGTCTGCCCGGTGGAAGTGAACGTACTTCAAAATAAAAAAGAAATTGGCCGCGCGCGAGAATGTCGAAGCGACGTTTTTTTTGCAGGTTCGCGACCCTGCTACGTCATTAGGTCACGCTCAAATTGTCAGATTATGTTTTTCTCACCATCCTTGAATTAGTTCCTTCAAAATAAAAAGGAAATCGGCTGCGCTCTAGAATGTCGAAGTGACGTTTTTTTTGCAGGTTCGCAACCCTGCTACGTCATTAGATCACGCCCAAATTGTCAGATTATGTTTTTCCCACCATGCTTGAATTAGTTCCTTCAAAATAAAAAAAATAAATCGGCCGCGCTCGAGAATGTCGAAGTGAGTGTTTTTTGCAGGTTCGCGACCCTGCTACGTCATTAGATCACGCTCAAATTGTCAGATTATGTTTTTCCCCCATACTTTAATTAGTTCCTTCAAAATAAGAAAGAAATGTCGATGTGACGTTTTTTTTTGCAAGTTCGCGACCCTGCTACGTCATTAGGTCACGCTCAAATCGTCAGATGTTTGACTTAACTGCATTTGAGCATGTAATTATTCCACCATACCTTGATATGACACCCTCGAGTATGCCCAAGAAATTCCCTGTTTGGCTCCCCTACTAACATGTCGTGGGAGCAAAGAACTTTTTATTATTTGGCTTTATTTTTTAGTATGTTTTTATAGCAACTATTCCAAGTGTATATGCTAATTTGCAGAACAAAATGGCGGTCGTAACTACCAGGACCCCTATTCTTGAAAGCAAGAGAAGGGAGCGGTCCCTGAGAGCTCCCGAGGAGTGTTCCCTCATTTAAGCTCCCCAATAGAAAAACTCCGTATTCTTGAAACACCGAATGCACCGATGAGTGCCAGGAAGGGAGCATCATCGGGGAACAGCGTTGTCAGTTTGTTCAACCAATGAAATTGCAGAAAATTTTGACGAACTTCACACACATAACCTTATTTTTTGTTTAGTTAATCAAATTTAAATTTAGTTTATTTTTTTGGAAAGTACAAAGTTTTCTGCAGAAAATATGGAATTTCAATCCAGACAATTCTAAACAAAAAGAAGCAGGGGGGTTCTTGCATGTGGGTTGAGCTAAAAAAAGGGGTGACCATGTCAATTATGTCATGACAGAGGCCCTTCCTTGTACACCCTGAATTGCACACATTTTCTTTTAGATAATTGAAATGCATTTTTGTTTGAGGCAAAACATCGCTCCCAATAGCCAATTCTGCCATTGCTTCCTCAACATCCCCATTAATGATGTCATTCCACAGCATTGCATTAAATTTTTCCATATTTATTTTAGATATAAATAAATGTTTGAAGTCACTTTACTTAAAACTTAAACCAAACGAACAGAACAACACAATTTTTGGTTAGGTTTCCTATTTCTCTGAGTCTTTAGTAAGAGAACTTCAAGTTCTCTTGGGAGTAGTTCTCTCCCCTAATATTTTTTCAAGAATAGTGTGTTCTATATTTTTAAGAGAACCTCGCCCACTTCTCTCACAAGTTCTGCTCCCTGAAATTCAAGAATAGGGGTCCTGGCAGAACGATTTGAATGTGTCGTATGCGCGCCCTGATTTCGTGCCCTCGGTCGCAGATTTGAGATTAACTTTTTTTATCAACTTTTGCCCCCAGTTTCGACACTTTTTTTCTTTTTTTTTTTCTTTTTTTTTTCCGAAAACCACGTTTTTCTAACTTTTTTTATTATTATTAATTTTTTGTCTTTATTTCGTTTTATAATACTCTTATTTGGTTTTATAATACTTCTATTAACTTTCCGAACATTTTTTTACGTTTCTTTCCATTTTTTTAAATTATTTTCAGAAATGTTTGCCTTTTTTATAATGCATTTTTTTCTTCTCATTTTTGCCATCCCCGACCTTGTAACTGAAGGAATACATTTGAATTTTTGAAGCTAACTTGAAGTACCAAAAAAGGTGCATGCCTTTTAATCGAATAAATCACATTTGCTCACAGGAATATACGCGGAAACCTTGAATATATCCCCTCACCCACGAGTGGATCGCCCTAGTAAAACATCTGTCAAATTATTTCACATTTGGATCCATGACGTACTAGACAGTTCCGCCAACTGTCTAGTCGTCATGGGAGCAGAGCATGGATAAATACGTATTGGGTAATGGGACGATTGGATTTGTATTGTTTTATTTTTATATAGACTACAATAACACGTGCGAAGCTAATCTTCGACGAGACCGACCATTAAAATCGGTTAAGCCGTTAAGATATACATATTATTTAAAAGAGTACTGTTAACTTCACGCATGGTCATCCGCTCGCTTCGCTCGCTGCGGGGCACATCCAAACGAAACTAAGCTAAATTCACAAAAAGAAACAAACATAACCTTAAAAAAAAGCAAACATGTCTTGTCACCGACGGGCATCGAACCCAGGACGCCCGCATTACAAACACAGAGTCTGGCCACTGGACTATGAAACTTGTTGAAAGGAATTCACTGGATCGTAAAGACATGGGTAGTCCAACGCCAACGTCGCGGCGCGTCGCATCGTGTGGAATCGGGAACATCATGGATTCAAATGTGAACTAATTTGAGAGATGTTTTACTACGGCGCCACAGATTAAAGGTTAATCTGTGCTACGGCGATCCACTCTACCCCTCACCATAGATTTAAAATAAAATTATGTACATTTTGAATAGTGTGAGGTTAAGCGAGTTTAACGGTATTGTAACAAAAACGTATTTTTTTCATTTTATTGTGCGGTAAACCGCCAATGAAATTTGCTATTGAATTATAGTAAGATTTATAAAACAATGTGTGTCAACAACCATTTCATTAAATTGGAAACAATTGTTACAAGGTTATTAATAGATAGTTGAGAAGCTATTCTATCAAGATGCACAATAGATATGATAATATTGTTGCTATTTATAAAGTCCTTAGTCCTTAATATAAAATACCTAATTTGTTCAATTTAATCGTCGAGAGCTGCATACATGAAAACACACAGTATACAATGAACTGCCGAGAAATATCGATATTTAGGATGTAATATGTTCGTGTTTAAACCCGCCTTGGTACGTATTTTGCAAGGCAATGATTTATTCGTTTTCTAGCAAAAATTTTCATCATTTAACTACATAAGTAAATCTGCAATTATTCAACCACTTTGTTTTATCAAGAAAGTTTATATTAAAAATGGTATAATTAGATTTTATCTATCTCAAATTGGTGCCCATTTCCCTTACCTTTAAGCACAAGGAACCAGCCGTTTTAGTTTAAATTTTATGTTGTACAGTGTGTCCCAAATTGGAGCCTGATGCGCATTGGAATCTCTCCAACGCAAGAAATCCGATGTCGGTTAAATTGAGGAAAAGTTGCACAATTTGGTGCTCATTAAGATACCCTTGAGAAAGTTACAAAATTTCGTTTGAAGATATCTGAGTATACCGAAAATTGGTCATATCGTTTTTATTTTTTGTGAGATTATTTGTAAGGATATCAAAAAACGAAGAGTCTTTCTTAAATCGCTATTCTATCGATGATTAAGGATGTAATGTGTTCATCATGTTTAAGTACCTAGTTTGGTACATATTTTGAAAGGCAATGATTTGTCCGCTTTCTAAAAAACCTTTCCTCATTCAACCACATAAATCTGCATTATTCAGCCAATTTGTTTTATCAAAAAGTTTATGCTAAAATAGGTTTTTTTTTTAAATTCTTAGTTTGATGTTAACAAATTAGACTTTATCTCTCTCAATTGATGTCCATTATCCTTACTTTTAAGCACAAGGAACCAGCCGTTTTAATTGAAATTTTATGGTGTACATGGTGTCCCAAATTCAAGCCTAATGAGCATTGGGATCTCGCAAACGGTAAGAGATTCGAAGTCGGTTAAATGGAGACAAACTTGTGCAATTTTGTGCTCATTAACATACCCTTGAGAAAGTTACAAAATTCCGTTTACTTCCGAAGATATCCTAGTATACTGAAAATGTGACATATCGTTTTTATTTTGTTATAAGGTTATTTGTAAAGACATCAAAAAACGAGTTCTTTGCTATTTTATAAAGAATCTAAAGGCGTCACTGATTTTTTTAGGTAATGTTTCGGTTCCTAGATATCAATATTAGGTTTCTTTTTAGAAGCTCTTATTCACCTGAAGTATAAATCAACATCTTTCAAGCAAAATTGTAACGTTTCGGTACCTTAAATCCATCGGCAATTTTGAAATACTGTCTTCATATTTGGGTGAAATTGTACTAAATTTAGAGGCTTATAATAAAACAAAAGCTGTACTGCAGAAATAAGTTAAATAAAACTTAAACAACAAACTCATAAAAAAAATCGATGAATATCGTAATGATTGTTATAATAAATATTCAAAGTGCAATCTTTGTGCATCGATACACTTGATTTGGCCACAAAACTTGAATATGTTGAGGTGTATTTTTATATAGGCGGTTTTGGAGAAACGCTCAAAAGCAATAGTTCAAAAGACTATTGCTTTTGACTTCTGGCCACCTCACAACACAAACAAACCCACGATTTCCAATTTATTTGTTTGGAGATATGTATTAATCATTCTGTTGCCCCTCTCTAACTAACCCACACTTTCAAATGATTCCCTTCCCCCCTGATTTTGTAGCGGATTTTCTACAGACCAGTAGTGTTCATTGTTACCATTAAAAATCACAGATGTCGAAAGCGAACTTTCATCCGTCGAAATAATATTATATTAGAAGAAATCGTCGCAATTAGAATCGTTCATAATCGTTGTTCTTTCAGACATATATCAAATAAGCCGGCGAAATACGGCATCAAGACTCAAGCATTAGTAGATACCTACCCGCACTCATTGCACCAAAAGGTAGCTTTGTCCGATTGGTTGCACCAGTGGCAGGTACCAAGAGAAATATTACATGTGACAACTGCGTTGATCTTTTTGGAAACTTATTACAAAAGCACCAACTAACGGTGAGAACTTTTCGACATAATAAGCCAGATATTCTTCCAGAATCTTTGGCAACTCGCAATAAAGAACTATATTCAAACCTGTTTGTTTTTCGAACAAGATTTGACGCTCCTATTTTCCAAAAGAAGGTAAAGTCACATTACTTTTATCATCTTTACACCATGATAATATGGTTCATGGCACGGAAAAGAAATTATCTCTTCCTACAACTTTACAACTGTGGAGTTGATGTAGCTGACAAAATGTCCTCAACTTATGTGCGTGTTTCCCGCCCTAGTCGACGCTCGCTATTTTCTATGCTGAATAATACCGCTTCTATCAACTGCCAGGTTATTTTTACAGAAAATAGTGGCAAAAATTGTCCAGATATTTTTTTATAAAATAATTGGACATGCAGTAGTTGGTAAAAGAATAGCAAATGCTAAGAATGGGAAATCCTAGGCTTACACGTGAATTGGACACAACCACCATTGCACAATTTTAGGCGAAACTCCTGGGCCGAAACCTAAAAGGCTTAGGCCAAATCAACAGGGAAGATGTACTGAATGTTCCAGAGGTCGAGATAGTAAGACTAATACTTTTTTGAAGCGTGCAGTACATTTAAATGCACGGAATATTCATACTGTATATAGATTATGAATTCGATCAAGTTCGGGGCTTCATAGTTTCTTTATCTTAAAGAGGGCTTTAAATATTTAAATTAAAGTATCGCATTTTTGTACAAAATTTTATAGGTTTAGTTTTTGATGTAACTTTGTAACACATAGCAGATTTTTTGTAACTTCTTGTGTTTGGTTTCATAAAAAGAACTAAAAAGATTGGGGTTTTCACACCTCCACCTGCCTAAAAAAAATCCACCTGTCACATGCCGGGTTAAAAGATTATTAACAAGAATAATAAATACGAAGTAGGGTCAACCGGGGCTATTGTGATACACTTAAGTATATGGGGCTATTGTGATACACCAACCAATCAGATGTTTAGTGTAAAATGTATTGCATGAAAAAAATGCAGTATATTACAAGAAGCATTACAACAATCGCCTCATATTTATTTTTGATAAAAGATGAACAAATTTCTCAAAAAAAAAATTGGAAAAAGCGCTTTTTTTCTACCAGCAAAATTTCTGCGACCTGTGTAAACTTTTCTTGGCAGTGATTTATACAGCTATATTAAATCAGTTTTATTACAGAACCTGAAAATATAAGTTTTGAGCTTTGTTTTACCTTAATATTAGTAAGCTGAGATAGCTTTATTAGCTGTGTAAGTTAAGGGGCTATTATAATACGCAACTTGGGGCTAATGTGATACGTGTGGTGGGGCTATTATGATACAAGTACCTACCACCATATTCATCCCCAAGAAAATAAGATGTGAGCGGTAGTGACAAGAAGACTTTTAAAAAGAACGAAAAAGACATATGTCTAATCGATATCGAAGCAATTATTGCCAAACTACCTTCTCCTAACTGCGTTATATCTGGAAACCGAGAAAAATTTGTGTTTGATAGTATAGTGCCAGTATATGAGGCAATTTAGCGTTGTATTTTCAGTTTTTTATGCTATTTCATGTTTATGCTTTATTAAAATATAAACAATTTATCGTTGTGTTTTTAGTTTTTCGTGCTATTTGATGTTTATGCTTTATTAAAATGTTCTCTAAGGATGTAGGCTTTTTTATATTGTTACCTTTGGCTTACCTTACCCTTTATAAAGTTCGCCCAGCCGATGTTGATCCGTTGATGTATCAGATTAGCCCCGTTGTGTATCCATAAAAGCCCCAAACGAGGGGCTATTATGATACACAGTTTTTATTTTTTTACAGTTTTCCTGTTAACTCTACATAAGTTTTTATATAAGAAAACTGAAGGGAATGCAATTTTGTACCGCATAAGACCTTTCGTTTTACTTAAATAAAAAAAAAATAAAAAAAATTTTGAAAATTTTTAATTTTTGTATCATAATAGCCCCGGTTGACCCTATAACAATTAAAATAAAAAATAAACGATAGAATTGTGATGAAGAAAAGGGTAAACAAATTGAGGCACAAAGAATATCAAAGAGAGTATTTAAAAATATCAAGTAACAAGACCTAATTTGTGTTATCTTTGTAATCGTTATCCTGTTTATAATATATGATAATGAATAAAATAAAAAAGAAACAGTAAGACTGTGTGTGATACAGAAAAAGGTAAAAAAATTGAGGCATAAAGAATAACAAGGAGGTATCTAAAAATATCAACTAACGAAACATAATTTGTGATATTTTTGTAATCTTCATCCTGTTTAAAATATGTAATAATACATAAAATAAAAAAACAGACTGTGGTGGAGAAAAAGGTAAACAATTTGAGTACAAGAAATAATAAAAAAAGTAAAGCAAACATAGGTAGGTATATTTAAAAATTTCAACTAACAAAACTTAATTTGTGCTATTTTTGTAATCGATTCTGATTATGAGTACCTGACTTCATTGCTCCCTTTTGCCGATGCCAGCTGAATTACTGCGTTTATTTTTAGTGTCAGAAGAGTATATTTACCTATATTCATGTCATTTTTCATCCAGCCGATCTTCTTTGCATTGTATTATTTAATTATTACGGCAATCATAAAAACTACTTTGCCCAAAATTTTATTGGGCTATTAATGCTATTAAGTAGAACGGAATTTTCAAAATTCTCCTCACGTGCAGTGTAGCAATAATTCTTTTTGCGAACGTGTGAGAATCAATACTTTTGAAACTTAAGATATCCATTAAAAACGCTTCTCTATAGCAGTCGAAAACAAAATCTGCAGCAATAGCCTGGCGAGTAATCTCGTATTATTTTTTATTAAATTTTTCTCGGCCAGCAACAAAGTAATTCGCTAACAATAATGTAAAAGCTGTTGCACTCTTACAGGCGTAAAAGAAATCTAGTTAAAGTCCATTTATATGTATTTGTGACGGCGAAATTGTATAAATTACCTAATTCATGAAACAAATGGATATCAGGTTTGAACATAATCAGATGATTTTTTGAGAATATAAACATAATAGTAGGACAATAATGCATCCGTCATATTGCATGGATATTCATATAATTATGGCTTCTATTCTATATGTTGATATTTAGTACTACAAGGAACGTGATATTTTGACATATTTATATTATTTCAGTGTCGATGAATAAATAAATAACCAATCTACCTTCTGATTGAACATTGTTTTAAGCGAGTTGTTATTGGTTTTTCAAAAGAATTTCTTAAGCTGAACTAATATTTTTTATTTGTAAAATTGATCGTTTAAACTGACATTCAGCAATTTAAAATTCAATTCTATAAATATCGAATTAATATACGTAGCTCTTAAAGAACCAGAGCACGATGTGCTTAAGCTTTTAATTGCAGCTCACTAATGTGGATAATAGTTATTGAAGCAATTAGTAATTGAAAATTTACGACCTTTTTCTTGAAAGTGCTATTTTTAGGTTTCATAGAAAATTGCGACCTTCCTTGTCCTTATAAACGGAAAATAAGCATTTCGTTTTGCATAAAAGTTATCCGCATTTTAGGGTAATTTATGTAAGGTATTTTAATTGTTAGTCTATCGGCCTTAGCTACATGGCATTTTTGTATTAAAGATATTCTATATAGTTCTAAGGTCTATAGTTCAAATATAGCTTTTCTCCAAATAACTTGAGAAAAATATTACATAACAGGGTTGCGACGATTTTTAGAGCCACGTCCATATTTTGTCAGAAATTCACCCAAAACTTATTTAAAAATATTTTTTCTTCAAACGTCATTAAATCCGTCATTACTCGACTGTGTAGGCGGCCGTGAAGTTTCGTTTTTCCTCCGCCGGAGCTTTACTTTTCACTTTTCCGCCGGCGGAGGTAAAAGTGTTGTCATAGCAACATAGATACAATACAAACAGACAACAAAATAAGCGTCAACAACTCAAGATTTATTAAACTACAATTTGTATTTATCACTCAATTTGTGACTGCATTTCTAAAAATCACTAATTTAGGAACAAATTGGTTATTATTTAATCGAACTTACTCAATAACTGCTTATCAATACGGAATTAAAACGCAATCTTAAAATAGTATATTATTTTATATGGAGGAAAAGTAACTTTTCCTCCAAATAAAATATGCTGTTTTTTCTTCAAATGTCGACAAATTAATGCAAAAAGTCTCTTTTTAATAGTAATAATAATTATTATTAAAGATAAGTGGGTTCGCAAGGCGGCTTAGACCGGTGCGGTGTCGGTGAATAGGCTCAGGTTTTTGCTATAGTAATGTAACATAAAGCTGTCAGTTGACACTGTCAACAATAATTATGTTTTTAAAATTGCGTCTTCGATTGCGTTTTAATTCCGTATTGATAAGCAGTTATTGAGTAAGTTCGATTAAATAATAACCAATTTGTCCCTAAATTAGTGATTTTTGGAAATGCAGTCACACATTGAGTAATAAATACAAATTTTAGTTTAATAACTCTTGAGTTGTTGACGCTTATTTTAATGTGTGTTTGTATTGTATCTATGTTGCTATGGTAACACTTTTACCTCCGCCGGCGGAAAAGTGAAAAGTAAAGCTCCGGCGGAGGAAAAACGAAACTTCACTGCCGCCTACACAGTCGAGTAATGACGGATTTACTGACGTTTGAAGAAAAAAATAATTATTGTTGACAGTGTTCACTGACAGCTTTATGTTATATTCACCGACACCGGTCTAAGCAAGGCCACCTACGACCGTGGTCTAAGCCGCCTTGCGAACCCATTTATCTTTAATAATAATTAGATATTATTACTATTAAAAAGAGATGTTTTTGCATTAATTTGTCGACATTTGAAGAAAAAACAGCATATTTTATTTGGAGGAAAAGTTACTTTTCATGGCTTGCACTTTTCCTCCATATAAAATAATATACTATTATTCTCAAAATAGGATACAAAAAAATAACAGTTAGAAAACCAATTTATTTTGGAATCAGCTTGTAAAAAGTAAGTAAAAAAAATTAGTATTTTCGTCCAAGGACTGCTTTTTGCTAGTTTTCTGATGTCACATTCTTAATGGCTTGATCAAACACTAGCTTAACATCTTTCGTTTTAAATGTCGTAGTTTGTCTTGCTACAAATCCTTTTATTTGCCCCCATATAAGTTCTATAGGATTTAGTTTGCAATGATATGGCGGTAAGCGCAGCACAGTTACATTATATTTTCTGCTATATCTTCCACGGCATATTTCGTCAAAATATTTTTGTGTAAATTTGCTATGGCTTTATTTATCAAATTGGGTTCAAACTCAATACCTTTGTTAGTTAGCCAGTCGATAATTTCTTGTTTTCTCCATTATCCATAACGACCACCGAATCAGTCGTCACAAATTTTATCATTTCACCAAAATGATATTCGAAAACACCCGAATTGATGTGCTCATGGCAATCTTCCGTCCGACATAACTGAAAGGTTAGCAAACCTTCTTTTTAAAATACAGCAGCAATTTGCTTATCGATTTTCCCTTTATCAGAGTTGGTTGTGCTTGTGCATAATATATAACAACAGGCTTGAGTTTAGATATTCCTTTTCTTTTTTACTAAAGACAAGAGCCATTGTAAAGCACTATTTTCCTTCGAGCCTTGTATAGCAAGTTCTAGGCAAGTTCAATAGTGAGGTAGAACGAGTGGTCGTTGTATCTGTAATATAAAAAATATATTATATGTTCCTCCTTCCAAACCAAACCGCAAATACTGGTAGTAATTAGTAATGGTAACATTGATTTTTTTGGCAAAGTTGGTCGACAGGAAAAGTCACATGACCCCTATTTTCAATTGTCAATCTTATTACTAAAAATAAAAACAAAAAGTTATTAAAATGTCCAAAAAAGCAATTTTTTCCCTCTTGTATCTCAATTTTCGTATTTTGATCAAATCAAATAATAGGCTTACGAAATAATAAATTAAATAATACTGTAATGAATTCAAGCTGTGCTTACGTTTGAAACACTCCTGAACAAATAAGTACTGGCACTGGCACTATTATCAGTATCACTGCTATCACTTTCTTTCCTTGCAACTTTTTCAGTTTTTCCACATCTCCCCCAGTGGGTTAATTTGGATTAGTCATTCGTTCCACAATTCCTTGCATTTCCGAATTAAATTTTTTGCAGGTTGCTCTTCTTCCAGTTTTTCCATCAGATTTATTGATCTTTTCAATAAAATAACGCCAAATAGGATTTTTTCTACTACTATTTCTATGAGACATATTAAAAACTGCTCAAACAACGGATAGCAAAAACGCGACTTGATACTTATCAGCGGACAATTGCAAGTCTAGACAAGTAGTATTTTTGGTAGAATAAAGAAAAAATACTTAAAATAAATTCTGGTAAAAGTCTGTTATTGTCATGTTTAAAAAAAAATAAGTATAAACGAATAATATCGTGATTTAATAAAAAAAAACTGATTTAAAAAAGAAAATATGTTTGTTTGCAACCTTGCATTAATCATTTCAATTAATTTCATGCCACCACCAAAACCATTAACTGATAGGGAAACTCAATGATCACTCATACCTATTGAAGGACGTTTAGTATCTAGTCCGAGGCTAACCAAGGCCAGTTCTAAACTCACTTTATCACGTTTGGTGTAAAATAGAATATTTTTAATCGCCTATTTTAACAACGAATGGGATGTATGGCTAATACTATTTTCTATTGTTACTTTATGAATGTGTTTATGAGAATAAGAAGTAACGAAAATTTTTAGCCGGAAATTTGTTTTATGATTTTAGAGCTATAAATAAAACTTATAGCTTGGTGGGTATCTTATTTTTTTTCTTATTTAGGGATCTCTTTTTTAATTTTTCGTGTGATGAACGGGGCACGTCCACCATTTTGGGAATCAACCTTTTATGAAATGAGATGATTAATTAATTTAACAATACAAATAGAAAATGTGCACGTTCCCGGTTTAGAACGTACTAAAGATCTCGAAACGTTTCATATGCTATTACTATTATTACAATTTTATTTAACATTGAAACTAGACTAGCAAGAATTTGAATTACACTATAAATATAAAAAAAATATGTGCCACTCCTTTAGAAGCACACAACTGAAGTAAAACTTCTGAAGGAGATATAAGGAATTAAGTTTATATTTTTCTAAGCTTTTTTTTCTCAACTTTTGCCCCCGGTTTCGACACGTAATTTTTTTCCTTTTTTTCAATATTTTTCCCATTTTTTTCAAAAAAGTTTGTTTTTTTTTATCATAAAGCATTTTTTCTTCCCATTTTTGCCATCCCCGACCTCGTAGCTGAACTCCTTCGCCTTTTTTCGCCGAAAACTGCGTTTCTCGAACTTGTTTTTGTTATTATTTTTTTTTCTTATTGCGTTTTATAATACTTTTATTAACGTTCCGCACAATTTTTTACGTTTCTTTACATTTTTTCCCTTTTTTTCGGAAATCTTTGGGTATCCGGGGAGGTGGGGGTGGGGGTATAATTCCAAAAAAATAAGGTTTTTATTATTATTATTTTTTTTTTGAAAAAAAAAATTTTATAGAAAGGCATATAGTTGACGAGAATTTGCGCCAAAAACCGTCCAAGAGGTTATTTTACAAATGATGATTCATCTTATACAGGGTGAGCTAGTAGAATTTAAATTTTTCGCCATTTCAATTTTGACACTAACAATAAGGTATATTACATTTCTCTCTTCTACAGTCTCAAGGAATATATATACTTAACTAGAGTACCTACTGATTTAGAAATGTTCTAATCTAGCCGAAATTGCAACGATAATCCCGAAAAAATATTTAATCGTCGTCTTTGATTGACAGTCGATTCAAAAACACGAAATAACGGGCATCTTTAAGATAACAAATCAATACTTTAGTTTTGAAAATGACAGTGTTTATCGGACGTTTTTGTAATTGGTATTTAGTAGGTTTTTAATAACATAGTTAACACATTTTGTTAACCGCTTTTGTTATTGTTTACGGGCAGTATCTTATAAGGTGATAATTCGTAATATATTATGTACTATAGAGTGGGTCATGCTTGTCATATATGTACCATCGGGAGGAAAACTATTCATGTCCATATGGTCTCGAGTGCGACAATTGTGGAAGGAGGCGGCATACTATCACATTATTATCTTCAAAGTAGGTGACATTTACGTAGTTCACTTAATGTTTTATGTGTATTTTGTTTATTTCTAAGAAGAGCGCCCCAGATTTTTGATTGGTTTATCTTTGTAGCATCAGGGTGCGATATTTTCCATTAGCATTATTTTATTCTATCAAACTTTTTTGGACAGAGCTATGTTTAGCCATACTCTTTTTGCTCAAATTTTTGCAACCAAATAAGTTCTACGTATTGCGTTCTACGAAGCGAGCCTTCCAGTTGAATATTTCTCCTGCGTTGCAGTAATTAGTATCTAATTGCTGCTTCCGGTGGCATTTTCAAAGTGTTCAAGTCTTCTCGTTTTTATGCTGTTAGGTACTTTCCTTCGCTGCAACCTCTTCGTTTGTCACTGTGTATAAAATTCTGAAAATTCTGTGATAGGTATAGGCCAGAGACCCAGCTTTAGACTGGATTGCCACGCTTTTCCAGTTCTAACTTCCTAAATATCCCACTTTTTAAACTGATCGCGAATTGCCCCGATCTTAAGATTTTTCGAGCATAGTGATCACACAACAATAAAACTAAACGCAAGTCTCATACATGTTTATATGTTGTTTTATTTTTGTTTTTTCTAAATATGTTTAAATTTTTGGTAAATATAAAATGTTAGACAAAAAGTTTTTCATTCATGGACTGGTCATCTAATCCTTTTTATTCTTTCCTATTGTCTAATTTTGTAACAACAAACAGTAAAAATATTTTTCAAACAAAAAATTAAACAAAACCTGCATGCAAAACGCCACCCTGGTCGCTAAAAGGTCAAGCTACCGAATTTTAAAGTAGACAACTCCACTTATCACTTCACAAAAAATTCTGAGGATCTCCAAATTTTGAAAGCAAGTAAGCAAGGAAAGTATGTTTTTTTATCTTACTCATTATTTATGGAATAATTTAAATCCCTACTCTCTATGTAAGAGGACATAATTCGCAGTGGTTCTAGAAATCTAGGACCCTATTTTTCAGGTATTCAGTTTTGCACAGAATTTCTTTAACGAGTTCTTGTTAACCAGCAAAGGCACTTGTGTTTACCAACATCTACCATGATTTTTAACATACATTATTTAGCTTTCTTCACATTTAGTTTTAGATCCACTACATGCTTTGTTCGCCAGCAGATTATGGTATAACTCCTGTACATTTTTGGTAAATTAATGGCCACTGAAACTATATCATCCTCATACGGAAGATTATTAATTTGTTTGCAAGGTCTTGAGCTTCACTGGAACAGATTTTTATCCGCAATTCCGGTATTGTGTTTTGGTGCATTTTGCGGATTGTTCCAAACTATAACTTAGTTGGTCTTCATCTTATACAAATTTACTGAAAATTCGTTCGTCGTGAATGTGCAACAACAACAGTTTGGTTTCAATAATGTGTATAGATGTGATATTGCAACGTATATTACAACTACTCAATAATAGATGTTGTAATATTTGCTTTATATCATTATTGCTGTTCCTGTTTTTGATGACACTTTCAGAATGCTTAGGTTTTCTGTTGATTTTATTCCGGATGGGTGCATTCCTTTGCTTCAACTTCTGCATTTGTGTCACTCCCTATTTGTGCTACTTTTGAGACTCTACTATAGGCCGCGAATTAAAAAGTTCTTTTATTCCTTTAATCATGGTTTCCGCAAGGATTCAGGCCTCCTCTCCGTATACAAGAGGACGTTGCAGTCACAGCAACTGCAGGTTTAAGAGACGCTATTTATATTTTTCAGTTATTCAATTTAGCGCAGACTTTCTTTAGTGACTTTAGTAACCATTAAAGGCACTTGCATGAACACCAAGTGACTAACATATCTTATTTCGCTTTTTCAGCAGCATCTGTTGGTAACCTGTACATTTTAGGTAGCTTCATTTTAAGATTTTTTACTGACGAGTCATTCGTGGTGAATGGCGCATAACTTGGCGAGCTTCTCTCAGAATCTGGGAGAACTCTCATATTTTGACTACCACAGCAGGCCTTTGGTTTATATGTCAATATTACAGCTGTCCAATACTATTGGATATATTTTGACCATATCAATATGAATTCTGATTTACTATGAATGTCTCTGTGAAGTAATACCTGTCTTGGGTAGTAAATATGACTGAGCTGTAGCTGAAAGCTATCTACGTTCTGCCATTTAATGCTCATTTGGTAATTTTTAGATATTTAGCGTTTTTCTTTTTGATATTCGACATGTTCTTAGGCAACACTTCGAAGCCGACGCGGGCCCAGTCAATTGGTTCGTCAAATGTGCGATTTTTCAAAATGTTGCTTCGGTACACGATAACCTCGACGATATCTGACTTTTTTCCTAACAAGTGGGCAAAAACAGTTAGGCTGACGACGCGAAGCTGAGTTCGGATAAATATAGAGTGCGGGAAAGATACTTTGGGCACGTGTTAGGAACAATATTTTTCCTACGAAAGTAGGTATAGGAAATATCCGAATATGAGAAACGAAAACCTTTAAATGTGTGTATTTTATTTTTACGCAAACTAGAAAAACATTTACTTATTGTAAACAACATTAATATTAAAGGTGCCCTTTGTGGAATGTTTCAAATTTATCGGCGACTGCAATTGATTTCTTGAAGGAACAAGTGATGGTTCATCTTCCATTAGCGGCAGGAATGGGATGGTGAAGACACAGAATCTGAAGGCCTTGGTATTTCATTAGATTTGTTAGGGCTGCTATTTAAGATCTTGTTGTATAGTTGTATGTTTTGTATGAATGTACTCCTCCACTACGAATGTAGTTGATTTCCAGCCTATCAACAGCTTTATGTCGGTGGTTCTATATTTGTTCCTTTGTAAATATTATGTTTGCCTTCTCTATTTACATCCCACACATTGTTTTTTTAATAAAGGCGATCAGCTTATAAAATTTTCATATCGATATTTATTTCTATTTTTATAACACTTTTGAGCTTGGAATATTTTGACCGTATTGTATTTGGTTTAAATTTCTTATTTAATGTAATAAAATATGCCAAAAGTATATCTTTCTTCCTAGAATGTTCACACCCGTTTCATCACACCATTAGGAAAACGATTCATACTCTTTTTCATACTTATCTCTGGATTTGGCCGGCAGCAATTCTAAAGTTACGTTTGCGGCTTGCAAAACATCTTCTGGCAGTTCTTCTTCTAATGATAACATCCATTTTTAAAGAAAACTAAACTTTTATGGGCAATTATGAGTGTTACTCCGACGCACGTGACAGTGACAAAAAAGTTTGTGCATGGTTTGTAATTTAGTTGGTATGGGAACAGACCATTGCATTGGAACAACTAGTATTACTTGACTGATTGACGACAACACAGATATAAATTAATGCACCGCTTAATGGTAGATTCATGCATTATTTCCTTGATATTATGTTTAATAACTTTAATTTTCTAAGTGTGCGCATGAGCAGTATAATGAGATGTTGTTATTTTAAGTGTGAGCCTTCAATGCAATGTATAAAATTAAGAAGATTGTGGACGAAATACAGTAATATTGTGAAAATCATTTTTAGTACGGGAAAAATTTGTCTCGCACTGACTGCGGGAAATTGATAATTTTTGCACGCAAATGAGTGCTGGAAAGAAAGGGTATTT
>MU182182.1:201803-393216 GCA_016904865.1 Pissodes strobi | reverse complement strand
CTTGCCATTGAGTGGACCTTCTTGTCGTATAGTTAATATTCGCTGGTAATACTGAAGTAAGTGCCAAGCGGGCTCCCCACCACAAATTGTGCTGTCTGATTCTGTCTTCGCCGAAATACCGTATGTTTGTTCCAACCGACTAGAAAACCGTACGAGGGACCGTCATTTCTAGTTGTCAATTTCATTTTTGGAGGTGATAAGTACCTGTCATGTTGATAAACGAATTATGCTACTGGAAATTACCGTCCCATGTACGGTTTCTTTCTCAGTTGGAACAGAGCTCGTAGTATATCTTGCATTGCTAGAAAAGAATATAGATATTTTGCATATTTATTTGGAAATGATCAGTTTGATCAGTGCAGAACGTTTACTCATATTTTTAATGACAGAATGGTGGCCTCTGGAGATAAGCAAACTAAGGGTATTTTTTCGATGAATATGTTCAGGATACTTTATGCTGCCCAAATCCCATTTGGAGCACATTTGTGTAGGCATTCCGATGCGTATTTCATGAACGTATAATTTACAAACTTGTTCAGAATGGAAAAACAAACATTTCACATGTTTAACGTTTCAAAATTAATCCGCCATGACTCCATCAGACCTCGAGTACCACACTTCGTCACGTATGTAAGTTGTAGTAAGCCGTAGTTGAAAAATGATGATGTAATAGTGACGTCAGGAAACTTCCCCTCACTTACCACAATTACATTAATCCTCGTGAAAACAAAGTAGTATCCTGTAGTATGCCGTGGTCAATTGTAGTTAGCTAGCGAAAAACGCTTCTTGTTACGATATCTGTCAGTTAGACAACTGAACTTCCAGGCTACTTGATATTTCGAACTATTTGAAAAATAAGTAGAAAATGACTAATATAAAAATCAAATCGAATCAAATATGGTAATATATCAGTGTTAGTAGTAAAAAAAAAATCTATATATACCTCGGTTGAGAAGGCCATTATTAACCTCGCACATTATATCCTTCGGCGCTACGCACCTCAGGATATAAAAGTACTCGGTAAATAATGGCTTACTTCTCAACCTAGGTATATAATATACTATTCTATTTCAAACGTTTTCGTTATAAAACCATAAACCCAACCATAGTTAGGTTTATGATGAAACGCATTAAATCATAAATATTCCCCAAACTCACATTTGTTTTAAGACAACCGGCAATAATACATGATTTTACCGTCGAATTGCGCGCCATCTCATACCGAGTAGCAAACGTAAGCGAGCCGAAATCGAGCTTTGGACGCTCGCTTGGGCAAGCGAGAGTCCAAATACAATACGTTTTTATACCGTTTAACTGAGCGTCTATTCGGAGTAGTTAGGTTTATGGTAATAGTAGTTATATTCAATTCATGAAACTCGAATAACAAAAGAAAGGCGTAAGTGTCAGTACACTACACTAATAATTAAAAGCAATTAAGACGGTACCAAAGTTTTCCAGTATCTGACGCTCAACCAATCAATTGATCAAAACGAATAACTAAATTTAGAATAATGAAATGAAATAAAGATCGCTATTTAAGTCACGAGGTGATTCACGAAATAAAATTAATTAGAATCAATCAATGGATTAATTAGCGCAGACAATTATGAAATCTGTTTAATTATATTAACTGACAAGTGAATAGATGAAGTAAATTGTCAACTATTAATCAAATATGTAGTGTATATAGAATGCAGCGAAACTTGTTAACAGAAAAATTAGCAAATTAAATCCAATAACCGCACAATGTGATGTTAATTAAATATAATCAATTAATGATTAATTACTGTAGTCACTGATCCATGAATATAGCAAGAAAAGATGAAATTAAGTTAATAAAATCAACTTCAAATGTAATTAAACTGAATTAGGATTAAAAGAGACTAATCGTCACGTTAATTGATGGTGTAACGTATCACCAAGCAATCACTAAATAGTAAATGCGCGAAAACGGTTAGGTAATTCAGTAAGTTATTAAATATATTCAATGAAATAAATAAAAAATGTGATTAAAAGAAAAAAAAAAGAATACCGATATCAATTAATCATTGTCAGCTATGACAATTTAAAGTACGATAATCAATGATCATTTAACTAAGTAAGTCATTAAATAGATTTAATGAAATCGATCTAAGTCAATATAACTATAATAAGCCCAGATAAGATTCAAAGATAACGTAGGTAAGAGACAGAGTCAAATTAAATTAAACAACAAGAAAATCTGCAATATGATTCACCAATTAAAGAGATATGTGCATTAAAACTTTCAAGATGTACGGTTGACAGTCCTTCAAATTAGTTAATACAAGTTGCACTACGATCTAAAAAAAAACTTAAAGCTAAGTAAACTCTTTTCAAGTTGTGGCAAAGAAAATTATCGTCGTAGAATTTTCTTTGGTTGTGGCCACAAATGGATGTCCCTATATTATAATATCACTCGTGTCAGTGTACTGACCAATAATTAACAACTAGGCACAACTAAGCTACTTGTCTAAATGTAAGAAACACTGTTCGATTAAATCATTTAGCAGCGATATATATTTCTGTGTGAATCAAATCAGTAAAACGTAATTGCAGTTATTGAAGAAATATAAGAAAATTAAAGTCTTATCTGTGAGTTGGTGGCTCTTCGAGTGGTAAATCAACCACTACTCTACTAGGTTCCAGTATGATGTACTTCGACAACTTAGATTAGTTCTACCAGTGGCTCTAAAAATATCCCCAGTGGGTTTACAAAGATGGTGATGATCCACCATTGTCGATTAGGAGACGATAATGCCCTGACAACATCTCGGCTAGCAAAACTAAGCTTCACTCATAAGGTGAGGAAGGTAAACCCTTCAAGTAAGTGTTGGAATTTCAGTGGTCAAGTGGAAGGGCTTAAAGCGTGACCAACGTGCCCTCAACTTCAGTCTACTGACAAAATCCTTCTATACGAAGCATATTAGTTTCGGGTCAATATCCAAAACAAGTCTCCTAAATATATATATCAAAAACAAATGGCCTAAAAATTTTCAGATGTGCTCCGACTGTTTTCACTTAAGACATCGCAGCGAAAGAACAAAGCACGACCCAAGGTTCTAGCCTCTCACCCCGCCTCGGTCAACTTTCTGTTCCAAAAAGATTGCCTAAGGCTCCGTAAATGTACCGCCAATGGTACTAATCGGGCACTATGCAACAGAAAACTTCACACACTTAAGTATGTATTTCGGGGCCAAATAAGAAAAAAAACAAGAGATGATAGCAATGGCCAAATCAGCATCTATTCGAACCATCACTCAAGGGCAATTAAAGAAATTAATAAATTGCAGCAAAAATTCTAGTACAATTAGTCAATGAATTAGTACCGACGCGACGTTATCTTGAATTATCGCCACAGTACTCCATATTACGGATACGGCATGAAGCACTGTCTCGTGTCAAAACATTAAAGCGAGTACCAGGCTAGAAATTTACTGCATTTAACAGTTATAATAGTTGGCCAGTGATGTCGAAATTCGATTAAATATTCGGGAACATTATTTGGCAACGAAAACATATCAAATGTGCCTAATATAAACCAAATTAGGTTAAGTTTAAATATACGAAATTTAAAATGTTACACGGTGTTGCATAGGATAAATTCGAAATGAAGTGAACTTATGTCGTTTTAAAGTTCCTTGACCGGTGCCAAAACACACTCGGTTCCTTATTATATCAGATGCCTTTAACGGTTTTTTTATAGCATTGGTTAGGTAATCCTAAAATAATTTAATAAAACATGTCCTCGGTTCTTGAACCACACTTCTTCGATTTTTTTATCTTTTGTCATGTAATAACTTGTGTTACGGATATGCTTCTATTAAATTCCTCAAAGTTTCTCCCGCTCAGTTTCTCTTACGTTTTTTCCGCTTTTATAGAAAATGGTGATACTCCGAAATCTTTCTTCCAGTGAACATGTTTCTTTTATCGATGCATAATATATCATTTAAATTTAATAAATTCACTATTAAACACATTCACAACATTGTGTTTTTTACTTTTCGATAAGGATTATTAGTACCTATACTGTTATACTACCTTATAAACTGCTACGTTAAGTTTAGAATGATATCTCCTTTTGGTATTCCAGAAAAAGAAATAAAGTATTAAGAAAAATGAAATTGAAGCGAATAAAAACAATTATTTTCAATACAAATGTGCAACGATTTTTAATTTTTGGATTTTATATTATCAAATTGGGTGTCACATTTGCATATGTATGCATATGTATAGGATCTAAACGCTATAGATAGAAAAACAATCTAGACGTGGTTTAGTCAAACACAATTTTTTTTTTCAGTAAGGGACGGAGATACAGTTAAGCACTACCGAATCAGGCAACTCGACGAGGGTGGCTTTTTCATTGCCCGAAGAACAACCTTCCGTACTCTACAAGAGCTTGTACAGCACTATAGTAATGACGCCGATGGACTTTGTGTCAATTTATGCAAACCATGTGTTCAGGTAGGTGAATTTTTAAGGTGTCACCATAGCACTGCACTGTGGAAAAGACTCATTTGTCAACTTTGTTTTTATCATTTGTAGTACGTATGTTCTGTATTGTTGACATGTACTAATTATTCCGCGAGTACCGCGCGTCCAAATAAGAGAGGACGTTATTGGCCATATCTTAGGAAGCAATCATCGTTTAACTTTTGAAAAGGCTACATATTAATTAAGGCTGCCAGAGGAAATTGCAGGAAATTATTTTCAATTTTGTAGATTTGTCAGTAGAGCGCGTCATTCCTATACAGTATACAGGGAGTCTATTTTAAATGATACCACTATTGCTATTTCCGAAACGGTAAGAGCTACGAGACTGGTTACATAAGAAAAAGTTGCCAAATCACGAGGTCATTTAAGGCATGCTATTAGTTTTGCCATGAATCTTTTCGTTTTAGAGATATTGGGGATAGTATAAAAATTGTCGGAAATTAACATCTAAAATAACTGAAAACTAGTGGAATTTTAAAATGCTTTTTTATCTCAACTTTCCATTCAAAAAAATCAACAATAAAATGTTACGAGTGCGCCCCTGATTTTTTTTTCAAATAAAAAAAAGATGGTAACATTTTCGACGCGACCTCTCTTTAGATGCATGACTATAGCTACTATTAGATAAGTG
The DNA here is from genome assembly GCA_016904865.1 of Pissodes strobi. Classification (NCBI taxonomy): domain Eukaryota; kingdom Metazoa; phylum Arthropoda; class Insecta; order Coleoptera; family Curculionidae; genus Pissodes; species Pissodes strobi. The sequence goes on along the minus strand of MU182182.1, from coordinate 388,070 downwards.
CCACATTCTTAAGCACATGGTTTATCCAAAATTACGTCTCAAGCAGGAAATGAAACCCCATATCATTTAATAGAAGTATGTGACTGGTGGGGCTATCTAAAGAGGAAAATCTTCCTCATCGCAACTTTTACCCCAGCGAAACACAGTACAAAACTTTACTAGGAGGATGGTCTTTCACAATGAAAGGCGGGGTAGGAGGTCAGTAGTAAAAGTGGGTGGCCCGGGGTCGGTGAAAAGTGTCATTTAGGCCTAGTAGCTGGGCTAATTTTTCCTCTGTTTTATTCAAAGTTTGTCAGTGGAAAAATTACATTCACATATTTTTTGTACACGTGATCTTATAATATTTAGCCTCATATGGGAAAATCAATTGGGGTTAAATCAGATAAATGGGCTGGCCAATTAATGGATTCATTAATGTCAATCCAACGATTGGGTACAATGTGACCGTTGATTTATTGTCCCGCCGAAACAGCTGACGTCCGTATTTCGGCAATGTACTATAAATATGACAAAATTTAAAAAAAAAATGGGTTTTTTTTGCTATATGTATACAATGTGATTTGTAGTTTTGGGTTCGATTAAAACTTTATCAAATTTATCTGTCATGTGTCCCGGATAAATCAAGAAAATCCCCTATTTTTTATCGTTTGTCCCTTAGTGTAAAAACAAAAATCTGGCAACCCTAGACTGAACATTCTGGGTTTTTGTTTGATCCCGGGTTAGAAATGCATGATTCCTGTTCGTATTTGAGGATCAACGGTTCTGGTGGAAAACGCACGAAATTCGAGCTTGTTCTAATTTTGACACCAAACCCCCGGGTCTTCAATAAAATTCCCTAAACGATGACATCGGTATTTTAATTATGATCATGAAATTAATAACTAAAAAAAACTACCTAGTAAAGCACTGCAAAATTACTGTATTGTCATAATATGATGAAAAGGTGGAAGTTTTCAGGATTTATTTCTAATTTTTCCAAATCATTTAATCACATACCTATTATTATTTTATTAAAAACTCGATAAAATGCCAATCTGGAAATCTGACAGAAAAGTTTTAGGATACACCTTGGAATATTATTCGAAGAAGAACGGTATCTATTATTAATAATATAGCTAAACTGGTCTTGATTAAGCAAAGAGCTTACTAAAATAATCTTTGGACCAGGCAAACCAGCTTTTTTTCGCCTTGTTTCTTGGTGAGCTTTCACGTGAGCGTTATTCCAGTAAATGTTAAAAAACCTCTATTTTGACATACTAATGTAATTTTATCCCCTTGCCAACCACTCTACAAACTGCAAAGTAATTTCCGGATGCTAGGATTTTTTTACCTAAAAGTTGTGTGACGAATGGTTTCTGAAATACAGTCGGTTAGGATCATAAATATGCCAAAATTAATACCAACATCGATTGGCATTGATAATATGCTTTATATATTGCATGTGCAAAAATAGTACAGGCTGACTCCAATAGTACTTATGACATTAGTTTGCTTTAGTACCATTTATTTAAAAAATCTAACTATCCATAATCAAAAGAAAATTACAGTTTCGTGTATTTATAAATATTTGAGTAACTGCAGTTTTTTCCTTACTTAAGTTTATTTATAGTATAGATCGATTTTAGCGCAGCTCTTTGCCCCCTCTAGCACGTTCTACACAATCGAATCAACTTGTGTGGGATTCCAAGTTCTTCCATAGCTTCCCACAACCTCACCCTAATAACACTGTCATATGCTTGTTCAAAATCTATGAACAGAGTATGTAAGTTTTTGTTAGACTCCCAGCATTTCTCTAGAGTCTGACGGATAGTGAAAAGCTGGTCAGTTGTGATCTCCCGCTTCGAAAGCCGCATTGGTAGTCTCCAATAATCTCTTCGGAATACGGAGAGAGTCGTTGAAGGAGAATGTTGGAGAATATTTTATAGGTTTAACTTAGTAGCGAATTTTTTAATGTACATGAATCGAATGGAATATAAACGAAAATTTGTTTGGCTAACAGAAATATGGTGGTTCACGCTACTATTGAAAAAAAAACATTAAACGTAGTTCTTTTTGTAACGGTAATTGTATATTACGCCGCTGCGTTTTTTCTATTATCTCCCCCTTAGGTCGCATTTATCGATCACGTGGGCATACTATTGTCGAAATTATGGCCATTTGTAATGATATCATACTGGCGACCAATAACGTATGTTCCCTAGTATTTGTTTTACAACAAATTACTGGTAGTTAATCGGCAGCAGTGTTATAAGACGTATCATTTTAATGGTATTTGTGCCATTATTTTGTCTCGAGTATCTTGAGTATTTTATGTACCATTTAATACGATTTTGTACCGTTTTATAGCTTTATTCTTTATAATATTAGGTTGTTGAAAAACGCATACACGTGTGGTGTTTGTTCTTAACAAACTCGGTATTTGAAGCTGCGAACGGAATCAAGTCCAACTCCAAGGGACTGTGACGTGTAATCAATGAGCAATCATTACATTATACTCCATTACCCATTACCATTGTTTATATATTTAAAAGACCATTACCATATACCTGCATTAAATAATAAATTTTATCTATGCATTCATGTTCCTCTGTTGCGCTTGTATAGTGGCTCTGTCCTCTATTGATTCATAGCGGAATTAGATGTGGCACGTATCAGATAGGTAGCTGCAATGCATTTTACGATTAATGTAAATCAGAGGGCAATGCATTCTATATCCAAAAGCCAATACTACATGTAATGAAGATGAAAATGAAGCCGAAGTTCAAACCACAGAAGGAAAAGTGTGTTTTTTATTGACATTGAGTTTTTGATGTAATGTTCTTGTAATTTGTTGTTTTAATTTTTTTGCATGAACGTTAAAAGATCTCGTTTCTACCCTCTATGCATATAATCCCACTGTAAGTACAATTGGCATACCATCAAATTGGTTCCTTGAAAGTACCATTAAATGTAATGTCCCCGTACCATATTAATAAATCCGGCATCTGGAAACGCTGATCGGCAGTGACAGTTTTACTGTAGGGTAATTGACATGATAAAAAAATTCAATGTTGCTAACCCATACTAAAATTACACGAAAAACCACGATCTAATTTTTTTTTTCATTTTATTTGACAATATTTATGTGTAGGCAAATCCGAATGGATCCATAGAGAAGGCCTTTGGCACCTTTTCTACCTCGAATGTCGGTGAGCAGGCCTAGTCCATTAAGGCGGAAACGGGTTTTGATTTTGAATCAGAACGGTTGGTGCTAGAGACGAGTAATTTTGCATACAGACCAAAAAGTTATTGTACATTTTGTCATTTAAGCTACCAAATATTTATAAAAATTTATATGCAAAATGCAAAGTTTTCCTTTTAACTTTTGACCTATTTACTAAATTGCAGATCGATAACATTTACCTTTAAATTCTAAATCTAACCCAAACTAACCCAAACTAGTTTTTTATGGCTTTGCAAAGCACAAGGATAAGATAATCCAATCTGCTAATTTCTAAGGACTAAGGTAGTTAGTCCTTTTAATTAGATTAATCCGAACCAATGTAAACAAAATTAGTAAATTACCACATTAAAAATACACCTCTTAAGAGTATTAATAACAATGCAACACGTTTTTCCTATTAAAGTTAGTAAGCAAGTGAAGATTTCGATTAAAAAACAGGCCTAACACCGGAGAGTCGTGTTTGCAATGCCCGGCTCCGGGAGTGGAGTCATAGAGCGCCACCAGTTAACTGGACCACCCAACTAAACTGGAAAAGCTCCGTTGGTGTTGTACGGGGTTGTTAGGCACCCTTATCAAACAAAGAAACTCAATCTTAACCATAAAACACAATCTAAATTTACGGATCAATCTATTTGCTTCTAGGTTTTTTTTGTTAAACAGCAACAATCCTACAGTGAAATTTTGCAACTTAAAGGCAAAGGAATGTTAAATGACTATTAAGTAATTAATAACAGTGGTACAATATGATGATTGTACGGAGACCAATTCTGTTGTTAACTGGGTACTGTATGCCTTACAACTAGATGCTCTAAACACTACAATCCGAAGTGATCACCTTGGTTTACCTAAGCTTATTACATATATGTGTGGGTGCGCTAGTAGCTGCACCAATTATAAATGTAGCGATAATAATATCAATTGACAAAAGGCCACATTAATTATATCAATCGACCAGATAAACAAATGAATAAATGAAGAATAAAATTAATGAGAACTATCTTAGAGCTTGGCTGACAATGCTTGATTTATATTAAAAGAATAAGCGCGATTATGTCAATCGGACAGAAAAATAAATGAATAAATAAACTTAAGCTATCTTAAAGCTTGGCCGACAAGACTAAATTTATATTTAAATATTAAAAATAACCATTATCAATTGACCAGAAAAATAAATGATTAAATAAACCTAAGCTTCTGTTAACCCCTTAGATCCGCGTCGAGCTCAGTAGTGGAGGTAGGAAGTACCTAGGGTGAAGGCGCCGGACACCTGTAGCCAAGTCCAAGTACTGCTACTCGATGGACCCGAGGGTAAAACTAGCAGATAACTTGTAGCCCGGAGATAAAATCTGTAGCCCGATGATAGAATTGGCCCGGAGAAAAACCCCTCGCTTGTTGGAGGGTTGCTGGAGGATCACCTGCCTCGCTTTTGTAAGATGAGCTCGGAGTGCTGTATTTAAATCCCGATAAATCGGTCGTGTCAAAACACAAACTAGAAACTCAACACAATATCCCTATAAGGGTAGTATAAGATACAATACTAAAAGCTGGGTCACTATGACTGCACTAAAGCAAAAACCTTCCTTTATCACCAAAGATTATTTCTAGAAGCACGAGAACATCGGTTTCAGTCAATTTGCATTTTTCCACCTCCACGAGATTAAAACAACGTCAAATCAGAAAGTGATAGGGCTGAAAAATGCCAAGCGATTCTAACGATTCGATACGATGAATAATTCTAAGATAATGAACGACTTAGTTCTCGTTTATTATGGTTGTTAGACGACGGCGGGAGCCACAATTAATGAGCTGAAATTAATTTTTTCAAGAAATGCTAGGAAATACTCCTACGAAAATGATAAACCCTTAAAAATCTAAATCGAAAGCAACAATTACAGGAGGATAGCCCATTCCTACTACCCAGTGCTATCAACTAGCATGCCGCGTGGAAAGACAAATATCAGAGGTCCCAAAAAGTTATCAGAAATGATCAGCCGATGGCTGGAATTAAGCAACCGGGGCCGGGGGTCCCAAAAAGTTATGAAATATTCAAACCGAAAATAAAATATGAATTTGATGGATCTAATGAGATTTTACAGTAGGCTTTATTAACACAATTCTTAAAAATATAGAACGGTTTGCTTGCTGTTCTACGGTAATGTAATATAAATTAAGCAAAGTTATACTAATAACATAATATCCTATTTTAGTAATTTGATCAAACCTAAGCGATTTGTGGTTCGCTTATCAACTGAAATAAATATAGACACAAAGTTCCTGAGGGCTACAAAAGAGAAAGGGATGATCAAAATAGCTACTCAAGGCCACAACAGTGTTATAAAAACTAACACAAATTTATCGTTAACCTATATTTAGAATAAAATTAATTTACATTAATAAATGCGGCAACCTTAAGCTTATTGACAGCAAATCGAATCATAAATTTAGAATTACTTAACCGAAGAGTATTGACCTGTTTTCAATAATTCTTTCCCCAAAATACAGCAACTTTTTTTTGCTAAATTAAGTTTAAAAATATTTTACACTGGCCAAGTCGGACTGTTACAACAATAAATTATATATTTTATTATTTATGATGACCATATAGCATATATAACCCAATTTATATTTAACAATAATTTATTATTATTGCTTTACCACATCAGCTAATAAGTTCAAATATATTAATTTGTTTGTACCTGGAAAAGAAACAGGTCCGAAACGGAATCGCATTTCATGTTAAGAATGTAATATGAGCTGCAGATGCAACAAAATTAATTCCTACAACAATTACAAATATTAAGAAGAATGGGAAAAAATAATTTTAGCTTACAGAAAAAAATACTTGATGAATAATTAACACATAAAAAGAAAAATGTTAATCTAAACAATAAAAAAATGCAATCCCCAAAAAAATTATACAATTATTGCATTGCCAAGTTAATGTAATTGTAACCATATGGTTGAAATACTTCAAAAATATCTTTGGACAACAAAGTGACAAATTTAAAGTGTGGCAAACTTATTTGGAACAGCGACGTTCGAGGAGCGAAGAGAGGAAAAATGGCTTGCAGCCAATCGCCTTGATGCACTTTGTCACGAGGACGAGGGGAACTTGACGCACCTGTTGCCGGATGTATCGGGCAAATAGATATAAATGTCGCAAATTTATTTAAATTGATAATGTGTAAAATAGGTTATGAATTAAAGTTGAAGTAATAGTAAAGTTCCAGTTTGGATAATACTTTTTATTTTCAGTGAGTTAATGAGTATATTAAATTATGTGTTTAACTAAATAATAGGTATAAATATTAATTCTCAAAAAATATTAAAGTTACTCGACAACATCGCCAATTTTTTGTCCGCATTCTTTCCGCTGTTCCAGTTATACTTGCCACACTTTATGTTATTGATTGACAATGACGGATATTTCAGGTAAAAATATTTAGGGTGTTTATTTATAAAAAATTATCAGTCACCAATTTTTCCTAAAAAATTGTGGTCGCCGCTGTTTGAAATATACTAAACAAAGATAAACAAAAATGACGTCATTACAAATGAGTATAACTACGGCTTTATAACATGCAACAAGTCTGCCTATTGAAGAAATCTTGCTCTTAATGGCTCTTTATTGGCTCCATATTATAGTCATTAGCTTATCTTATTATAGAGGCTCCCAGTATGTTAACAGGGAATTTACAATGTATGATAAGTAAGTTTTCACTGATATTTGCATCTTTACCAAACAGTATAAAGGAAGGCCTAAGTCTAGGGCCCTTAACCTTTCCACAAAATTATAAATAATCTAACTTTATATTTTTGTCTTGCTGCTTCCGCAGAATGATTTAGAGGTATGTTTATTCGGGACATTTCTAATATTTCTGTTTCGTTGTTCCTTCGAATCTTTTGTTAAATATCGTAGGATAGTTTATTCTCACCCTGTATTAGATCTATATGTACATTCTATTCCTTAACTGTTTGGGCTACAGTATTGTTCTAAAACTGATTAGGCATGATCATAAATGTATTTGAAAATCTTAATTTAGTTGACGATTATATATTATATATTTTATTATAAAAATTCACTAATATCTAAAGACCTGAGTCTCATAGTTCACATGGATGTAAGATAGTACTTTTATACATATCTAACGAATATAGTGTTCAATGATATGAATGCATTGTTTCCAGTAGTTATCAATACTTTTTATAGTTTATTATATTTTAAATAATAATATTTTTATCTTTATTGTTTCGACTTTTAGTATTTGTATAATTATCGTTGGTATTCACTTTATACAGAGTAAGTTAACGTAACGGCTAAGCTTTTTAAAGCCTAAATAAGGGATTTAACAAGAATTTCGCCTTAGGTATACAAAGAGGCTTAAAAGCAAACGGCAAAACGAAGGTTTTTTTAAATGAACACCATGTATACTCTATGCAGTTATAATTTTGTTGCATAAGTTTAATGGATTTAAAAATTATTCGAAAACTGAAAACAGAATATTCCCTGCTTAGGGTAGTATAATTGGATTTCAAAAAAATTTAATTTTAATTCAAATCATCAGCTTATTCAACTTCATCCTGATTCAACATTAATCATATTTTGTTCCAGCAAAACAATCTACTTATAATTTTATAGATATAAATGCATTATTTTTTAAGTGTTCCTAATTTAAGTCGTTTTGATTTCTAGGTTGAAAAGCCACAACCTGAAGGCCTTTCGCACAGAACACGAGATCAATGGGAGATTGAAAGAACGTCTCTGAAATTTATTCGCAAATTAGGGCATGGACAGTTCGGTGAAGTTTGGGAAGGCATGTGGAACAATACAACACCAGTGGCCATAAAAACTCTTAGACCAGGAAGTATGGATCCTAAGGTATGGCGAAATTTCATTTTATCACTTGGTAAACGGGGCCAACCGGACAATTCATATTTTTGATAAAAAGGTGTTCTACAACACAGTTTTATCAATACCGTAACAGAATTTTTGCACTCGACGCTAACATGGTTAGCGTCTAGGGCCCTTAAAACTTTCCACAAAATTATAAATAATCTATAAATGCGAGTCGAATGCAAAAATTCTATTTCAGTATTGTGGATGAAACTGTGTTGTAGTGTATTTTGCCGAAGGTTCCAAACACCAACTTAGTTAAAAAGGCGTCAGATGTATAAGGAAATAAAACTATACATGCATTTGGTTTTAACAACATTTTGAAAATCGGCATTTCTGAGGGTGCAGGTATTGGATCTATATATAAAAGCCACATTCGTCGCGTAAATTTGTATTTTCGTTGAGATGGACATCTAGAAACTGAAAAATACAATACGAATATAAATTAGGACGTATGCCAAAAAGCACACACAGTAAAACTATATTTTTAATAATTGTATTTAATACTAAATTCGAAGCTAAATATGTTAAATGATACTTGTTCAAACTAACCCAAACTTGCGGTCCAATATGACTCCTCCTCGAAAATCTCTCATCTCTTTGAAACGTTAATTTACTGCTGACAATACGAAAGTCTATGTATTGTTTAATAATATTTTAATAGGGTTTACTTAAAAGTTGTATATGTACATCATAAAAAAACGACGTTTTAACATCAATTCTGTGACGGAATTATGTTTTAACATCAATTCTGTGACGGAATTATGTGCAAATTTAATAGTGAATTAAATAAATACCGTCAAGCACTGCATTAGCAAAATTCAGTAAATGGTGTGTATTCCTTATTCCATCTGAATGGAGAGATGAACCGGTACTCCTGATAATTTTTCACAGTGGTTATCTAATCTGTTACATCTTAATAGTTGTTAAACTTTTTTATGAGTAGTTGAAACAAACCTACTTAATGTAGGTATTATTGCTAATGCCAAGATAACATTTTAGGATTTCCTTGCCGAAGCTCAAATTATGAAAAAATTACGGCATTCGAAGCTTATTCAACTCTATGCTGTTTGCACTGTCGAAGAACCAATTTATATCATCACTGAACTTATGAAAAATGGGTCGCTTTTGGAATATCTTCAAGGAAAGGGTAAAGGTAAGTTATTGTGTTGACTTAAGTAATGTATTATACTTATTATGGCTATAGTGTCAAAATATTTTTGCATACTGCAAATGGAAGATATTTTAAATTTTCTTTGGTTTTCATCAGATCCATCCTGATTGATAGTTTTATTTAGAGACGACTTAAAATCCAAGTTCAATAATGGAAAAGATTCTAAGGAATAATGATTTTAACTTTCTTAATTTGATGGTCTTAATTTTAAACTTCAAAAGATGGTCATAATGACCCAAGAAAAATGAATTATTTTTTACGTCGTCACAAAACATTGTTTGTTAAAATGCAACACCGCCTTTTTTATAAAATCTAATAGACATTTTCATGTCCAAACAAAACGTGAGGATTACTAAAAAATCCAGTTTCAAATGATTCATTCGAGATATAGTTTTCATTAATATTAGCATATTTACAAAACAGTATAAAGGAGAATAAAATTCGAAACTAGTGGGTCATATTTAAAAACTAGTAATAGAGAACGAATGATGAAAAAATGCCTTATTTTAGGTCTTAAATTACAACAGCTGATCGATATGGCAGCCCAGATAGCTGCCGGCATGGCATATCTTGAAAACCAAAACTACATTCATAGAGATCTTGCTGCTAGGAATGTACTAGTTGCTGACAGTAATATTGTTAAAATTGCTGACTTTGGATTGGCTCGACTAATAAAAGTGAGTACATGTGTGCAGGCTATTTTAGCAAATTGTTCATATTCATATTTAGCCTTAAAAGCAATTTTGTGTTTTGTGCTTAACATTCAATGTCCTCTAAGACTCAAGAAGCAAACATTATTAGTGTTCCGACAGTATCCATCAGCTCATGAGAATTGTCTCTTGGTTCAGCTGTCTAACCTTTCTTATTCGCTGATAGTAAATTCGCCATACATTATGAAGTAAATATAATAGAAAATTCATATTGTGTTGTATTTTAAGTTAAAATCTTTCCGAATCAAATTTTAAGTATGAACAAAAGTAATTTAAATTCTGCCAGTAAATTATTTGAAGTCAAAATCGAATTTTAAGCGGTTCGTTTTCTTCCAGTTGAGACTAATATTTGAAATAAGTATTTAAGTTAATTACATTCACGATGGTAAGGTGAGAAATAATATATGTATTGAGAGATAAAAAAAAAGAGAAAAAAAATGACAGTGCTCGATAAATGTTCAATGATTTCGATGTGTTTGTATAAGATGATTAACACTGTTTTGTTTTTGCTAGTTTGAGTTGTTTAAAAAAAGGTAGTTAAGTTTGTCAAAGTTATATAATTGTTCCTCAGTCTGACTATTCGAAATAGTATATGTTTAAACTTTTTTCAGCATCCAAAGCTAACTCAAATGATTGAATGAAACACTAGTGTACAATTAGTACAAATCCGTTGCCGAACTCTATAGAAGCTTATCCTATTTCTCAACAAAATTGCCATGTGTACGTAGTGTAAATAAAGTGATTTACATATAATAGTTAAATTCTGAGTTAACTTGGTAATATAATTTCCGTTGGAGCAACTGTGCTCATAGACTCGCTTAAATCATTTATACATTGATATGAGAGAGAACTGACACGATTGATTTGCTGCAAATTATCTTTTCTGCATATTTTAAATGAAGGCTTTATCGCTTAATTGTTGCATAATGAGATGAGAGAAATCTAAAGGCACTTGAATTAAAGAGCCTGAGACACGTTTATCAATTATTTACAAAGCTGCTGTGTGCTTACTGAATAAATTCTACAAACAAATACACTTTAGCTCTTCATGCGAAATATAATTTCATATATTCTTGTTTTAATAGGAGGATGAGTATGAAGCCAGAGTAGGCGCAAGATTCCCCATTAAATGGACTGCTCCTGAAGCAGCTAACTACAGCAAGTTTTCTATAAAATCGGATGTTTGGTCTTTCGGAATTCTTCTCACAGAACTCGTAACTTATGGAAGAATACCCTATCCAGGTAAGAGCTTTATAATACGTTATCCACCCCAAGGGTGCAACCATTTACAATTATTGGGAATATTTAATAGGTTGTCCCTAGATAATCGCAGAATTAAGGCATGTCTTGTATATTTATTTAGACTTTTGAAGGATAATGTCAACAGTACTGAGGTTTTGGTTCAACTTCCATTTTCAACAAACAAAATGAATACAAGAAATAGAAACACATTCTATCTTAAAGTTCCAAGAACAAACTTATACAACTCACCACTCTACCGAATGTGTAGTTATTTTAATAAGTATGCAGGTGACTTAGATGGTACCACCAACCTGAATAGTTTTAAAATTAATATTGAACAGAAATTGTTTCTGGTTCAGTCTCAGGATTAGAAATAAAATATAGCATGTAGTCACAGCATATGCTCTAATGCAGTTTAAGAATATTTAATTTCAATTTATTATGTTGTTAGATATTAGGTCATATGCAATGTATCCTCTGCAAATGGCTTAGGCTGTTAATGACTTGATGCTGTGATTAATAAATAAATAAATAAAAAAATATGAATTAGTTCAAAGGTATGAGAACACGCGTATTCGCAGCGCATCTCTCTCATAACAGATGTTTTCCAAAGTACCTCTAAGCTTTGGATAGCAAGGAAACGTGAATATCCTGAAATATCACGTACAGGCGTGCATTTCCTTTTGCCATTTTCAACTATTTATCTCTGTGAAAACAGGATATCGCGTCTGTGAAATCGACGTTCATTGAAATAGACGATAGCGAAAAGTTGGAAGCAAAATGTTTTCATGTTCTAAATGCAAGAATGATTGCGTATTTAAGGCTCGCCCTAAAGATGATGAACTGTTTGGTGGCCATTGTGATTCCTGTAATTTGTTTTGTTTTTTTTTTGTAAAATTTGCGCCGAAGTAAACACCGCGGAATGTCACGCAATTGCTTTTGCTCAAAGAAACTTAATCTTTTGCTGTAAGGACTGTAGACGATTTTTGAAGGTTGCCTCAAAACTAGAAAAAAGTCTGGAAATGCTGGATAAGTTAAAATGGGAAACAAAACAAAAGGACAACCTTTTGAGCCGCCTTAGGAATGATGCAGAGGAAAAAGAGCAAGAGCTTTGCAAACAGATTCAAGAACTTCAATTGGAAGTAACAGAAAAAAATTTCCACATTGAGCGGATAAAGAAAAGAACTCAAGACTCTGTGCTTATAACATAGCGGAGTTATGTTGACAAAATCGAAGATCACAAGAAAGAATTAAGTATATTAAACAAGGAGTTCCTTAAGCTTATGGATAAGAACAAGGGACTTCTGAAGGTCACAAGTTTAAATGCACAAACCAGTATGTTAAATGAAGGGTTAAATGGTCTGACAGCTCTAAAGAAGAATATGCTAACTAGCATAGAGATTTTGACGGCCGAAAACGAAACATGTATGTGTGACTTAAAAAAGGCAAATTTTCAGATTTTTAACTGGACGGAGGAGTCTGGCAGCCCCAACAGACATTCAAAAACGACGAGGCATACTTGCGTCCACAACAAGCAGCAGACAACCACGGGTACTCCCAGGTTGAGCTTAAATGTTCCCTAGGCAAACATGCAACCATTTTTCAGGCCGAAGTTAAGGCCATTGATATGACTGCACAGTGGCTCATCGATAGAAACTGGAAAGGCAAGTCAATCAAAATTTTCTCGGACAGTCAAGCAGCTCTAAAAGCTCTTGATTCTAGCCGTTGTTCATCCAAGACAGTATGGAACTGCCAGGAACTACTCACCAAACTAGGGAGAGAGAACAAACTTACATTGATCTGGATACCTGGACATACAGGATATGAAGGAAACGAAAAAGCTGATGCTCTTGCGAAGCAGGCGGCCGCAACGGCCTTCATAGGACCAGAACCAGTACTGGGAATAGCCTATAACACAGCTAAAGAAGCCCTCTCCAGGTGGACACAAAATCAATTTGTAGCTAATTGGAGAGAGTTACCAGGCCTAACTCATTCAAAGGTGGCGGTGAATCTGCCATCAGGAATGAGAACCAGACAGCTTCTTCAACTTGGCCGGCAGCAGGTACAGGCTGTAGTTGGCATGTACACTGGCCACTGTCGGCTAAGAAGCCACATGAACAAGATAGGGCTCTCCGAAGAAACGGAATGCCGCTTGTGCTTGGAGGACGAGGAAACAATGGAGCATGTTATATGCCACTGTCCAGCAATGGAAAGAACCAGACAAACAGTCTTTGGAAATACTCAAATCACACTTGCAGATTTGAAAACTATCCACCCCAGAAAGCTGTTCGATTTCTTGAAAAGGATCGAGCCTCTGGCATAGTGGAAACACAGATGTGAGCCACAATAGACCAAGGGTCGCAGTGGAGGGTCCTATTTGCACCCACTCACGTGTACAAATACAATACTCCCAGCTCTAATGAAGAAAGTGAAAGTGATAGGAATCATGAAATGTTGAATAGCACAGAGGTATTGAGCTCCTTGGTCAACTCTGAGAAACAATCAGTTGATGTCTTCCCTACTAAGGTTACAACTTGAAAAAGACTGCTGGTAGTGAGTGATTACTCTGCGAGGGATTGTGTAAGCTTTATCAAACCCTATTTGGACCAAGAAGACTACAGTATAACGGGACTTATTTATCCCAACTTACCTCTGGAGAAAAAAATTTTCAATCTGTCTTGCATTTTGACTTAAATGACTGTGTAGTGGTACTTGTGAGTGTAACGGAAAAAAATTCTTTGAACTTAAAACGACTGTACTCTCTTGGTAAGCTAACCACATTAGTTGTTATGTTTCATGATGATGGCACATTACTAGGTCGGAATAGAGTTTTCAGTAATATATATAAACAATTTAATGCATTTAGGGAACACAATAGGATAATAGATAATTTTAGGGTAGGTAATAAATATAGACTGAAAAACAAATATCTGTGTAGGCTACTGGGACTATATGTGAGCGTAAAATTTTTTAAACCAGAAAATGCAATTCTTATTGCAGTAAAATGTAAGGATGGGTTAGCAGCAAACAATGACAAAGATTCTGACGTAGTTTGTCTGGAGAAGCCCAAAGCAAAGGAAATATGTCTTCAAGAGGTTTTGGGAAGGGCAACTGTCGTTAATGGAAACAAGGAAAATGCATCAGATGCTTTTTAGGGGATCCTTCCAATCTAGGGCAGGCCAGTGTATGAAAGCTGAAAAAGTTTCGTTTTTTGTTCTGAATGTTCAGTCTGTGAGAAATAAAGTGGATGAGCTCTCAATACTTTTAGAATCTGAAAATCAGCCAGATGTTGTGTGTTAGTGATACACTGGTTAATATATTTAATAACAATTTTTCAATTAGAAAATAAGAAAAAAAAAAGCAATGGGTTACTAAGGGATTTAAAATTTCATCTAAAAACTTGAGATGCCTACACATGTTAAGAAAATACTCATCCTCTGAATTTGTTTATAACTATTTTAATGTATAAAAAAGGATTTATAGAAGGGTTATTAAGGCAGCAAAGGAAACACATTATGAGCATCGAATGGGAGCGGCTGGAAATAAAGCAAAAGAAGGATGGAATATAATAAATGAATTGAGAGGGAAATCAAATTCAAATATTTGCCCAGAACCTACAGACATTAATTCAAGCGTGTTAAATACATAGTATTGCTCTATTGCCGAAAATATTATTAAAGGAATGAATTCGCAGGTGGATCCATTATTGTTTCTTCATGATGTATCTGTTTCTGAAACATTGTGTTTGTTCCACACGATATAGATGAGCTAAAAAGCAATAAAAAGTAAAAATTCTGCTGGTTTAGATGAAATGTCGTTGAGAGTATTTCGGAATTTGTCGGAGAGTGTCTTACGTTCACTCGCTGATGCTATAAATAAATCGTTTGATTTGGAAATTTTCCCATCTTAAAACTGGTTTAGTGAGGCCCCTATTTAAAGGTGGGGACGTAGAGGATCCTTCATGTTACCGTCCTATACCCATACTTCCTACACTTTCAAAAATAATAGAAAAACTAGTAAAGAAGAGAATGATGTTGTTTATTGACAGAGATAAATTGCTGAGGGACTGCCAGTTTGGCTTCCAGGATTCAAAAGGTACAATGGATGCGATGTTTGCCTTTTTGGAGCGGCTGTACCTGGGTTTGAATGGCGGCGTTGTGGCTGCGGCAGTGTTTTGTGATTTCTCAAAAGCGTTTGATTGTGTGAATTGGGAAATACTGCTGCGGAAGCTTCGGTGTTATTGCTTTGGGGTGGCTTGCATCGTATTTGTCGGACAGGAGTCAACTGGTTAGATGGCAGGGAAGCGATTCGGAACTGCTTGTAAATTTCTATGGTGTGCCCCAAGGTTCAATTTTATATATCAATGATTTAGCAAATCTTGATATTGCTGGTCACCTCACTTATTTAATGACTTTGTTTGCGGATGATACCACGATTTTATGGCTGGATCAGTGCCCAGATCAACACTCTAGTGTTGAGAGACATAACAAAAATTAAGCAGTGATGTGATGCAAATTGTCTATCATTTAACATTAGCAAAACTAATATTTTGTCTTTCAAGTGTGACGTGCAGGATATACCTTTGGAAAGCAGCAGGCTAGAGAATAAGAATGATGTCAGATTTTGGGATTTTTTGTAGCGGACAGCTATTGCAATCTGTTTTTGTCCTTCAGAAACGTGCTCTAAAGTATCTTTGTAGATTAAAATAAAAATACCATTGTAAGGCATCTTTTAAAAGTGAAAAAATACCTACACTAACATGCCTTTTATATTAGAAACTGCAATCTTAATTCATAAAAAATATAAAAACATGAAAAATGGAAATGGTTACAGTACTAGAGCTGGCGGTGAATTTTGGCTTCCAATACCAAAAAGTGCTCTTGCTAAGAATACACTGATTTATGACAGCAAACAAATTTATAATCATTTGCCTCTATTGTATAGAGTGTTCAGAACATTAACAGGACAAGGCATATTATACATTAAACGAGTTTTATTCTGAACATTTTTAGCCTGGTATGGTTGTGATTGTTTCTTGTGTGTTTAAATTTTGACTTTTATGATTTAGTACACCCTTATGTATTATATATAGGCTTTACTTCTAGACATGGTGTCTTGACGGTTATCTTAACATTTTGTTCCGCCTGTTATGAACTATTTTAGCTTTATTACTATTTTTATTTTTTGTACTTACATGTTGGCTTATTAGTTACTTCTGTTTGTTTTATAATTTCGTGACATTCTTTAGATTACAGTTTAATGACTTTTAATAAGGTTTCTTTTATTTGAGTTACCTACATATTTAAGCATAGGTTATATTGTTAAGAGTAAAAAGCTTTGTAAGTAAGGCCATGTCTTTGTACAATAAAGTATACTTGAATTGAATTGTTTTCAACAAAAATTAAATATAGTGCCAAATATATGTGTGCGATTATCCAGTGTCACCACAAACAAACAAAAAATATGGTTGTAATAAATAAGCCCACCCGTCCCATTATGTATGAAGAGTATGTTGAGCAATGTTCAATAAATACATTCGCGTTGTTGTAGTTGACTCGTAATACAAGTTTTAAATTGTTGAAGTTCTAAAATTCTGTAATATATAATTTTTGTCTTATTACTAACTCTTATTAAAACTTTCCCACTTAACAGAGTTTAATATATATATTCGCAACAATTAATCAACCATTATTTTCGGATAATACAAATTTAAGAACAAATTTACCAAATTTTCGAATAAAAAAATGTAAAACTGATTAGTGGCGAAATAATTTTCACACTTTTTACACTCATTTTCATTTTCATTTGAAAATTTATTATATTTATGTGCCGATATTTGGGTTTGTAATAAAAAAAAATGGTTTTTGTGACCTCATGTTTGAAAGGTTTTTAACTAATCGTCGGAGCGGAAATACATTTCAGATGTACGACTAAAGCATCAAAAAGTTTGTGATGAAATTGATCAGTTTGTCAATTTGTAATGATAATTAGTTGATTAAATGCATGAAACTCGTTTCTATTTTCCTTTGGGAGTGGGTTGTCTCTTTTATTAGCTGAAATTTGTTTGGGCGCCAGAGTTCCTAGAGACAATGCGAACTGAATATGCACACTTAAATATAAATAAATATAAAGATAAGAATATCAGAAATTTGCCCTTATAATTTGCAATGTCTCCCAGACCTCTATCTTGCGATAAATTAAACAAAGAAATTTCAAAACAACAATATATTAATTTTACAATTAATTTACAAATATGAGTGATGGTATCATGTGAAATGAAGATTATCAATATAATTAAATTACAAATATAATTGATGAAATTATTTGAAATAAAGTTTATGAATTAATTTACTTAGTGATGAGAATTAAAATTCAAAGATTAAAAAAAAATAATTATGACAGATAGTTGGTCTTTACAATATGTTTATATTCTGACTGACTGATACTTAACTTCGTTCAGTTATTCTGTAACCATGCGATCGTATTGGGACCTCCACTGGAACCGCTTCTGCCTATTCCCAAGTTAGGGTTATCAAGGACTTATAGGTTGACCATGTGTTGATTCCCACCAATTTGCATGGTACAGCTGTCGTCTCAAACCAGTCGTAACATGAAAGAAGAAATAGACAAGTCTTAGATCAACGTATACTGCTAATTAACTAATATTCAGGGAAATATCATGTGAACATCAGTGACACTGCTAAACATGAGGAAGCAATCAACAATTTGAAAATTTACTGGTTAGAGCAGATATAATCAAAAACTTGAATTACAATTTTAAGTTGAGCAAAAATTATAAATAACTACTGTTACTCAAGATATCCTTTTCTTTAATTTAAAGTCTGAAATTTAAAATTCAAAGGAAAATTATGGAATTACGTTACAATTCAGTGACTCTCGGTAAATCTAAATAAAAGATAACTTGAATTTATTGATAAATAGAAAAATAGTGGTACAACCTCTCTATAAACGAGTCTTATAACTCCAAACAAATAATTTCTATTACTTTTTATTTTGGCCCTTGGCACATAAACGATAAATGAGCGTAATTACGCCTCAATTAATTAAAGATAAAGATAAGATAATCACTATCCTGCATCAAGATAGAAATTTAGATAAAAGATAAAAAAAAACAGATAAATTTACACATGTGAGATTAACCTCTCATAAATGCAAATTAATGTCGGTACATCAGTGTTGAGACGAGACAGGGCGAGTGCCAATAATTTTATGCTTGATGTAACAAATAAACTGAAAGTTTAATCAAACAAGCCTGAAAAGAAAAAACTTTAAAACCAGCAATACTATGAGGGAAAATTCGGAGAAATTCTACTGAAAATTCAATTTACTACCTTTGCAGGAATATATATAATTTAGTCCGAAAATTCCCCAAATAATACTGTTCAATTTGAATGGAAATACGTAAAATAATGTGCGTGACCGCTAACCGATGAAATAATTACGTTCTCTGTAAATTTGGACTAAACCTCTTTCAAATTACATGAATTTGATTAATGAGAGACGTAAATATTCACCAATAAATCGATATTTTTACCCAACGGTCAAGACAATAATTAAGATTATTGAAGATGTAAGCTAAATAAAAATGTCATATAAGAATGCTAAATTCTTGTTTAAGTCGAATAAGACTAAGCGAATCATGAACAATTATTAATTATGTATTTAAAAACGAAAGAATTAGTTAAATATACTGCAAGATGAATTAAATATTTCAAGATTAAAAATCAGCACTCACCCGTCAAGCGTCTTCACAAAGATAAACGACCTCGCTTTCAAAATTTTAAGACTTTCGACAAATTATGCTTTCTGATGTTTTAATTGGATAATTTATATCATGTGACTACTACTATAGGTCACGCAGCGTCAAGCCAATGAAATACCCAATATATACTAAATATAGTAATCTATCGTAAATTAAATTCATTAATTGTAGGTATAAAATAGCGTACTGCGCTCCCAAATTACAAATTAAATATAGTAATCTACAGTGAAACAAATCCACATATTGCAGGTACAAAACAGGGTTCTTGTGCTTCTAAATAATTACTTGCACGAAATAAACCCATTCGCGAATAGATGTCACTGGCGACTCAAAACCCAAACATCGAAAATCATTCGTAATTAAACAGAATTTAGTGGAGCGGAATAAGCTTATATTCCGTTACAAGTTCTTTAAAATTATATAACACAGTTACTTGAAGTACTGTTGGGGTGGGTTAATTTGGGTTTCTGATACGATGATGTGTCTTTCAAATAAAACTATCATAGCTAAACCTACTACTTCTTTTAGGTATGACGAATGCCGAGGTCCTACATCAAGTCGAACACGGTTACCGCATGCCAGCGCCTCCTAGCTGTCCCCCAAGACTCTACGACATCATGTTGGAATGTTGGCATCGCGATCCATTGCGACGACCGACATTTGAAACTCTGCAATGGAAACTCGAAGACTTCTTTACAATGGAAGGCTCCGATTATAAAGAAGCTTCGGCTTACTGAGGAATAGCCCACCCCCCAACCGATTGGTTATGCAATACTCTGGAGTTGCACTACCATTAAAGGGAAGGGTGGTGGACGCGCATTGTGAGTCGGTTGTATCATAAATAAAATCGCGTTGTTACGTTTGGGATACAGTTCATACTAAAATTCGATTTATCAGAATTTTACCACACACATCTTATGTCATTGTTATTAGAACTGCCGCTAAAGCCATTTTCCTCGTAAATACCTGTTTTGCAGTGCAATGTATTTTTCTATTATTGACGGTTTTTGTGTTGAAAACGTAACTACGTTGGGACTTAATGATATCTGACAGTAATTTCAACTGACCCCAATTCGTAACATTCAGTCCTGAGCTTTTTGAAAAGAACAGAGCAATAATAATCGAAAGTCATATTTCTTAATAACTCTACAATCAATATCGCTGCTTGTCTGGTATCTGAGCGCGATGATTCCAAGATAAAAAATAAGTCAGATGATCGTGCTTCATAGAGATTCGTGATAACATACTAGAAGAATGACAAAATTACAAACCACGTCTCTAGATTTTCCTACATACGGTAATCAGACGGTATCTTGCTTAAAGTTTAGCTTCTTTTATGTCCTATAAACCAAAACATATGTTTACTTTATAATTCGTTCTTAACTATAAACATCGTACTATACAAAAGGTGATGTTGTCTCTTATATAAATCCTTAAAACATTTTTTTACTAATTGAAAATGAAGTTTTAAAACACAGATTTCCTAAGAAAGTTTCCTAATTACTGCTTTTAGCCTAGTAAGCAAAATTATAGAAGTTAACAATATTAACAATCTGATAGGCACAATTCGTAAATCATAATTTTCAAAACTTGAAGTTAACATTACTTTATTCTTCACATTTTAGTTTTACCAAATAATAAACATTTCGACTGTGATCAAATTACTTATATTTATTTTTATTGATTTTAAATATGTGGATGTATTTTCGAAATATATATTTTGAAGGCATCTAATGGAAGAGATTTATACCTTAATATAGAGTGATAAGCCGACAACATCCGGTCTATGTTAAATAGGTACTTGTGTTATTAATTTTTGCAGTTTGTACCAAATTGCAAATTTTTATAAGAGAAATTGACAGACACTTCCCATATGTTACATGATGGTTGCTGCCAGTCACTGTAGATACTTAGCGCGGTTTGTAGTTTGGGTTAGTTCGTTTCTCAATGGTAAATTTTATTCTGTGTCTGTCCAGTGTTATAGTTATGTGGTACTCAGAAATGGAGAATTTAGCCATTTATTTTTCACCCTGTTTCAGGGATTTAATATTTAAATCGAGTGCATCGAGTAGACCAAACTATATATTTCACATCTAATTTGCAGGCGAGCTGTACTCATTTTTGGGCCTATTGCCCTTTCCTGACGTTAGGTGTCGCATGCAGCGTGTGTCTAATATGATCTATTATAACTTTTTGTAACAGTATTTACACTTCTTACGTCATTCGGTTGCCCTTTAATCCAAGATCAAAATCGATATTTTTAATAAAATACGAATATCGAATGGTATTATTTTAATTCTAGACAACTATTTGAGTACATTCATGGTATACACTATATCTAATTGCATTTTTATTTAGATATCAATAG
Source organism: Pissodes strobi (assembly GCA_016904865.1). NCBI lineage: Eukaryota > Metazoa > Arthropoda > Insecta > Coleoptera > Curculionidae > Pissodes > Pissodes strobi. The sequence continues at coordinate 366,676 of MU182182.1, read as the reverse complement.
TCGGTCCTAAAATCTGACCAGAATAATTTAGATTCTCTTATTACATATGTAAAATAATTGCATTATTTTAATTCTAGTATTTGGCACATTTGCTTTTATTTTAATTAGGGCGATTTTTAGTAGTATTAAAATTTTTGAAATAAGTGAACATTACCTCATTTTTTGTGATGCTAGACTGATTGTTCTTTCTAGTAACCCATACGATTTGGAATTTTTATTTTTCTTATAGTGTAAAAATTGAATATAGATTTTTTCTTTACTTTAAATTAAACCTGAGAAATTAGTGTATGTCTAGTTTTTTGTATAGATATTTGACACTATCCTGTCCGAGGCTTCTCAGGTTATATCTACATTGACTTAGTTCTTGCTGTCTATTCTCATCCTCATTCTCCAGTTAGTTTTTGTTTTAGCCTCTATATGGGAAAAGTATTTTTGCCTCCAGAAAGTAGTGGTCACTTCCACATGTTGCTCCCCTTTTTGCTCTCACGTCCTGTATCTTTAATTTTGTTCTTTGTTTTGTTATCAAGTAATCAATAACTGATCTTAGATTTCTGGTGGGTTGAATCCATGTATACGTGTTTATTTCGCGATGTTGGAAGAAGCCAGTTTGGATCTGTAATCGCACCTGGTCACAGAGTGTTATTAGTCTGTTTCCGTTATCGTTGACAGTCTCCTCTCCATATTTACCTATGATGTTATCTTATTGTTACGTTTTTCCCGTGGGTTCTTAACAGAATTACAACTTTGCTATTTTCAACTAATACTCTCTTTATTCACTACCACTGTATACAATTTAACACTCTAAACTACTCTTATAACTTTACAACTAATATCTATTCAACACTCAATGATTATCTGAACTGAACTGACTATCCGACTCCTTAGGTCTGCTTATATATAATCTCAAATCTATCACGAATATTCGGGAAGTATTCCGAGGCCACTCTATATGATCTCGACGAGGCCATCGAGTAAATTCCAGCGATCCCGAAACTTCGCGGCCGGCCGGCGATGATTCATACAGACAGAGAAGCGAGGGGCACGGCGCGGCGGCTAGTTCTATAGGGTAGCACAAAAACGTTCGGATGGTTGTTAGTCGTGACATTATCTTCTCCTTCCTGTCCTGCAATTTAGGTCTCCTAGAATTATCACTTCCCTGGATGCACAGACTGAGGTAATTTCTGCGTTTAACATCTCAAAAAAAGCTATCTTTAAAGGCTACATCTGCATCATCATTAACTCCATATACACCAAAGATTGTTAGTCTATATCCGTGTATAGAAACGTTGAGCTTCATCATTCTCTCGTCGATTGCTTCCCAGTTGGTGATTTACTTTCTCCACTTCCTTTTGACCAACACGGACACATGTGCACGTTTTTCCTTTGCTACTCCACTGTAGAAGTGATCATACTGCCCCAAGTTTTCGGACCCCTTAGCTTTTTTCTTGGTCTCTGTTAATACCGCCACGTCGATTCTCATATTATTAATTTCATTTACTATTTCATTGACCTTGCGAGTCATACCTTGTACATTCCATGTTCCAAAATTCTTTATCCTTTTTCGTTGCTTGGTTCGTCTATGGTGTTCTTTCTGCTTCCGATCATGTTGATTGGATTTTTTTAACATTTTACATCTTTTGCGAGTACTAGGGAGTTGGCCTAGTGCCTCAACCCCCAACCTGGAGGGCTAGGGATTTTTCTTTCAAGGTTTCCGTCCTCTAGCTTACTGTCTTACTGGACTATCGGGGTTTTCCGGACCGTTGGCATTTTCTTCACCTGTACACTAGGCAGGGGCCCTTACAAGGTACCATCATCCGGGCCAAATGAACCCTGGTTTTTTAACGAGGTTGTTACTCCTCCCCCTCGTCCTTAACCATCCGGGCTTGGCGGATTTGTTTTATTACTAACTCTTATAAAAACTATCTCACTTAACAGAGATATTTGCTACAATAATCAGACGCCATTAAAAAAATAAGGAAAAAATTTAATTATTTCAATTTTTACAGAATTCTAAAAATCTGCCGAAAGGTAAACCTCGCCATTTTTTAACCAAACAAATATGCTAAGAGTAATAATTTAGAACATATTTGCTATTGATATAGAATTAAAATAGACACAGTAGTTTAAAATTGGGATAAAAATGTGCATGCCAAAGTTGGTATTGGTTGACATGGTAACTAAATGCAGTCTAAAGTGTATTCAATTTAAAAAAAAGTCACGCCTAAATAAATGCCGGCGAGGAATGTGAGACTACAGACACTTGCACTCAACGACATCTTTCTATGGTCGGTCGACCAATAGCAACGTATCTTTCGTCTGACCGCGAAAATATCACGCACTGCGCATTGTTTACGCTTTAGTTTTCTTTATCTTGAATATACTTACTTATGCTCATTATAATGAAAGCTTATTATGACACGCGCTGTATTTTCTCCGGAGGATTAAAATTCGCCAATTTGATTTGTTGTCTGCAAATAATTCTACAACAATCCTAAATAATTATTAGTCTGCTACTCACTCTATGATTGTCGGGGAGTATTGTTGATCTGTTTTTTGTTGTTCCATGTGTAGCATTTCTAGTAAACGAGGTTTAGTATAAACTGTACTCTACCCATTTTAACCAATTTTAAATATTTTAACAATCATTAAATTTATTTTTATATTTATGTTTGTCTTCGCGTTAAATTATACATCATTCGCGTTTGTGCTTTTATTACTTTTTAAAATCTATTTATGTTATACAAATATAATTATTAAATGTCAAGTATTTATACAAAATTATGACTGATGGTTCGAATGTTTTCACTAAGGTATTTGTATAAAAAGTTGTGTATTTATGATATTGTGCAAATACAATATTCAACATTAAAAAGGGGGATATATGACATAAGTCTTTAAAAATTTGTAAAGAAGAATATGCATTAATTTGTCAGTGGACAAGCGTTTTCAAATTCGCAAACTCAATAGGGATCATATATTTTCAATTGTTGAATGGAATTAATTTTCTATTTCAAGTGATGCTTGGATGTATTAAACCCTATGTTAATTCGGAAATGTTTTGATTGCCCTAATTTCACTGGACTTTTTTTGGATATCAATTTTTTACATAAGCGGGGTATGTATGAATCAAAAAACATTATTTGCTGGATGAAATAAATGGTGTTATGGAAATATTGTTATAGTTCTTAAGGGTCCATTTTTCTCAGTGAAACCATGGCATATGAGCTATTTACAAATAATGTAGATCGTTTACAAAATATGGAACGATTGTTTTTTTTTAAGTAAAAGAAAAATAAAGATAGAGAAGTGGGATTCAGTACAGTCCTTGAACATTTGATGACACCTTAGCCAATGTAAGTTTTCTAATTAATATTTTCTGCACCAAATTGTGGGACATGACCTTTACTTCTGTATTAAAACAGCAAGTTTTATATTCAGCACGTTAAAATACTTAAATAAGCCAAAAATGATAAATACCGAAAAAAATATATTATATATATTTTTAGATTTAACGCAGCATGAGAAATGTGTACAATTCCCTACATACATTTATTTTAATTCTATATTCTTCGTAAAGGAGGGATATATCCATTATATTACTATACATGTTTCTGAACTGTGTTTTGATGTCATGTGTCATAACTGCATCATTATATTAATTTGTTTGCTACATATTTCTATAACACCCTAAGTCATGCATTTAACGAATGTTTTTATTAACAGTCAATCTTTGTCTCACTGGCTAATTTCTCGTTCAATATTTTTCAAAGTATAGGAATGATTGTTGATTCAGCAAAATACTTATATCTGTAGTTGGGCCTAGTATGTATAATACACTAGATTTAAGCCTAGGGATAGAGGAGTCTATGAAGTATAAATGAACATAAAGTATTGACTTTGTAGGCAATTTTATTGATTGAGTGAATTATGCAAGTAATGTGGTTAATTTAAATACTCAAAATTCGTTAAATGCGTCAAAACTCGACATAATTAAATATCATTATTCAACTCCTCAATCCCTTATTTCGGATCGTATTGGTCTTAGAAAAAGTGTTTTTTAAATATTAGATCCTTCGAAGTTGCTTTTCTTCGTTGTTTAGAAAACCGAAAATAACTATCTGTACAGTGTGTCACAGTTGTCTTCTATTAGAACTTTTTCTGGAAAACGTTCATCTAAAAACTTGAAATTTAAATGGATTATTTTTTTCTGTAGGAGTGACCAAAAATAAATTATTTGTATCAGTAGCGAAGTCAGAATTTTGCTTAGGTTACACTTGATAATTCCTTTCTAAAAAAGTTTTAATGGAAGCGTGTTGTCACACTCGCTGTATAACTAAGCAATCGTCATTCTTGAAGACTGCAGAATTTAGGTATTTAGAAAAGAAATTAATTTGAATAATCCACTCTTTATCCTTTTTATGGCCAATTAATTTTTATTTGACTTTTATCAGGACTAAAATATTTAGAATTAGCATACATCACGTGTCAAAGGGAAATTCATTGGCCATTCATTTAATAATGAATGATGTAATTGGGCTTATAGTAATTGAGGTGTGACAACGCACAAAAAAGTAGAACTGCCATTATTTTATTTACCATAGAATATTTACGATTGTGGACATTATTGGACTAAAACGTATGTGTTCGTTATTAAATCTCTATTTGTTGTTCTGAAAGTTAATAGATAAAATGCTTACTTACATTCCTCTGTTAGAAAAGCATCGTGAAATGGTAACTATCAAATAGAGAAGTACGATGCCGATTTTAACCAAATGTGTGCTGGGAAAATGAACAGCAGATTTAAGGCCTGTACCAAGTTGTTACGAATTATTTCTAATTGGATTTTTTTCACGACAAAAGATAATTTCAACACTTCTATTTATGAATATATTTAATTTTGTAGCAAACAAGAAAACTGTATTATTAAAATCCGCAACATATTTAGAACAAGAGAGGGAAAATTTGAATATGAGGAATCACCAGATACGTCAACATAATTATTTTTTGCGCACAAAGAATACAAATTCGGGAACCATCGATCTGAGGTTTTGTAAATTGATTTTAAAAATTTTTCAATTTCTGCTCAGAAAAATGGGTTTCTGGGAAATACAAAATGATAATCGAATTTAAAAATCTGCATTATTTCTCAACGAACAGAAGCAAGCATTTTATGAATGAATTTCGAGAGGATTCTATTACTACTAAGTTAAAATTTGGTTGAAATCAGCATGGTGCCTTTAGATAATTACCGATTTCGTCTTAAATTACTATTAATTGTTCTCTCATACGTTGCTCAGAAGTACACTTTTTTCGATACGACACTTTTCTACTGTAACCATGCAATACTGTTTACCTCTTGTATTACTTTTATTAATTTAAGTGAAAAGCGTTGTTTGTACGATTATAAACTATACAATATTTTTTGTATTATACACTGTAGTATACTAAAGTTAATAAATTTAATTATATTATATAAGATCTTTCATTTTCTATTGTGCATGGTTTTTGTATATATTTAAACCCTATCTAATGGATTTTTGCAAGAGATACGAAGAACTACGACTACTTTGAATATTTCACGTGCTGCAAACTAATTATCAGATCAATTATTTTTGATACAATAATTTGTAAATAAAATTAAATTATAATATACGACGCGATATTAGCAAAATGTGTTTTTTAAAAGGTCTGTAAAAGTAGCTTGTACTTATTGCTTCTGCGACCATTAAACTCTATGAAGCTAAATACATCAAGAATGTTTTCTATAAAAGCCCTTATAGCTGCACAAATACGCAATTGAGCAAAAATATATTTTTACTTTATAGGCAAATATCACAGAATGATTTATTATCTGTAATTTGTAGAAAGAAGTATTAATATAGTAATAACAGGAGGGTTTTTATAGTTCGAGTCAGTCTCGTAGGTGTTCAAAAACCAGTTGAACACGTTTTTAAATCTAACGATTTAATTTGTATATATTTACATTCCACGCCACTGTGCTCGCATTCCAAAGAAATCTTAAAAACCTCGGCGTACAGTGGCTTTAAGCCACTGTACCTCGGCGATACGCGTAGCGCCATCTGTTGCAACAACGTTTACTCATCTGAAGGCGGCCGCTCAACCCACGCCGATTCGGCCAATCACAGCGAAGACGGAGGTAATCAAGTTAACTCCTCTAAATTTCCGATCTTTAATAACCGAATTTTATAATTAACATATATCGACCAGATCCGTGTTAAAATTCATAAGTTTATTTTAGACAATCCCTGATGTTAAGGTTTATGTAACTTCTCTGTATTTACATAATTTGCCATTTCTAGTTCCGAAGTGATGCATCTTCTCCCGCCAGAAAGGAAGGAGTAAACACCTTCGAGTTGACCTAGTTGTCAGATTCTCACAAATGCTATTTCCACTTCACGGATTTCAGCCTACCTATGCGTCCTGCATAGCGTTTTTAGTTCCACTCTATGCTTTATTATAATCAATCAGAATTGATTGCATTGAGAGATAAAGTTACATTGTATAATGAGGTTACTAAGATTGATAGACGGTATAAGCCCATTAGTCAGTATTACCACAGATCTATATAGCTACGCAACAGATACCTCTTCCAATGCTTTTTACGGGGGGCCAAAAATGTCCACCGGCTCTCGCGAGCGGGTGAACCAGTCGTCTAGGAACGAGTCCGTGTTGCCAAGTTATAACGTCGAACAATATTCCGGCTAACTTTTTCACCCGCTCAAATCATCGAGTTTTATTATTAATATTTATGTATCAAATTAACACAAACATATTTTTTTAGAAAAAACGATTTTTGCATTTTTTATTAAGTATGATAGTTTATTAATAGTAAAATAAATGAAACGGCAATTTAAATGAACAAATCTATAATATTGATAGTAGAGTTTAAAACAAAATTACCTAAATGGTACTTTGACATGTCGATAAACATTAATTTCAAAAATTCCTTTGATCTTCGAAACAAAAAACTGCGTGATATTATTACTTAAAACAAATAAGAGATATTACAGTATAAGTTAACACAATTTATAATGACCTTTTACACCGATATATAAGGTGAGTTTTAGCCCATGTTCAAGCAAACACCATTCACTGAATCTGATAATGAACTTTAATTTGACATAATATAACATAGGATTGCCAAGAAAATGAGTAATACCATAATGTGATATGATAGGTAAAATACAGCTTCTTCATTCATGGGGTATAGATAAAAAAAAAACATTTGAGCACCTATCAACGTAAATAGGCACAAAGCACATAATGGCATGGACATTCTTGTTTCTCTGAATTCGAAGTTTGAAAATTATTGTCCCAGTTCAACTGAAATATGCCTGGTTAAGAATAATTAAAATACGGGGCAATGCTTTTGCGATGTGTAGCTTTTTTGTTAATTAAGCTATAATAAAAGAAATCAAATGAAAGCTAAGACATTAGGCTATAAAATGTGACAAAAAACACAAGGTGGTATTTCAAAAATAACACGATAATTTTACATTGTCTTCGACTCTTTATATTGTCTCTACTCAAATGTTTAGCTCGATACAATTTAAATTCAAAATTTAGCCCCTATTTTCTAAATACGGCCCTATACTACCTCAAAAACACAATCATTTTAGATTGTCTTCGGACCTATATACGTATGTAAATATTTAGCTTGATACGACAATATAAATTTCAAATTTGGCTCCCTCTTCCTAAATACGACCCTGTGCCAAGTCAAAAACACGATAGTTTTATATTGTCTTTAAACGTTGTATACGTATACAAATTTTCAGCTTGATACGACAATTTAAATTTAAAATTTGGCCCCCTTCTCCTGAATTCGGCCCTGTACCAGCTCAAAAAGTTATTTTATATTATTATACCTTAATCCCAACACTTTTTAGTGCAAGAAAAGCAATTGAAGAAAAATGAATAGGTAAATAATATCAGAAGCGTATACCTTTTGCTGTTTTCAAAAAAGTTTACAGATTACTTACCACAGTTTATAATGGGATGGTAATAAATGGAAAACAAAAAACTATTGACATTCACTTTCATTCAGGCTATGACAAAAAGAATAGATGGTGCCATCGGGGAGTGGGCAGACTTTGCGGTCGCGATTCGAGCGGAGCGCGTGCCGTCAGTTCGCGACTTGGCAACACGGCGGGGCAAAACACGTCTAAATAGGAAAATATTTATGTTTATTGCATTATTGGCGAGCGACACTTTAAATACCGGAGTAGGTATCTGTTGCGTAGCTATATAGATCTGTGGTATTAGACCCAGAAATATCGTTCTTGTTTAAAATCCACAAAAATCTGCCATCATGATAACCTTATTAATAGATCCTCTAATAAATCAAAAACAGTGTGGTCAATCATTAATAATATCAAAAATCATAAGTTTTCAAGCAAAAAAATTGAGTTTCTCAGAGAGGATGGACAAAAGGCTCCTGATCTGGAAATAGCCAACACCTTCGTTGATATGTTTACAAGGGCCGACTCGAGTGGGGGTAATATTGATGGGAAATACTTGGAAGAATCAGTGAGGTTTTGTAATGCGTCTCTATTCCTCAATCCTTTAACACCGCAAAATGTTGAATCTTTGTTTCTGCAACTAAAAAATAAAACATCGACAGGACTGGATAATATAAGTAACAATAACCTACTTAAAAGTTGTAAATCTGAATTGTCACCTATTATGTGTGTTCTAATAAACCTAATGTTTTCGAAAGGTAAATTTCCAGATGCCCTAAAATTAGCAACCATTACTCCAGTATATAAAAAAGGAGGGGCAAATAACTATGCTAACTATAGACCAATTAGCCTCCTTACAAGTATGTCAAAGATCTTGGAACTGGCTACCACTTCCCCCAGCAAAGTATCCCATATTTAAGATGACTGTGAAAGTTGGCATAATAAAGAGTCAATGAAGTAGTCTTTCCACATTGTTCCGATAAAGTTCTGAGTGCATAGCATGATGACCTAAGTTTAGAACATAAATAATCCACTTGTTCACCCCATTGAAGTTTGTGATCGATCATAATGCCTAGCATTTTGGTGCTTTTAGTTTTAGGATTTCTAAATAGAACCAAAATATTATCCAGGTGTCAGCATGGTTTTACTAAAAATGCCAGCACTGAGACTGCTCTTTCCTCATTTATGAAAACAACTATAAATTCTTTAGATAAAGGTGCATATGCTTGTGGCCTTTTTATTGACTTCTCCAAAGCTTTCGACATCGTAAATCATAAAATTCTCCTGCACAAATTGGATAGATATGGAATAAGAGGTATTTCTTACCAACTCTTAGAATCCTATCTCACAAATCGTCGACACTTTGTGAGTTTGAATGGGGTAAATAGTAAGACAAGAATTATTTCTCAGGGTGTTCCACAAGGCTCAATTGGGTCCTTTATTTTTTAATATTTATGCCAATGATCTCATTTCATTTATTGCCGAAGAAAATGTACAAGTATTTTGTTATGCAGATGATACTAATATTCTGATTATATCAAACAGATTTGAGAGCCTAAGGGTTAAGTGTGAAGAAATCCTAAACAAAGTAACTATCTGGTCAAAGAACAACTTTTTAAAATTAAACACAGATACAACAACGCTTCTTAACTTTACTTTATCTAGACAGCAGCCAACAATAACATTTAACTTACTTGAGGATTCTGAACAACCAATCCTAAGTACTAGAAGCACCAAAATGCTAGGCATTATGATCGATCACAAACTTCAATGGGGTGAACAAGTGGATTATTTATGTTCTAAACTTAGGTCATCATGCTATGCACTCAGAACTTTATCGGAACAATGTGGAAAGACTACTTTATTGACTCTTTATTATGCCAACTTTCACAGTCATCTTAAATATGGGATACTTTGCTGGGGGAAGTGTTCACAAATTCAAAGGGTTTTTCTGCTACAGAAGTATGCTGTGAGAGTTTTATTCAATCTAAGCAGAAGAGAATCATCTAGAACAGCCTTTCTGACAAACAGGATATTGACCGTTTTTTCTGTTTACATCCTGGAAGTCTGTGTTTATGTTTATACAAACCGTCAAATATTTGATAGCATTCAGGTTAATCATGGCTACAATACAAGGGGAAATAATAATTTAATACCTCCACCTCATCGTACTACAGCTTTTCAAAAATGTTTTTATTTCAATGGTTTTAAATTTTTTAATCACTTAGATGACTATATTAAATCGGCTCCTACAGTGTCCATATTTCGGAAAAGACTAAAAGATAGATTAATAGCTAAGGTGTGTTATAGCATAAGTGATTTTTTTTTAAATTTTTAGCACTTTATGTCTTTGCTGTAAGTAAAATCATAGTTTAGTGTATATAATGTTTGTCTCTGTTTTTAGTTTGTTGACTTTTGATATTTTAATAGGCTCTTTTTCTTATATGTACCTAACTGATTTTAGCACTGTATTTTTATTTTAATCATGACGTATTCTTCAATTATTTGTACTTAAGCTAATTCTGTGCATCTGTAAATTGAAGAAATGAACATATTATTTATTTATTTATCTATAAAGATTTCTCACACATGGTATTTCCACTACACGGATTTCAGCCTACCTATGCGACCCGCACAGCGTGTTTTTAGTATCCATTTTTGCGTGTATAAAAACCGCATTTCACAAAGACATCCCTGTCATGCCATTATGCATATAACTGCATAACATATCAATCCATTACCATTCGAGCCATTCTGATTTGCAAGAAGTTGAAGTACATTGTATATAGAAACTAACAAGAAACTAAGTGTTTTAAGTGACTGTCCCATGTGCTGGAAGATAAACTGCTGAACGATTGAACGTTGCTCATCAATTTGTGAATATAGTATACATAGTAGCTTATTGTGAACGTTAAGGTAATATTTACCCTGTTATTATTGCTGGTATATTACTGTATTTTATCTCAGAGTTGTCTCAGCTAATCGAGCTCACACGGAGCAGATCCGCAGGAACATTAATGAACATTTAACTGTACTTAGCTGCAAGATTGTGTTTATAATCATATACTTGTTTAGGATTACAACTGTTTATGCAATGCTTAAGCTTTTAAGGGTATTATTCTTGTGATATTCTGCAAGGTCCATACCTAGCATCGACTGATATTGTCCATATCGTAGCACTGACTACATACAATGATTTAATGTTTATATGTTTTGTTTATTTATGAGCTTTCAGTTATTTTCAGGTAAAATAACTTATTAAAATATTCATATAATGCTAAAGGTTTTTGTTTTATTTACAAGTTCACTTTAGAACTAGCCCCTATGGTAAATTATAGTGAATATGAGCACTCTCTGTTTGTTTAGAAAATCGACCAAGATGGAATCTGAAACAGTAGGAATTAAACATTCTTACGTATTCTAAAGACACTTTGTTGTTTGTTCAGTAGCTCCAGTATTATTGCAACCTCAACAAAGCAACACCGCTATGAAAGAACTTCCCTGCAAGCAGATGGGGAGTTACATGTGACCTGATACAGAATGGCAGTACCCGAGGACATACTGAGGTTGGAGAGAGCATACACAGTTACCATCCCAACAAAGGGACAATGTGAATGACTCACGACTGGTGGGACAACACTCCTCCGCAACGGGAGTTTTATTGGCATTTTATTTACATCTGAAAAAGCATCCCCTTAGGAAAGTACGCAACTGTGTTCCAGGCAGTGGCGGCTGGTACATAAGAACTCCAGAGCTGCAGAACTACCAAAATTATCAAGAAGGTACTTGACTAATTGCTTATCCTTACACTAAATAATTAACGATTCCTTAAAATAATAATGTCAAATTAAAACACTCCATTTTCGGCCTGGAATGCGACTATTATAGGCCATCGCGTATCAAGCATACCTACACTACCAACGCCCAAGACGGACTACAGTTGGCCAGTAAATTTAATATAATTTCCTCGCGACGATATTTGAATGCCCTTATCTGAGCTGCTATTATTGGTGCACAGCTGTTCTTCTCAACCTAAAGAATGATACACTTGTCAATGCGCAGAAATGAGCTATTTAATTTTAATAGGGAAAATTCGGTAGTTATTTAGCTGCATTCCTGACAGTCCTTGCGGGTTTTTACAAATATAAGTGCAGGCATTTTATATAGTTAATTAGAAAAGACAATTAATAATAATTTGATTTGTCGTAGTTGAGTCGTTTTTGTTTGTTGTTATTGTTAGTTGGCTCCTGTATTGTATAGACTGTAGACTTTGATTAAATGGATCGTTTAACTGCGCGCTTCCATTGAAAAAGAGTTGATACGAAAAATTGCGGACTAATGAAAACGTTATTGATAAATTTGTTTTAATGAAGAAATTATAGGATCGACCTCGGATTTAAAAAATAAGGTTCCAATAATAATAATTTTATTTATACAATTCATTTCATATCCTAATCTCATATGACAGTATTAGCATAGATGAATACTATATTCATCTATGGTATTAGTTCAAAATTAAATACGGTTTATTATTGAGGCAATGCGCCCTAAAAAATTACCCGTTATTTATTTTGGTAAATTATATTTATGGCAGAAATTCTGCAGTCAGACGCCAAAGAGGGCATCTCGGTGTCGCCCCATTTGTTCGCGTTGGGCCTTCGGCGGCATGCTTTTATGCAGAATACCTGTAATATTTTCCCAGGAGCCGCCACTGGTTCCAGGCATAGGTTTACACAATCTGGATGGCTGCAACCTTAGACTATATAGCAGAGAGGCTGCAATAATGGACGAGGTCAGACAAAGAAACGAAGAGGAAGTCGTAATTTGCTCTGTAAGCGCAGCTGTACTCAGAATGGTCTTTGCACCCTGGACTAATACTAAATTGGTCTAGGAGCATAGGGATGCCTTGGGGCTGCTGGCTCAGAGCGAGAGAGTGAGGTTGATATAGGTGTCGGGACACAGTTGGATGGTATGGAATTAGGTGGCTAATGAACTTGGGCACCCCTTGCGTAGGCTCTTTTAGGCTTTTCTAGAACCCAACTTCAATCAGGGAGCAGACTGATCAGGTCCTCTCAAGAGAATCGAGTAACTTTCAGAAGGGACAGAGAGGTAAAGAAGTTCATAACTGAGGCGGTCCCTGAGCACCCTGGTAGGGGTCCTTACAGGGCACTTCCGTCTAAGAAGGCATGGGTCTCGAAGAGAGCGTTACTGCCGGTGCCGGTGGTGCGGGGAGGAGGATAACACCCATTTCCATTAGCTAGGCACACGCGCAGCTTTTGCACAGAGAGGTCAGGAGGACCTTTATCCTGAAGTCAACAGTGAGCTGGACATAAGACATAAGTGAATACGTAATAAGTAGCACTACACAATTATGTTTGCTGACGTCTGTAACAGCAATTTGCAGATCTGAAGCAAACGAGCATGCGGGTCTTGGATTTACAACCGAAAATCGCTGACTGATTCCAGATTTACTAGTATCAAAGAATAAGATATCCAACTTAGACCTAACGACACATGCATTTTGGGAGTGACCTGGACGACTCGAAAATGACCTTGGAGGACCGTGTGAATGGTCGTTCTAAAAAAACGTATAAGGACATCTATGTCCGACCTAGATGTCAAGGCAGCGAACATCTATTTTATCAACCTTTACATAGAACCAACTATGGCCTCACTGCCCCTTGAAAGGTTAATCGATAGGTACGTAAGAGATAGTGCTCTAAAGGCCAACCTGCTAAGCAACTGTCAATATGCATACCAAGCAGGAAAAACTACGGACTTAGCCCTACACTATTTGAGTAGACTGCTATCGAAATCCATAGAGGATAAAGAAATAGCATTAGCCACTTTTCTCGATATAGAAGGCGCCTTCAACCACCCATCACCAGATTCGATCGGAAGAGCACTTGAAGGAAGACAAGTCCCAGGAACCATCCGTCAATGGATCGAGGCCAGCCTTAAAAATAGGACTATCGTATCCACCTATGGCGAGGGAACACTTAAAACAGCAGTCGGGAAAGGGTTTCCGCAAGGAGGCGTATTATCCCCACTACTGTGGGCCATTCTAGTTGATGGTCTAATCCAAAAACTTCGGGCGGAAGGCTTTCACTGCCTGGGCTACGCAGATGACTTGACGATTGTGGTGCGAGGAAAGTTGACGGGCACCATATCGGAAAGAAGCCAAAGAGACCTTAACATCGTAGATTCCTGGTGCAGAGAAGAACAAATGTCAGCTAATCCACATAAAACAAAACAACAGTGGTGGCATTCACCAAAAGGAGATATTTAACAGGGCTAGAGCAAATGAGGCTAGCTGGAGAAGCTATACCGTTCTCGAAAGAGGCCAAATACCTGGGAGTCATATATTTGACCAAAAACTTACATGGAACATGCACATCCAAAAATTGGCGCTAAAGGCCACAATGGCTCTAGGTATATGTAGAAGAATGTGTGCGAAAAACTGGGAATTGAACCCGAAAATTACTCTATGGTTATACACAAAGGTGGTTAGACATTAGATAAAATAAAAGTAGTCTTAGGTTAGACATTAGATAAAATAAAATGATAACATATGGAGCAATCGCCTGTTGGACAAAAACCAGACAGGTAGAGGCGGTCAGAAGGCTAAATGGGGTACAGAGACTAGCTTGCCTCGGTGTTACCGGAGCCATGAGCGCAACGCCAACAGCAGCGATGGAGATATTATTAAATCTACACCCACACCCTGTTTTCATACAAGGCGAAGCCAAATCGGTCTGTTACAGACTAACACAAGGCCAAGCACCACTAATAAGAGGACACGGTACCGAAAACAATAAACTATACTGCGAGTTTAAGGAGGATAAAATCCTAGGCATACCCTCGGACCGCTCGACTCCGCAGTATAGCTCTGAAAAGACATTTTCGACACAAATAACACCAAGAGATCTATGGATGAAGGCCCACCCATAAGGGCAGTCATAGTCTGGTATACAGACTGCTCGAAAAGCGACCAAGGAATAGGAGCCGGAACTGCGAACCAAGGACAGATACCTAAATCTCGATTCCTATGGGCACACTCGCCACAGTATTTCAGGCGGAAATTACAGCTATCATCCTCTATCTAGAGGAAATGATGAGGAGGAAGGTGAGCAACAAGACAGTCGTTATCTACTCCGATAGCCAAGCAGCAATCAAAGCAGTATCTTCCAATATAGTAACATCAAAGTTAGTATTGGACTGTATAAATCTGTTGAACGAAATGGGAAGGCTTAATTGGCGTGGGTGCCGGGACACGAAGGCCATGGAAGCAACAAGATGACAGACGAATTAGCCCCAGAAGGCTCGTCCCAGCCACTAACAGGACCAGAACCATTTTGCCGAGTCGCAAGGCCCATAGTCAAGACCTCCATTCAAAAAGGGATAGAACAAGCGTCCCAGAGGTGGTGGTTTAATCTACCGGGACATAGACATGCCAAAGATTTCATCAGCAAACCTTCGGCAAAATTAACAGCAGACTTGTCAAGTTATAATCGGAAGTCAATAAGTATCATAGTGCGACTACTAACAGGACGCTGCCGACTAAAGAGACATATGAGTCTGATAGGCCTGGCGGATGAAACCCTGTGTAGGTTCTGCCAGGAAGGGCAGGAGTCGGCAAAACACATTCTCTGCCACTGTCGAGACTTCGGAGTCTGATCAAGAAGACACGCTTGGACACAATACTCTAAGTACTAGGAGGGTTGCAATAGATCTTACAGGTCGCAGTGATATAAAGGCGATGACGCGTCCTCCAACACATATATCTATCTATGTATCTATGGCCTCACTGCCTTCGTTGACAGAATGATGTGCAACTACAATACTCTATTTTTAATATTTCTTTACCAAAGTTAAAGCGACTCATCAAATATGGTTCAGTTTTCAGTTTAGGGTTCCATTCTGTATTGTGTTCGTTTTATATTTTGTGACTACTGTATTGTTGGGAAAATGTTCTCTTTACTATTTATATCATTTGCACTGCATTGTTTTAGTTAGTGTATTTTTTTATTGTACCATTTGGAACTTTTATATTGTTCTGTAGTGTATTGCTTGTTTGTTTAAATAAATAATCTAATATGCATCTCTCGGAAAGGAGTTCTAAACGCTTATTACTATGTCTACTTTTATCCCCACTAACCTATGCAAGGTTGTATTGTGGACACTTGTCTCATGCAGTGAGAGTGTTTTGGACCAATACCTCCTATAACTGGTAGGAGGTATTGTTTGGAGCCAAGGCGCTGTGTTAGAGTGATGGTTGGAATAAGGAAATCGGATGGCTGTAGGGTTGCCTATTTCATGCAAAGAAAACTAAATTTGTACACTCAAAACTCTGATTTTCACACATACAGCCACTCGTAGAAAAATTTCCTTTCCGTTTCCATGGCCTATAGTAAGTCCTAATATGGATACAATGATTTTGAGATTAAATTTTAGTGCACGCTTAAGACGGCTTAATATGACTTCGAACTCAAAATTCAAAGCTTAAGAAATATAGGCTTTTATAATAAAAAGATTCTTTCTTTCTGATAAGAATGAAAGAAAAATGATTTTTTGGTGAAGCACTGATCTAGTTTGAAAGGACTACTTTCATTCACTTTTTAATGTTACTGTTTGTTATAGTCTGGCAGATATTTAATTTGGGAAATATTATTTCGCAAAAACATAGAGCGGGCGTCCCCTTGCACACTATCCTCCTCGGATCGGCCTCTGATTATAGTTATTTAATAGTTTTAATGCCCATAATACCACTTTTTATGCTTTTGATGAGTTCCTAGTAGTTTTTTAATTGTATTCATTATTATTGTTATACTGTACCACTGACTTGCGAAAATAAGACAACAAATCTGCAACTTCTCGATTATATTTTAATACCAAATACTAGAAAGTAGAGCTGATAAACAATAAAACATCAATACATACTATAATAATCACAAAATTATATTTTTTCCTCAATATTTTTAAATGGAATATTTTGATCAACTTAAAAACCTAGTTCAATTAAAACCTACCATATTGCTTAATTGTTACACGGGGTATATTTTATTGTATCTTAACAATGGCTTAAATGTTTACTATGTGATAAAATAATGTTAAATACATCTTTAAGGTACTTGTACTCTAGAGTTACAGGGATAATTACAATCAATTGTGATTAATCAATATCTATTTTTTTGTGTTTATCATGTACAGTGCATTCGCGTATTTGTGACAGGCGCGCAATTGTGGCACTTTCTTTTCATTTAAATTTCCGGCGTGTTAAAAGCGCTACTCATGTAGCACTCGTTTTTTCAGCGTCCCCCATTACACTGATGAGAATTCGTGTTGCCGATGCTCTGCCGGTTCGTCCGAGGTAAGTCGTTAAAGGCTGATTTTCATATATAGGACTGTGCGCCTACCGTGTCATTTTCACTGTTATTTAATCATAACAATCCAGATAACCTTGTAGATAGAACTGCTGTTAAAGAATCAATCTTCAGACCAAATGATCTTCAAGAATATTTCAAAATTAAATTAAAAACAATGCTCAAGAGGAAGCTTTACCAGTTCGTAACGTTGAAGTTGAAGGAAAAAGAAACTTAGGGTCAAGAATGGACTCTGAAGACGATATGGAACTGGTTCCTTCTACTAGTAGAAGCCCAATTCCTTGTACTAGTAAAGGCCCAATTACCTCTTTTGAATCTCTGCTAATAGACAAGATTGCAAGAGAAAATAAAGACGTGAAGAAACGCAAAAAAAATAGCAACAATACCGCCGAGATACTTACTAGAGAAGATTATTTATTACAGTTGAAGAAACAGAGCGCTGAAAAAAAAAATGTTACAACAAAGAAAATCGTTGAACAAGATTCAGAGAGCGAAATAGAAACTGAAGTTGAAGAAATGGAACACGAAATATCGAGCAGTAGCGACACCGACGAAATTCTAACTCTTAAATATTTAGTAGAAAATGAACAAGAGGAGTTAAATTATGGAAAGGAACTGGAAAACCCTAAAGACATCCTAGTTGATTATAAAACAATCAAAATTACGAAAAGGTATGTTGGACTTATATTGGAAATTTCTGCAAAAAATGATAAGCTAGTGGCTAAATTTTTGCGAAAAAAGAAAAATAATGAATTTGTATGGCCAATTTCTGATGCTATATTATATACTATACTTCCAAAACCCACTGAGGGAAGACGAAATTAAAAGATCCGATCTTTTCAGTGAAGTTTGATAACCTTAATGTTTATTAACTTTTTTAATTTTTTGTCCTTATTTATTACAAAACAAAGATGTTTTTTAGTTTTGTGTACTTGGGTATTAATATTTTGTTTCTTATTTATAGAGCAAGTATTTATTTGTTATAAAAACAGATGTTTTTTAGTTTTATGTACAGGGTTATCCAACGAGGACGAGACAAGGCGATTTTTTTACATTCCCTGTACTTTTATAAAAAAAAAAACTGAAATAGCCATCTTATGTAATTTTCTCCCGCGAATTCGGATATGTGCTAGGGGTCACTTTGATATTTTTTTAAATGGAACACCCTGTATATTACTACATTTCTGGACTCTCTAGAAAAATCTAAACACATTTTGTGTATAATATCCTATACCTACTTTAGCTGTTTACCAAATATTGACAGTTGAAAGTCGGGCATTTTGACAGGCTCTAAAATCTAAATCGCACGAGATCAAAGAAAACGGTTTGCACATTCCTATCTTGGGTTTTCATAAGCTATCGAATGATAGCAACTTGGAATTTAACCGGAGGATTAAAAGTTCCTGTTGATTTTATCTGCAGGTTAAATTCGAAGATACTGTCATTCGATAGTTTATGAAAACTTAAGATAGAAATGTGCAAACCGCAGATTTTAGAGCCTGTCAAAATGCCTGACTTTCAACTGTCAATATTTGGTAAACAGCTAAAGATAGTTATAGGATATTATACATAAAATGTGTTTAGATTTTTCTAGAGTCCAAAAATGTAGTAATATACAGGGTGTTCCATTTAAAAATATATCAAAGTGACCCCTAGCACTTTTATTTGATGTTCAATTGTTGTTTGCTGAACATATCCGAATTCGCGGGAGCAAATTACATAAGATGGCTGTTTCAGTTTTTTTTTTATAAAAGTACAGGGAAAGTAAAAAAATCGCCTTGTCTAGTCCTCGTTGGATAACCCTGTACATACTCTTATACATAGGCATTATTATTTTGCTTCTTATTTGTAGTGAAAATACTTATTTTGTTATGACAGAGATATTTTTTAATTTTATCCACAAATTAGTGCCAATTTTTTTTATAAAACAAAACTTTAAAGTTTTGCAAATATTTTTTTAATTTCACATTTAGACCATTAAAATAAGTCACAATTAAAACTACCAAGCTTTATGGATATAAATGTTAATTTTGGTGGTGTGTCATATTTAAAACAAAAAAAGTGTCACAAATAAAATTTTTGTAGGGTAATTGTGACACCTGACGTTGTTTAAAAAAAATCGAATCCAAAAAAATGTATACATATTTTCCAATGAAAGCGTATGTGAAAAGTAAGATGATTGGTTAGACGCAGAAATTTAGGCTGTTTTATTACTTTTAACAAATTTACAGTTTCTTTATCGGAAAAAAGGATAGCTATGTCACAAATACCCGAATGCACTGTACATAAATGGAACGTCTCTTGAGATTTAATTGTTATTTTTGGCATAGAGTATCGTATACACATCAGCACTGATTTTAGTTTTCATGTAAATTGTTTCATCAAAACCGAATTAGTTTTCATGATACAGTTGATACTACTTCATCATCTAATTGAAAGATATTTCGATGGAGGTGTGATGTGCACTCATTTAAAATTTCACAAAGTTTGCCATTCTCCGCAATAATATTGTTAGGGTTTTCCTTTTCACATTTATAATCTTTTAATTGGTTTCTGAGCTTCCTGTTCAGGAATCTTTCTGATGTTTTCATATATTTGATTGTCTCAATTAGTTTAGGCGTCTCTTTGGGATTTGATTTCAAATATTCGTTGTACTGATTATTATCTTTGTCCAGTTTTGTTTCAAATTCATTTAATTTTATTTCAAACTCTTTTACATCGCCTGCTAATAGCTCTATTTGAAGATAAGAGGTAAATGCTAACTTAGACCAATCTCCAAACTTTTCAAATAGTGATATATACTCGGGCTGTATTTCATTTTCCAAGAGGTTGGTCAAACTAGTTAACGTGTGTCTCATTTTTTTCATCTCAATCATAGATTGCTGGACTTGGAAAGATGGATAATCTCTGCCTGTGCTTAAATGTAGTCTTGAATCATTTAGTTGTTCAATTAGAATCACCACTCTAAAAAATATATAGATATATATGAAGCGTTTACTGCAAAAATGGTCTATCCTATAAAATTTACACAATACTAATAATACATATTAAAAGTACAAAAACATATAATCTAGGCGTGACGTACTGGTCCAAGTCGATTTGAACAGCCATTATTATATGGCGTTATGCCAGCCATTCTTGAGCGATAGAGAATTATTTCTTCGTAGTACTGCAAAGTAGTGCAGAAGAGGCCTATCTATAATATATTTATTTCGTTTTGTGGACGTTTATGTCAAGTACGGAAAATTGTATGGAATTACCAGCTATGTTTTTAATTTACATTAAATTTAATAAGTAATGACAATGGATTTTTGTTTAGGTATGCAGTACATGCGCTATACTATGTTGCTTTCGTATTTTTATGGCCGTCATCAATACAGTGAAAATTCGATAAAGAAGATCCTTTTGCTGATTCTGGACCTACTTATGTTTCTATTAGTGATGGTAAGTAATTATTAGTGCCATAGTAATAATATAGTATAAAAAATTATCTACAATGGATTATTTACGATAGCCAAGACTCATCACTACGTTCAGAACAATATTTCTTAAATACAGATTTCATAAAAATGATATTGTTTTCACTTTAAAAAAATTGAGTGAACTAACCCAGCCTCCAAGGCGGCAGGCAAAATAATCTGTGTAAAGGAGGAGATTAAGCACAGTTGATTTATTTGGTAACACACCAAACTGTGGACTCATAATGGCTCCATTCAATGCTGATCAGAGATAATCAGTTACAATACTTTCAAACAGCTTGGGAATTGTGCTTAAGATATTAATTCATCGATAGTTCTTTATGTCGGACCTACAACCAGACTTAAAGATAAGAGACACATAGCTAGATTTTCAACAGTCAAGCCGAGTCCTAAAAACAATTGAAAAATCCTGAAAAGAGCCTAAAAATATAAAGCTTAGGTTTGTTGGAAAAATTGTGTGAACACCATCCGGCCCTGAGCCCTTATTTATGTCCAATAACCCAAACTAACCCAAACTAATTTTTATAAGAATCAGAAATGTTTATATCACAGTAGGGTAAATTAAGAGAGCTTATAAATATCACATCATTTAGATGTGAGATGAGTATATGCTGGGAGAAAACCAAAAATTTGTGTACGGATACGACTTGTATGTAGCTCCCAAAGAAGTGTCTTCTGGTAGTAAAGTGCAAATTGGGTCTTGGCTTCGGTCTGTAACATCTTTTCGTTTTTTCTACCACGTTATATTCATCTTAACCTGGCACCACTCTGATGAAGCCGGTAGGCAGAAACCCGTGTCAGAGGTTTAAGTTTCATTAACTAGCGCTTAATAACGATGTCAGTATAGAACTTCTGTACAGCCAGAAGTATCACCCATACAAAGTGCATATCATACAGGAACTTCTGAGGATGGCTACCATAGATTACAATGTGAAGAAATGATGGCAAGATGTGATGAAAATAACATATTTTCACAAAATATTATCTTCTCCGACGAGACTATTTTTTTTTAAAACGGAACTGTCAGTAGACATAATTATCGATTCTGATCTGATTAAAATCTACAGTGGATACCTGAGGGACATACACAATAATATCCCAAAAAGTCAACGTCAGGGCTGGCATACGAACGTATTCGAAGTGAGGTTGGTATTTACCACAGACTCAATGCGTGTTAAGTAGAACCTGGAGGTCACTTTCAGCATTTGTTACATTAATCGAATCAGGTGAGTGCTAAAGATCTTAATATTAATTAAACAACTTATGTGGACTTATTTTACTGTAACGAAATGAGCAGGCCCTTACTTTGTTAGCAGTATTACGGAGTGAGTTTTAGAAGAGATTCTCATTAGATTGCCTTTGGAAAAAAAGTTGGGGCGGTTAGAAATTAAGCGGTTGCGGCGAGAGGGCTGAAACTATTCCAGAAAGACGAACAACATTTTTAAACCAATTCCCGTGTTTCAGCGTTTTTCTAAAACATAACTGAAAAAACTGTTCCTTGCACAAATATTCATTTATCCGTCATAAAGCCTCTTTTTATGGGATACGAAATTTCAATTTACAGGCTGCACATTTACGTGAATTGATAAAATGTTTTAATAATCTAACTAGCAGACGTTGTATACGGCTCTATTACATGGTTAACCACTATGGGCGTGCAAGCTCCTGTTTGCAAATCTTTCTTTAAATAAGTATACCAAGCATCTGTTGGTCGTTTATCGAGGACTAAATAAATGGGTTGACGTGCACATATAAAACTACCCGTTTTAGGATCTAGACGTTCGAAAATTGGTATGTACTTTATTGGTCATCTCTTGCAGTAGCTGGGTCAGGTGTATTCTACAGTTTTGGAGGGCGCGTACAGTAGCCTAGTTTTCCACCGTGTCAAAATCCAAATATAGATTCATTGCTCTATCGATGCTATAAAATATTGTTTTGTGAATCCCGCCTGCTGCACACTTGGCTGGTAATCATCGAACTTTCTAGGCAATCTTATAGTAATTGTCTTTGCCAGCAATCTAAATAGATGACAACAAGGATATTGACCGGTCATTTTGTACTTGTTTTCTGTATAGCCTTTGTGCCCTTCCAAGCAGTAGGGATCTTAGTCAGCACGAAACCTTCATTCAAAATAGCACTGTAATTAGCTTGATCAAATTCGGGTGTCTTACCGAACAGCGATTAGAAAATCGTTCGAGTGCAACCTGTTCCAAAAAAGGCAAGAAAACCACGCCCTCAAACTATCGCCCAATTGCCTTTTTTCCAATAATCTCCAAAGTCACCAAATGTGCAGTCAATCAGCAACTACTCAGGTACTGAGACCTACAGAATAATTATCGATAACCAATACGACTTTCGCAAAAAGAGATCGACAGGCCTATGTCGTTCATATATATGAAGTAGGGCAATTAAGAGTTCTTAATTGAGTTCTTAGGGAGAATATCAAGCGATTGAGTTGGATATTTCGAAGGCATTCGAGAGAGTTTGGCGTAACGGATTGCTCAACAAACTGCCTTCCTTCGAACTGCCAGCCTCTTTCTGCACCTGGTTTATCAGTTTCCTTAAGAACCGATCTCTGCACGTTGCAGTTGATGGACACATTCACCATTAACTCGGACACACTAACCCAAACTTTCACCAACTCTGATTCTCATCTATATTAATGGCCTGCTGACCGAAACCAATAATCCTCTTTAGAGTTTTACAGATGACAGTATCCTTGTCTCCCAATTTAGATCGGAAAAACTTTTACCAGCGACTGCAGAAGGAGCAGAGTACAGCAATTAATCAAGATCTGGAGAGGGTTCGAACTTGGGACGACATAAATTTGGTCCAATTCAATGCAGCAAAATCCGAAGCGGTTACGTTTACCAAGAAAGCCAATACGGTCGACCCTGACATCATTATGACAAGATCGGCCATTTCCTCAACCTCGTTAATCAGACTACTGGGTATCTCAACCAACAGCAATATGTTCTGGCCTGACCATTTGAAGTAAAAACTATATACACTGCAGCAGCTGCTCTTGCTCTAGCAAGGGCAAATAAAACCGTGCTTAGAATATGGCTGATATATCTCGAGTGCCGTACCGAAGCACACCCTAAAGCTGCTGGATTCCAATCAGAAGAAAGCTGTGCGTCTCGTCGGCGACCCTGAGTTGATCCGGAATCTGGATAGTCGGGAACACCGCAGACATGTGGCCGCATGTTTTACAGATATTTTCACGGCAGATGCTCCCAGGATTTGGCTAGCATCATCCCGCGCCCAGCAGCGCCTGTCAGACAGTCGCGACAGACGGCAAGACCGTGGATTTACAAGGACTTCTTTGCACTGCATTACTGTGGAACTCACTCCCAACTATTCAAGAACCGTGTCAGCAGCATCTTCGCACACACTTCGCTCGTCGAGTGCCCTAAGATCTCCCTTTAGTGTGTGTCATTGCCATAAAAAAATCTTCATGGTGGCTTTTCGCACTTCCTGTTCCGTTACTTCGACCCGACCCAACTTTCGTTATGATCTGTCGTCTATCTTAAACTTTATTATTATTTTCTTCTTTAAATTCGTACATATCCTTATAAAAATTTTCAACTACTTTAGCATCTGATCCCCATAAATATATCGGTATCGTTGTACTCCATCAAATTGATTTATTCTTAAGTTCGACCTTAAAGTTATCGCAATTTTATTAATCTCAATAGCCTGATTTATCAACTTGCTATCTTTCGTCTTCTTATCGTGCCTTTTGATCAACTTATTGAGTTCTGCATTTTCTATTACTCAGTTTTCTGTTCTTTGTTTAATTGTTTTCTTTCTCTAACAGCTTTGGTGTTTTGTTACTTTTTTAATACTGTCTTTTAGAGCTGTTGTTATTTTTTGGTTAATATCCTCTGTATCTATATTAAGCCCAAATGTAATATTGCTCAAGGTTAAATCCTTTTCTACGGTGGTTTGAAATATCTGACCAATTTCTTTTAATTCCTAATAAGTTAAACAGGATTTTTGCTTGTGAATTTATCTTAACTACCTTTGTCAACTAGCTTTTGTGATATCCGTGATTATATACCCTTTGATGCAGAGTGAATAGTCTAATATTTAATTCTTTGTTATTTTTTTTTGGGCCGATCCACGTCAATTCACTGTTATAAGGTTTGCTAAAGAACCAGTTTATCATATACATGTTAAATTCACTATGAAATTCAACATCCGTTCAGCTTGCTCGTTTCACTCGCCAAATTAATATTTCATATTCTTCCCGTTTTGCACCTATTTTCGCGTTGAAGTTACCCATAACGATTTGTTACTCGGTTTTGTATTGTAATGCTAGTCTTAAATCATTATAAAATAGCTCCATTTTTTTCGTCGCTACGCGTGCACGTCAGGGTATGTGCTGATGTCGAAGCATATATCTGAGTTATGAAACCCACTTTCCCGTGATTCACTCATTTGTACATGAATTTAAAATGATATATTTTAAATTTTTTTTCAATTCACAGATCCTTCGGCTTGATTTATAGATTGATATAATATAAGCATAATAAGTTAAAGATTCAAATTCGGCAAGCAAGTCAGGCAATTTTGAGACACACCATAAGCTTACCAACTTTTAACTGCTTATGCTATGTGCTGCAGATGAGAAAATGGCACAAGCGATATTCATTTAGATTTATTAGTTTGGCTTTTTATATGGTTTTTATTTTTGATAAAGATAACGATACTCCGGGTAGGACGCTGCTTTGAGATTAATTTTGGTCCGCCCCGGGTATTTTATTCCTCGAATTCCCGGTACCACCCCCTATTTCCGACGCAGCGGAATGCCTCCTCCTCGGGAGGCGCCTGATGGACGACAGCATAATTCCATCATTTATTTACAAAAATCAGACATTGTCCTGGATTATTATTAAGAAGATTTTTTACACGTAGTTTACTAGTGGGATGTCATAGGGATCAGCGAAACAAGACTGAGCGGCGAAACGGTCACCATCCTCAAATCTGGATATTTACTGTCCTCAAAGAACTCGGATACAAACTCACACATCGGAGGCACTGCTTTACTGGTTCACAAAAAGAAAAAACACCTGGTTACAAAGACAAGAGCCGAGCCAAACAGAGTAATTTATGTAATGATCAGGATCAACGCCATGTTTAGTGTCCAAATCATCCAAGTATATGCACCCACCTCCGCCTCCTCAGTCGAAGAAATTGAGACATTCTACGAAGTTCTAACAACTGCACAGAGCGCAGAAAGACCAAAATCTGTGTGATAATAGGCGATTTCAACGCGAAGAGTGAAGCCAGATTGCCGATGGATCCTTCCTTCATCGGTAAATTCGAGTTGGGAGCGAGGAACCAAAGGGGACAAACCATGGACGACTTCCTCAACAAGGAGAGACTCTACTGCATGAATACCTTCTACAAAAAGCATCCGAAAAGAAAATTAACTTGGAAGAGCCCCGATAACAGGATCAAAAACGAGATAGAGTATGTTCTAACATCGAACCCCCAATTATGCTCGGACGTGTCAGTAATAAACCGCTTTGACACAGGCAGCAGTTGAAGATACGCAGTTGAAGATACGCGAAACATGGAACTAAACACACTCTCAACGAAGATCACCTCTAGTACTAGAAACGGAGTGCGGAAAGTATGTTCTCTCCAAAGTAAGAAACATCCGAAATTCAGTTTAGAAACAGAACTACTCATCGACGAACGGAGGAAAACCGAGAAAAACTCACCAATGCATGATCAGAGAGCTTATAATACGAGGATGGTAGAGGAAGAATACAGAGCAACGCAAACATGAAAGTTCTCCGTTCCGAGGGATCTAAAGGTAAAATGATTATCCATGCACAAGATGAAAAACGATCAAGGAGTCATTGAGAATGAAAGAGGAAAGATCACAGAAATTATTGAGAATTTCTACCGACGACTATACAGCCCATCGGTGCCACAATCAGGTCAAGGAGGTCAAACTCATCAGCCAGTTCTAGCCACAGGATCAGAAGAAGTAGAGCCTATTGATGGAGAAGAACTAGAGGCAGCTCTAAAACACCTGAAGAACTGCAAGGCCCCGGAAGAAGACCAGATCACCAGTGAGATGTTGAAGGCCGGAGGAGATACACTCAGGAAGGCACTCCTGACCTTACTAAATAAATGTCTAGAAGAAGAAAAAAATCCCCGGACTCTTCGAAAAACGCAGAAGTCCTATTATTCAAACAAGGAGACTGCACAAATCTAGAGAATTTCAGGCCCGTTAGTCTGCTATCCATCCTCTACAAACTACTAACTAAAATAATAATGAACCGCCTGCGCAATAAATTCGATTTTTACCAGCCAGTCGAACAGGCGGGTTGCAGAAAGGGATACAGCACGACTGATCATATACGAGCGGTACGCACGTTAGTAGAAAAATGCACAGGAATACAGCATCCCACTATTCCCACTGCACATGGCCTTCGTAGATTATCAGAAGACTTTCGATTCAATCGCAACCTGGGCGATACTGGACGCGATGACAGATACTCGAACATCATACGATATGTCTACGAACATGCTACCATGCACGTAAAAATTGAAGAAGAATCGAATCGGTTACTGCATAAGTCCAAGTACAGCGAGGTGTCAGGCAGGGGGATACAATTTCACCCAAGTTATTCACCCTAGCGATGTGGAACGCATTTAAAAGCCTATCATGGGATCAGAAAAGCATCAAAATCGACGGGAAATATCTTAACCATCTCCGCTTCGCAGACGATATTGTTCTCTTCAGCAGTGATCCGGCCGAACTTACGACGATGCTCCAAGAGCTCAGAGTAGTCTCCGAAGCTGTTGATTTTAAAATGAACCTACATAAGACCAAAATCATGAGTAATTTACTACATCTAACATGAGAGTCACCATCGAGAACCACACTTTGGAGCTAGTCCAAGTATACATATATCTGGGACATAACATCAAAATCGGAAAGAGTAATCAAACCGCAGAGATTACCAGACGAATCGGCCTCAGCTGGGCAGCATTCGGGAAGCTTAGCTACATACTTCGACAACCAAAAATCCCAGTGAACCTAAAGAGGAGGGTCTACGATACCTGCATCCTGCCTGTGACAACATACGGACTCAAAACCGCTACCCTTACAATGAACAGCGCCAACCGTCTCCGAATCTGCCAAAGAGCAATTGAACAAGCAATGCTGGGAGTAAGTCTGCGAGACTGGATCCGAAACGTAGATATTAGGCGGAGGAGAGGAGTTTGTGACGTCGTGGAAAGGGTGGCGAAGCTCAAGTAGCAGTGGGCGGGGTACCTGGCCAGAAATAACTCCAAATGGACGAAAACACTAATGCAATGGAGACCAAGGGAAGCAAAAAGAAGTATAGGACGTCCGCAGAGAGCTCGACATGGAAGTCACTGGAAGAGGCCTATGTCCAGGAGTGGACGAACACAGGCTAAAGAAGAAGAAGAAGAAATCCAATTTTTTCATCATCACATAAGGATTTTTTTCATCCAGATTGTGGCAGATCATTAACACTTCCATTGGCAGTGTGTAGAATTTTGCTTACCTTCAGCCAACTAATTTGTCGGTTCGGATTCGGGTACTTTTCATGAAATAAATTACAATTAAATTTCTGCCCGTCAATATTACTATTTTGATTCGTTGTCTCGCGATTAAATATCCATTAATTTTATTGGTTTTCGGTAATATTACAATTCGGTATTTATGTCACTTGATTCATATTATATCTATGTTGGGGTTTGGAACCTTCGGCAACATGCACTAAAACGGAGTTTTATCCACAATACCGAAACAGAATTATTGCACTCGACGCGCGTTTCGCTAACCATGTTAGCATCATCAGGAGATG
Source organism: Pissodes strobi (assembly GCA_016904865.1). Classification (NCBI taxonomy): domain Eukaryota; kingdom Metazoa; phylum Arthropoda; class Insecta; order Coleoptera; family Curculionidae; genus Pissodes; species Pissodes strobi. The sequence goes on along the minus strand of MU182182.1, from coordinate 337,973 downwards.
ATTAAAACTAAATTTAAAACTCTACCTAACTCGCTTTTATACTAAATGTTTGCTTAATCAAGCGGAACCAAAGGAACCAATCCTGGAATCCCACTAGTCACGCTTGATCAACCAATACAATGGACTATACGGAATAGGCCCTCTATCTCTATTTAAACTATTCTTACATTTAATAATTTCCATACTTTCATATGCGTCTAATAATCTCCTATCAGTTATATTATGAATTAATTTTAAATTTTTAATTGTTATTCTATGATTGTTATCAAAAGCATGCTCGGCAACACTTGATTTTTCTGTTCTACCATACTTTAAATGAGCTATGTGTTCCTTGAATCTCGTTTGTATAGATCTTCTAGTTTGCCCAACATATTTTTGGTTACAATCCATGCATCCAATTTCATATATTCCACTTCTTTCTAATATTTCAATTTTGTCCTTTGGACCACCTAATAATTTCTTAATGTTGAACTGAGTTTGGTATACTAATTTTAAACCTACTTCCTTAAAGACTTTTTGAAGTCCTCTAGTATACTGAGGATTATATGGTATCGAGACATATTTTGTATTTTCATCCTGATTGACGAAAGAAGTGGAATCACGAATGGTCTTTCTAAACAAATGCCTATTAACTAGTCTATTTATTAAGTTAGTATTGAAACCATTAACTTTCGCTATATTCCTAATTGTCTCCTTTTCATTATTAAATCTTTCTCTGCTGAGAGGAAAGTTAACCATACGGTGTACCAAAAAATGTAAGCTGGCCAATTTGTGTTGGTCGCAGTGGAATGAGTCATTAGGAATATATCGGTTAGTGGCAGTACTTTTTCTATAAATATCAAATTCTAGTGTGTTATTATCGTCCCTAATCACTAAAGTATCCAAAAATGGAAGTTTGCCATTGTTCTCGACTTCATAAGTAAATTTAATGGTGGGGAAACGGTTATTTAGTTTGGTTACAAAATCTTCGATATTAGCGGTTTTTGTGTCGAAAATCGCTAAAATGTCATCCACATACCTGTACCATACCCTTGGAAAATATTCGAACTCCTGACTGATTTCATTTTCAAATTTACTCATGAAAAGGTTAGCTAAGAACGGCGATAAACAGTTGCCCATTGCCGTGCCTTCAAGTTGTTGGTAATAGTTATTTTTATATTGAAAATAATTTTGATCCATGCAAAGTTTGGTTAAAGTTAAATATTCTTGTTTGATTTCATTATCAAAACTGTTCATCTCAAGTAATTCCCCAAGGTATTGCAAGGTCTGTGGGATTGGTACACTAGGGAACAATGAGCAAACATCAAACGAGATTAAAATTTCACCTTCCTTAAGGCTCGTACCTTTAATTTTGTTTATGAAATCTAAGGAATTTAGTACTCCTGAGTTCTGTTGTTTTATAGGTAAATTTTCAAACTGGTTTGCTAGCCACTTGGATATATTATAAGTTGGCGATCCTATTGCCGAGACTATGGGACGCATTGCCTTCCCAGGTTTATGAATCTTGGGAAGACAATATAGTTTCGGCATAGTAGGATTGCTTACAGATAATTTGTATTTAATTTGATCAGAAATAAGGTTGCTACATTTCTTCAAAGTGTTTTTAACTTGTGTTACCATCTTGGATAACGGATTCCTTGAGATTTTGTTATAGGGCCCGGATTCTATTAAATTATCAACTCGTTGAAAATATTCGCTTTTGTCTAATATAACAACCTTATTACCTTTGTCAGCTTTTAGATAGTCATATTATATCATTTATTACAAGCTTTTACTTTCACCTGTGGGTCTGTCTGTCTGTAATCAAATCTTGCAAGCTGAATTAGAACTACTTCTAAATGTCCGATTGACTTGAAATTTGGTACACGTTTTCTATAGTTCCGATGACAATACAATATTATAATGTTAAGTTTAGGATAGGATGCACTACTTAAAGTACGTCCGACTTCGTTTAAAATTGGTATATGGGGGTTTTTGGGGACAAGGAATTTAAATTTTTTGTCAGAATTTGAAAATTTTAAATGGCGTATTCAACATGGCCGATTTTGGGTTAAATGTTGCAAGTCAATTTTGGCTGACTTCTACATATCCAATTAGCTTCAAATTTGGTATGCGTTTGTAGTTCAAATGAAAATATAAAACTATAATGTTGTAATTGTTTATTCTTATAAAGACAGTGTTGTTGCTTACACTTCTCCCCTCCCTTTAAAGGTTAGTGGTGAAGGCACTACTTAAAGTATGTCCGATTTCGTTTAAAATTGGTATTAGGGGGGTTTTAGTGACAAGGAATATACATTTTTTTATCAGATTTTCAAAATTTTAAATGGCGGATTCAAAATGGCTTTTATTATATACTATGAATCTAAGTTTTATAAATAAAAATATAATATTTACTAAATTTGTGATTTTGCTACGCCATAATACCTACTAAAAAGTAAAAAATAAATAAAAGTAAAAAAAAAATTAAAAACAAGCTTTTATTAAAATGCACTAAATAGAAGAAAATAAAATTTGAAGTAAATCAAACCCATTATTTTGGTACATTAAACATTTTTATATGATATAAAAGCTTGTCGCGAAAAATTTAAACAGGAAAATCTCGCGACAAGTTTTTATAACATATAAAAATGTTTAATGTAACAAAATAATGGGTTTGATTTACTTCAAATTCTATTTTCTTCTTTTTAGTGCACGTCTTTTAAATCCTCTTTAATGAACAAAAAATGTTTAATGTTAGTTTCAAACACTCTATCAAATCAAAATATTATCAAATCAAAACATCCATTGAATTTTGAGGATAATTTAAAAGCGCAAAAACAATAATTGGGAGGTTTCACTTGAAAAATCAAAGTTTAAATATCCTCAGCCAAACATTCTGTTTCTCAACAAACACTTTTAAAATATATGTAATATATACTCACGGACAAGAATATTGCATATTTTTTTTAAGCGTTTATTTTTTTCTTTAAAACTTTTGTGATTTCTGTTGTTAAATCTGTTACATTGGACTGTTTTACCTTATAAATAATTAAATAAATTACATATTGAAGATTTACACAGATTCGTTAAGCAATTAGTGAAATAGCCTGATTTTGGTTATAGCATTTAATTAGGAAATATGCAATATTTTTGTCCGTGAGTGTATATTTGCCTTACTACTAGTGAGATAAAAAAAGGCAAGGATAAAAGCATTATTAATTAGCATACGCGGGTGTATGTGGATAAATAAATATATTAAAAATGTATTATCACACATGTATCGTACAATATTTTAGCTGCCCGCCCAAAATCATTAAATATATTCAACATAATCAAACATTTTTCAGTGTTTTTATGACAAATACAAAATTGCCAACAACAATCCACCTAACACGTGGATAAATAAATATATTAAAATCATTAAATGTATTCAACATAATCAATCATTTTTCAGTGTTTTTATGACAAATACAAAATTGGCACCAACAATCCACCTAACACATGTGAAAATATTCTTAGTCTATACTATACCGTCAGTTTGGCAGTACGCAATAATTTATTTTCGTTTTGGGAAATAGTGCGATAATGGGGCTCTTAACTCCCACAAAATGAGCGATTTAGCTTCTTAACTCGCGGGCTAAAATGAAATCAACGAACATTTTTATGACACTGCATTTTTTTAAAGGAGAAAATTGTGCGATATTTCATTGTTTGTTTGGGGGGCCAAAAATCTAAGGCGCATGAAAATGTGCCCTTTTCAATTCTAATTTTCTGTATTTTATATGCTGCTTTTGAATTATTTTGAAACGTCAGATGCCTCAGTGCACACTATATAGATTCAAATGTTTTTGAAATATTATCGTTTGAAAATTGGCATTACTTTGAGTTTGAATTACTGCTTTAAATACTCTGCTATTGGACCTTAAAGACTACAAATTAAAATATATGCATTCTTACCTTTTTGTAGCTGCTGTGATGGAAGAATGTTTAATATTTTTAGTAAATGTATCCCATTCTGTTTTGAGAAAATTTTCCACATTATGCTTTTTATGCAAGTTGAATATTGCTAAGGCAGTGTCGTTAATGAATGTATTGCATATTTTATTTAGCTCTTCGCTGCTGTTTGTTTTTGAAGTGTAATTGCTTATAGTCTGAGAAACTTCAAATATGTCAGCAATTTTTTTAAGTATCTGAGTTTTGTCAAGTAAATGTTGTGTCTGTTGATTCATCTCCCTAAATGTATTGCTTATACAGTTGTTCATATTGTCCACAGCCTCATATAATAGTTTGCAATTCAAAACATATTTCTCAATGCTTCGCTTAGCCTGATAACCAATACAGCACGCCATCTTGGCTTGTCTGGCATCTACGGATCTAGTAAAATTGCTATTTTGTGATAATTTCTCTAACGATGGGGGTGTAAAATATTTATCATTTTCTTCCGAAAATAAGAACAAAGGAGAATCCTCAGACGTAATTGGTATATCAGATGACTTAAGCAATGCAGACTTGTAAATCAAAATCTGCTTTTCGGGAGCAGTGCCAGTATGTGTATAAATATCCTCTTGAAGTTGTTTATGAGTGTCATCAGGTTTCAAGTAAACTTTTACTAAAGCTGGGATATTGGCATGGAAAACATTGACCACTTTCCGTAATAAAATTGAATCAACTTCTTCGAAAAATTTTTCAAAACTCCATATTTTGTTCTCATCTGATTCCAAGAGGCCTGCTATAAGTGGGGTGATAATTTTTTTCAAGCTTGCACTTAAAAGACAACTATTTTTCAGTTCTTTGCTCCAATAAATTGTACCATTTTGCTTTAGTTGTACTCCAGAAATTACACCAGGTTCCTGAAAGCGTTGATAAACGTAATAAATCGAACTCCAGCGATAAATAGGAGGATATTTAAAAAATAATTAACGACAACACATATGTCTTAGATTAATAGATGTTTTCTATTTTAAATGAAAACGTATGTTGAAGAATGGAAAGCAGTTGCATGTTATTTTAAATTTTCTCTTATTTTCATATAGGTCGTTAGGGAAGAATGTCGTATGTTTGACAATATACATCTCAGAAGTTTATAGACGTATTTGACATATAATAATCATGAATTTTTCAATGATGATAATTTTCTATTGCCACCAAATTTTCTTAAGCCCTATCTATATGCACATCCAAAAAAGTCTCTGAATATATATAATTACAGTCTTATCAGACCTCGCAGAACAGATGAAGATATCTTAGAAATTTTCTCTATCTACAGTATTTAGAAGAAGCTATCGATGAAATAAATCCTATGAGAATTATAGAGAACAGGTATTCAAACAAATTACAATTTTAATTGAAATGTAGAACGAACCTCGACAATTGCAACAAAATACATCAAGATTTTACTGATTTGTTCGAAATCAATGTGAACTTCATTTAAGCGTTGCAGGCTGCCGACATATTATCCATGGACTGTATACATTTATTAAATTTAATCCCCCTATCTTTTATTTATTATATTTTTAATTATGAGCTATTGTTATCAAACGTGAAAAAGCTTCTCTAGAAAAATCTTTATGTTATGTTCATAATGGAACGTTTCCACTTCCCTAATTTAAAATCAGTTTCTAATGGCAATGAAGGTATTCACTTCAGCTAGTTCACCTCTCTTAGCAGGAATTAATTCTAAAACCAATTAGAAAGCAAGTTTAATAACGTCAAAGAAATTAGGAACGCTGTGGAACCAGTTATTATCTGCAAATTTACTTGATAGTGAATAGAGCAATTAGTCTATGGACAAATCGGGCAAAAAGGGGGGTTCGTGTAAAAATCGTGCCAACTTTATGCCCATAAGCTAACTTTGTTAAGAGTAGCTTATAGATCACGTTTTGACTTGTTGTCATTCTGGAAAATGCGTTTTTTTTCAAGTTATTGCCCCCACCACTTTTTTTTTGCGCGACAATATTAAAAACGAAAACGCTGTAACTTTCTTAGAAAATGCCATAGAGTCAAAAATGACAGCAAACGATTCAGTGAAAACACACGATAAAATTATTTTCTATAAAAAAAGTTTAAAATTTTGCTTCATTTTGTCACAAAAAAAATAAAAAACTTAATTTTTATTTTCTTAAGAAGTTATTTATTTTTGGTAATCAATAATTTTCAAAAAAAAACTTAAAAAAAAAACATTTTTTGTTTTTGTTTTTTTAAGTTTTTTTTCTTTTTTTTTAATGAAAATTTATTTTTTTTATTTTTTATTTATTTTTTTCATAAAATATATTACAAACGAAATATTAAAATAAAGTTAGCTTACCGGTACAAAGTTGGCACGACTTTCACACGAAAGTCGATTTGTCCATAGACTAAATGAAGAAGCAGACATTTTTAACAGTAATAAAATTTGTTTTAGGTATCAAATGAATCCATATATCTTTCCATATGAAAATTTTTGAAGTGAATATGTGGCTATAATCATAAAGCTATCTACAATGGCTCATTATATGTGCGTAAAGCACAATGTTCGAAGACGAACTACATAAATAACAGAATACCTACATATCTCGTTTTGCAGATAATTTCCTCTAAGATTTAACCAAATTGTAAGCAGGTAGTCTAAAATAATAAATACCATTTCCCAAGCTACACATCAAAAGTAATAAAATGCCATACATTTGTATTTTGCTAAGATTTGTAATAGAAATAAAATATTCGCATTTTTTATTATGTTTGCAATTAAACAAAATAAGATTAAAAACAATAACACAAAAAAAAACCGTTATTTTACGGCTGTAAGCACATGTCTAGAGCTTAACACTGACAAGAACTTGGCTTTGGGTAGGTCTACGATCGCACCGCAGGAACCTGACAAATTTTAACAAGGGATCTCCGTCAAAAATGAATGGGGTGTCATAGTCTAGAATGACGGATTGATGAGTCATAATTGTAATTAAACTTGTACCGGCTATAGTTAAATGTGCCTTAAGAATCAAGTATGCAGTACTGTTAAATTCCAATCGCCATCGTCACTTCTCACCCCATAGTTTTGTATACTTTTGGTGCAAGCAGAGTTACATAATGCCAAAAGTCCTATTTTTTTACCTACACTTTGATATAAATTAATTTCATAAAAGTTTTTAGTTTGAACGCTAAATGCATTGCTTATTTATATGAATTTTATGGAACTAATTTTAACTGGTTTGTTCACCTTTTTACTTATGATGTAATGCATTGTCTCCCTGTTTTGTCGACCACCAAAAGGTTGAAATGGCAAATCACCGGTTGCCACATGGTATAAAGTAGCGCCGATGGACCATAGGTCGACGGTAGCCCGAAATGTTTGATCAGTATCAACTTTGAGCATAGCTCTTTCGTATAAATCTGGATGGAGATATTCCTCAGTACCATGTAATGATTGAAACCCCTTCCCATCTGGAAGTTCCCTAGCTGCACCAAAATCAATTAGTTTATAGACTGAGGTGCCATCATCTTTTATAAACCTCATGATATTGCCTGAAAATCAAAATTATCTCTTGAATAAAGCATTAATTGATTAAATCTAAAATTAAAATTAATGACATTATTTTTAAATTTAGTGTAATAAATTTCTTTCTTTCCTCCACATCAAAAACATTCCGGATCTAAAGAATTAAAATAAATATAAATATTTTAATTCGAAATATAACAATAATAAATGGACGGTCCTGTATACTACTCATTAGTGCTTAAAATTTCGATAACACCATTCGCAGAATATAAAGTTTTATGAGTCTGCAATGATTAGTAGTCTCTCAATGTGCAAAAATTGATACAAGAACCACAAATAAGAAAAGAAATAAAAAGGTGTCATGAGTCTGCAATTATTTGTAGGTTTGAGTTTGCGAATAATAAATGTATGTGTTTCCGCATTAGCGATTCACTCCATATGTGAAGCTCTACCATCTCATCTGCCTTCAATAGGAAAGAAGACAAGGTGATGGGTTAGTTTGGGTAAATCCTTGCGATCTAGCGGTCACTCTCCCGTTTGGTGTCAGTATACTCGTAGGGAAGGCCAGTCCAGACGGGGCCTCAGAGTTTCGCATTTCGAAGCTAAGAAAGTGTGTTTCCAAGAGCTAGTTGAGAGCCTCTTTTGCAGAGGATGTTAATCTTCAATATTAACAAAGTAGATCTCCCAGGACGCCCTCTTAGAATTTCGTATCAGTTCTTTGTGTCTGCGCTGAGAGGTTTTGTGCTCCGTCCGGTCAGTAGGTTGTCGAGACTATTACAGTCCTGTTAAAAAGCTTGCGTGTCTCCTTACGTGCTTTTTCGAGATCCGAGTGCCTCCATACCTTGATAAGTCCATAGAGGATTTTGCTGGTAGAACTTGATTATAGCCACAAACAAGGTACAAAATCAGCGGCCTTTTCCACTTAACAAACTTTACGTCAAGGCACGAACGGTTTGTCTAGCAGTACCTTCAGCTCCTTCAAATATTTGGCTCATTCAATGGTTCTCGGGTACCGGAAGCTTCGTGGTGTTACTTAGGCATACCTTGAAGAGTATGTTACCGTGATCCAATAAACATGGCTCCTTAGTTACTATCCTTAGTTACAGCGTCAAATCAATGATCTCCTGTCTTCGTGCTGTGATAAACGTCGAGATTATTAGCTGATTCAATATTCTAGTTCAGTTTTATTGAAATGCTCCAGTGCTGTTCCCCCAAATTCATGCCCGTGCAGCAATTTCACAGCTTTTAAAGATCTCTGGAACAAAATATTGCCAATAAATAAGATTCAATACTCTTATCTGCATAGATACATGTCCTACATGTCCTTGGGAGTAGATGGCTGTCCCTCTATAGTAAAGAAAGCTTTCCGTCCGACTAAACCCTCTCACAGTGCCCTAGTAAACCTAAAACTGTATAAGTAAATACAATATGACGACTTACTAATGAAGTCGACTTCCTGCCATGTTGGAAATTATTTTATAAAAATGTAATACATATATTCATTAAATCAAATAAAGGGCCCTAATCATTATCTTCGGCCTCTGATCCGGTAGTTGTGCGATGCACCACCACCTCAGCCAGAACCTCGATCACCTCCTCGTCTACGGTCTACCGAATCGGTGTTTCTGTGCACAAAAGTCGAGCAAATGCAGTAATACCTGGATTATCCCCACAATCGAGAATCGAGCCTCCGCATGGCACAGTGTCTGCTTCTTACTCTGCAATTTCCTCAGCCGGCGCCCCGGCGCGTGGGCCTACCCAAAACCACCAGCGAAACCTCGTCGACCTCTTACTGAGTTCTACTTTACGAAAATAGCTAGTATGTCCAACACAGGTTAATCAAAGGCCCATAATTCTGCCAACCGAGGTGCCTAAGGTTGTTGGATGATGAATGTAATCCTGGAAGATAGCCATCATCTACGGGATTTTCAGAGACGACCCTTTCCCAAGGCTTGATCAATGGAATGGTTCTCTATTTCCAGGCTGCCTGTCTTGTCTTGACCCGGGGATACGCTCATCAGGCATGAGACATTTGATCACGATTATCTGAGATTCCTCCTAAGCCTACTTAGATATGGCGAATTACGTCTCCTAGAATACCCATGGGTTCCCATCCTCGGGAGCTCGACCCATGCCCAGCAACGGCAGCTTTTAGCCTAATCTGGTTTTGGTCTTTTGGGAGACCGTCTTAATCTTCTCTCAAGAAGATATCGGTGCTCTACTAGAACTAGACCTCTCTATAGCGCCTTTGTGACACGGTCTGTTCCTTTTGCGCAGTCAATTAAATATATGGCAAACCTCCAAAGATATTCACAGATAACATGGTATATTACATAACGAGTATTGAAAGAACTAGTTTTCAAACGAGGAGACCTTTTTCGAGGTCGGAAACGTATTTTCACACGAGTAATGTACTTACTCTATTTTTCTTACGGCCACCTATGAAAATGACTCAAAAAGCATTCTAGATTCTTAAGAAAAGGATTTACATCACATGCGTATTTAAAATAACTTTTCAGCACTACTGTTGTTATTACTATTCTTAATAACTTATTTTAATATGCGGTCAACTCATATGGAATTTTCTTTTCCGTGCTTGACCGTTTGCCCAGTGCCAGCGACGCGAAACGGGTCAACGTCATTAGCGTGCGGGAAATTATCACCTTCCGTACTTCTTAGGAAAATAACTATATTATGTCTGTCGAGTCAAAGTGCCAAATCAAATATGCTGTCAAATCTGCCAATCTGTTCAAACACAGTCGGGTTGAAAATACTTTCGAACACGTGTGTAGATAAGTTTTTCAACCTGCGTGTGACATAAGGCACTTTCTAACCACTGTCTTTTTTCGCATTTTTAGAAGTGGCCATATCAAAAATATTTTAGAACGTTTTAAAGGTAGGAAAACAGTAAACAGCGAGCAAGCTCGATTATTGCAAGAATCGCAAGTAGAATAATAGGCCAAAGCCAAAGAGCCGTACTCAGTGAGCATTTAGAATAATTTGAGAAACGATACTCAACGCAGGCAACCTTTAAATCGACAAGCTCAACATATATCCTGAGGCGAGGCAGTATTCATGTATACTCCTTTAACAACACGCACTCTATATGATTCTTAAGAATGGTAATACTTAGAACTCTACTTGCACGAAGTGAAGGACCATTGATTGATATCATCAACTGATCAAATTAACGTAACTGATAAGACTAGGAGACCAAGCTCTAAGGAATTAACAAACATCTTCCCAACATTATTTAACGTAAAAAATAAAGATTTGTGGGCGTAGAACTCATTATCGAATCCACAATTCAATGACTTGCAGTAGGAGTTGAAAGTGACTTGCAGCAGCGATTTAATATGAATAGGAACCCAGAGACATTTTTAATAGAGGATAACAGATGGATTACCATTTCCCGTCGACCAAGATACTTATTGTTGCTGTTCAGGACCATTCAGTTATTAGCACCAACAGTAAGTGTTTAACGATAGCGTTCGCGCTTGTATACATAATATAGTTTGAAGGTAGATCTTATTATTATATTTGCTCAATTTATGGAAGGTAAGACCTACCTATAATCAAAATAATAATTTAAAAAAATCTCACCTGGTTTCAAGTCTCTATGAACTATATTATTGGCCCTAAGATATTTCATTCCAGCACATAAGTGTGATAACACCAGTAAAAATTCAGAGTCATTTAGCCCATAAATATTCTCGGGTTTGTCAAGAATATTGCTTAGACATCCGCCTGTACAAAGTTCGGTAACAATAACTTGGCGTTCGCCATTATTATTTATTCGACATCTGGAAACAGTCTCTTCTCTCTCAATCGCAAGAAGCTTGACAATATTTTCATGATTAATTTTCCTACAAGGTAATCACTTTTTTTTATAAAATACTATCTATCCATATTTCATTGCAAAAGGAAAAAATAATATTTCACATAGTAGAGCAGCAGCTTAACATTGACAGATATCAACTATTCGCTATTTCTGTACATTAGAATAATTTTTTGGAATAATAAAGAACATGAGATCCAGCTTAACATTGACAGATATCAACTATTAGCTGTTTCTATACAATTTTTTAAATTTATATATGTATGTACCTGATTATATATCAGGTATGCTGACATTAACATAACATATTTTGTACTATCTGCTATCTTAGTTGTAAGAAATTTATTAGTGACTAGGGATCATGGTTAATATTAACACTGAGGCTGATATCAACTGAATTATGTTTTTTTTTTTGAGAGAACATGTAGATTGCAAAAAAAAATAGTTGCAAACTAGTTGATAGTATGTTTATAAAAATGATAAAATTGACATTCCAAGCTGATTTCAGCTTCGCAGTCACACCGCTACAGCTTTACATTTGATTGTCTCGCGTCTCGGGAAAATACCGAATTATCATATGCGTGTCGTTGTGTCGGTAAAGTTCTGATTTTCTCTGGTTTTTCGTTTGTTGCGTTTCGTTTAAACTACAATTATTTTTAACTCCGACACATTGACACTGGAGTCTGTAGACTTATTTGTTGGTGTTTGATATAGGTGTGATATATAAGTGTTATGATTTACGGAATTATGAGCGAGAGAAAAAGAGTTTATCCAAGAGTGGATACTTTGCTGATACTCTCTCTTAACACATTTCCGAAATTTAACGTGTGGAGTTCTTATGGAAAGTGGCAAAAATATAAACCTTAACGTAAAACTTCAATAATGTTCCGTAAAATACGCTCGTGGAAGATTTTTTTAACGATTTTAACGACTTTTGGGTAAAAAATTGGGCGTTGCACCCTCAAAATGTTTGCCTCTGGCGGCACCTGCAGCAATCATCTGTGCTGCCCCCATAACTCGGACCTAAATCTGGCCTTAAAAAAAGGGTCCCCTTAAGATAGTTTGATACAGGGACCTCTCAGGCCTAGCTATGTCACTGTCCAGGGAATTGCTTTAAGCGAGTCTCGTGGCTCAATGGTTAGATGCAGCGTTTCTGATACGGCGGCCTGGGTTCGTTTTTTTTTTCTTTAATTTTTGCGCCCGGTTTTGAGACTTTTAGCTTTTTTCCCAACCATCCCCGACCTCGTAGATTTTCGCCGAAAACCGCGTTTCTTTAACTTCATTTTTCTTTTATTATAATTTTTTTATTTTATTTTATAATACTTTTATTAACTTTCCAAACAATATTTTACTTTTTTTTTAATTTTCTCCATTTTTTCGAAAATTTTTAAGTATTCGGAAGGTGTCGGGGTTACGGGGTCCTCATTTTACCCCGGCTACATGTCCTGAATATTTCAGCCCTCTAGCTATACTGGAACATGCTTCATTCAAGTGTTTCACTTTGATTTGCGTTTCATTTGATTTCCGTTTCATTTTTTTCTGAATTACTACCCTCCCTAAAGAAGTTTCACTTCACTACAATAAGTTTAGATAAAAATGAGGCTTTTGTTTGGTTTCAAAACCAGATCACAAACTACCCATAAACAGATACGAAAGACGATGCCGCCGCGCAAACACAATATATGCGAAGCTCCTCCCTCATCCACATGTGCGAGGTGGAAGGGGGCACAATTATTATTATACTAGAGCATATTCAAAAACAGTCACAAAATATATTTTGTGATAACAGTTCTGACCGTTATACGCTAAACGTAAGTACCTGTTTCTGTCGCCGTCAATAATTTTCATATTGTTGGTGCGGTATAAGATTTTATTCCCCTACTCTCTCGATAAAACTTCGGCCAACGAACATTAAACATTCCGACAAAGCTTTCGTATCTGTTTATGGGTAATTTGTAACCAGATTACAGCAAATATTGACGAACTGTTAACTTTGTAAACATAATTTTCATATTGTTAGTGCGATATAAGATTTTTTATTACGCATGCATCATAATCAACGATTATCGCACGCTGCAGCGTGCTTAAAATGATGTTTATGATGCGCCTACTTTTTTAAAGGTTGCTATAGAAACATTTGATCATGTCAAATGTGACAGATTAATATATTCGTCAATATATCCCTTAAGTTTAATATTTAAAATATTTTTGAGATTATGATGCATTCGTAATAAAAAATAGCGTATGATATACGTGTATAAGAGGCCTTTAAAGCCCTTGCGACTTACAAAACACTCCGCTGCGCGTCGTGTTTTGAAATATGTGGCGCGTGCTTTAAAGGCTCTCTTATACACTTATATCATAATATACTATTATGCCCCTACTCTCTCGATAAAAGTTCGGCCAACGAACATCAAACATTCCGACAAAGCTTTCGTATGTGTTTATGGGTAATTTGTGACCAGATTATAGCAAATATTGACGAACTGTTAACTTTGTAAACATAACCTGCTGGCTGAACCACAAATCGAAGAACAAGAAGTATTTTTTTGTTTCGATGATTTTGCTTAAACTAAGGCCTCTTTCAGACGGTACGGATTTTAGCCGGTCCGGTTATATTGGTTTTAACGTGAGTGATGCATTAAAACCTTGTGACAATTAGTTTAATGCACTATTGGACTACAATAAACCGGACCGGCTAAAATCTGTATCGTCTGAAAGAGGCGTAAATATTATTGAACCTACAATAGAATAAATTCCAAGCTGCAGTAAAATGATAATATTGATAATTTCAGTCATTTTCAAAGAATAAACTCGCTGCCGAGTATCAAAAAAAGTTTATCAGCTGTTGTTCTGTATCTGTAACTGCAATTAATCAATTAGTGATTAGAGCAGAGACAACAATATTGTTGTCTGATTAGACATTCGACTCTAGGGAGGGAGAGAAAATAAAATTCTAATTTGATTCCAGCTAGGGGTATGTGACCTAAATTGATTTTGATCTTCATGATCTTAGACGAATTTATGATGGCCACATTTTATTTTCTAAATAAATAATAAGCCGCCTTCAGCGTTGCAACTATGTTAATATTTTTGTTTTTTACAATCAGTCTGTTACAGGTACATATAAATAAATATGGGCTGATATGCTGGTAAGTGCTAAAGCCACAAACAACAAATAGAAAATCACTGCTGAATTAATCAAGGACACACGATTGAACATATCAATAGTGTCTTTGATTAGTTTGATTATGATTAGTTCGGACGATATTCTACACTTCGCTATTGGCCGATTGGCCATGTCAACGTAAAATTTGCATTTTAAGATCCTTTACACAAATAGTCCACATGTACAAATCGACCTCTCCTATTGGTCGATCCATCTCGTATTACAATATGCTTTCGTGTTGCAATCAATTTCTGTCAAGAGCTCTCGTGGTGTAGAGGTTTAGCTAGCTGGGTGTGTCCTGGACGGTCCGGGTTCAAGCCCCGTTGCATTCTTTTATTTTTTTTAAAGATTATGTTTCTAAACAGTTTTTTTCTTGATTTTAGGTATGTCTTGGGTTAGTTTGGGTGAGCACCAGGTTAGTTTGTTTTCCTTGAGCCCCCGTAGCGAGCGAAGCGAGCGGAGGGCCACGCGGATCGACCAATAGGAGAGGCCTATTTTTTATATAGTGCACTATTTGTGTAAAGGGTCTTATAATGCGTAGAATTTGAAAGAAATTACATTACGCATGACGTGATAAATGTCAATTTCTATACCTTTACCTTACCCATTGTCTTTAAAGACAATGCCTTACCCCTATAACCCTTATATTCTCAATAAACAACAATCACACAAGACTCAAAAATCACGTACAACACTTAAACTCCATATACGAATGGGCAGAAACTTGGAATATTAAAATCAATGGAGATAAAACACAGGCCATGCTCATAACAACTAAACGCAATAAACCTATTCCAAATTTAAATCTTGAAAACTCAGTAATAAGATGGTCTAACTCTCTTAAATATCTAGGGGTAACCCTAGATAGTAAACTCACTTTTCAGAAACACATACAAGCAAAAGTAAACGAAGGCATTGCAGCCAAACAAGCTTTCTTTCCATTAATAAACAGAAAAAGTTAAATGTCACTAAAAGAATAAACGAATGCTCTATAATCAGATAATAAAGCCCAAAATTCTATATGGAGCCATAGTATACACAAGTGCAGCCAAACAAGCTTTCTTTCCATTAATAAACAGAAAAAGTTAAATGTCACTAAAAGAATCAACGAACGCTCTATAATCAGGTAATAAAGCCCAAAATTCTATATGGAGCCATTCAGTGTTGCCACAAGCACTTTTTTTTTCGAGGTAGATTAACGTAAACAAACGGGGTGGAATTGGGTCGGTGAGGGGTAGATTAAATGAAAGCTAATATATTCACTATTTTTCATTTAGGCAAATTTTACTAACGTCTAGCCGCTGACGGCAACTAATTATCCTTATGGCTTTGCACTAAACCAAAACACTCAGACAAGTTGTGAACGCACCTTGGTACGTTCGCAAGGCAGACATTCACAACGACCTCAAAGTAGACACAATCAGCACATACCTGGCAGGGAAACACACAATATTCTTAGAACAAGTTCGCAACCATAGAAATCCAGTCATAAGAACACTATTCAGTAGAGTCACACACCCAAACAGAACAGTACACAAAAGTTTACTACTCCCACCAGAACACTAAATCACATACACAATACACAAAGAAAAAATTTAAAAAACTCAAAAAAATTAATATCAATATCATTCTATCAAAATCTCAAAAAATTTTAATCTTCAAAATTTTTAAAAATTTTCAAAATTTCTAAAAGGTTCGTTCTTTTTCGAAAATCAAAAATCCAAAATTTTCAAAAATTTTTAATCAAAATTTTCAAAAAATCTGTCAAATTTTCAATCACAAAATCACTAACAAATCTAAAATGATCCCAATGGGGACGAGAGCATCGCTGATGCCCTAGGCCGGGTTCCCGCCTAAAAACGGGGGTGTACAGGCATTAAGGGACTGCACGGGGTAGCTCGCCGTATAGGCTCCATGCGTAGAAGTAGAGTCAGGGGGTAAAACCCTGTGTATCACGTGCAGTTCTTTCCTGGGGTGATCGATTTGGACTTGCGGAGAAATCTACATAACCCAAATCGATCAGCCTCGCCTAGGTGTCTACAGCAATTCTCTCGACTGCTCAAATTTCAAAACAAACAACACTCGTTCCTTTACTAAGCGGCACCAAGGCACCACTACCAACTACGACAAATCCCAATAACGAACCAGATCCAAGACGAAGCATAGATCAATAACGACATCACACAAGACCAAGGACAGTGCAAGAGTGCTTAGTGCACTAGCACGATGAAAAAGTACAACTAACGGAACCCTTATCGTGTCTCGCGACCTAAGACTACTTACTTAAAAAGACAAAGTCTGTCATTCATAATTTTCTAGAAAACTGCATCGTATACGACAGACTGTGACGTGCGTATTTATCAATGAAACTGTGGTACAGAAAGTGGCTAGTGGGTAAACAAACATAGGCGTAGCATTTCAATTTTTCGTAATTGTTTTCTTTCACCAAAATTCAAATCTAAATTGATTAAGCAAATCTAAAAATGGGAATTTGTGGGTCGTTTATAGAGTTCGATTCTTAAATTAAATCTGGATATTGAAATATTGGGAAATTTGAGACCGAAAATTTTCAAGTTTGGAAACGAATTTTTTAGCACATAATTTAAATTCGATTGTCTTGAGTAGGTAGGAATGCTATTTAAATGTATTGAAAAGCCTTTATTAATTTTTTTGAGGGATATTAAATTATAAAAGATTAAAAGTCTATAAAGTTCCATCACCATACCTCCAATTTTTTTTGTTCAGACTGGTTGGGATCAACACTGGTATGAAAAAAGATATCGACAATTTCGAACACCAAAACTCTGGCACGCGCAGCCACAGAATTGACGTATGGAGTATGGAAATCAGTTTAAATGACTAAAATAAATTGGAACCAACTGAAAGTAACCGAAAGTTGTTTGAATGACTAACCAAAAGTAACAAAAACCCAAAACGGGCTAAAACGTATACAAATTAAATATATGGAACTAAGTTAAAACTAACCCACATAAACTGTATTTTGCCGACTAACCAAAAACATTAAAATTGGTCATAATTAGGGTGTCGGAACCGGTTCAAATGATTAAAATAAGTTGGAACTAACTCAAAGTAACCGAAAGTTGATTGAATGACTATAACCAAAACTAACTAAAAGAAGCAAAACGGGCTAAAACCTATCAGAACACATTAAAAATGTTAAAGCAAATTAAAACTAACCCAAATTAACCGAATTTTGCCGATTAGCCAAAAGTAACCAAAAACGTTAAAATTGCTTATAGCGTACCGGCACCGGATCAAATGGCTAAAATATATTAAAACCAACTGATATTTATCGAATGTTGATTGAACGACTAACCCAAAACCAACCAAAAGCACCAAAAAGGGCTAAAACGTATCGAAACAGATTAAAAATATTAAAGTAAGTTGAAACTAACCCAAAATAACCGAATATTGGCGACTAGCTAAAATGAAACAAAGACATTCAAATTGGTTATAATAACGTACCGGAATCGGTTCTGAAATAAATTGGACTTAACTGAGACTAACCGAAAGTTGATTGAACGACTAACCAACACTAACTAAAAGCGTCAAAAAGGGCTAAAACGTATCGAAACAGATTAAAAATATTAAACTAAGTCGAAACTAACCCAAATTAACGGAATTTTGGCGACTAACTAAAATTAACGAAAAACTTTTAAACTCGCATTTAAATTGGTTATAATAACGTGTCGGAACCAGTCCAAATTACTAAACTAAATTGGAACTAACTGAAAGTAATCGAAAGTTGATTGAATGACTAAACAAAACTAACCAAAAGTGAATAAATGCACCAAACGGGCTAAAAGATATCAGAACAGATTAAAAATGTTAAAGTAAGTTAAAACTAACCCAAATTAACCCAATTTTAACGACTAACCACAATTAACCAAAAACATTAAAATTGCATATAAGGTACCGGACCCGGTTTAAATGACTAATCAAAAGCACCAAAATGGGCTAAAACGTAGCGGAATGGGTTACAAAAATTAAAGTAAGTTAAAAACCAACCAAAACGAACCGAACTTTGGGGACTAACCAAAAATCTTAAATTTGATTATAACGTATTGGAGTGGGTTCAAATGGCTAAAATAAATTTGAACTAACTGAAACTAATCGAAAGTTGTTTGAACGATTAACCGAAAATGTCTAAAAATAACCAAATGCACCAAAACGGGCGAAAATGAATCGGAACAGGTTAAACATATTACAGTAATATTATAGCTAATTATATATTAATATATTTCCTATCTACAAGTAGAGGGTCATTTTTTAGGCCTTCATATCTGCATCTTTCTTTAATTATTTTGTAATTATGATAATCCTTAATATTAATCTTAAAAATGCATTTCTTTAATTGAAAATATTATAAACACTCGTAAATATACAAAATATTTACTTTTTTAAACTCTGCTTTTAAAAACTATTTGAATTATAACACAAATCACATTTTTGCTTTTTTATTTATCATTTTCAATGCTCCCCCGGTTGCATCTTTGCGAAGGACTGTGAATTTTTATTAATTAAAAGTTAAAGATATTGCAATACACCATAATACTAAATCAAACCGTTCAGTTAGGATAGTATATAGTAACATACTTTTATCGTAATAGATGTAAAATGTTTTTAGCATTCTAATGGCGTTAAAAATGTTCCAATAATTAAATGGTATAGGACTACTGATTTCGTTATTGAAAAATCAAAATAATAATCACAGCAATAAAAAAAACTCAAAAGAACAACAGAGCAAAGATAGAGTTTAAGAAAATACTAGGCAAAATTATTTTGAAATATTTTTGACAAGTTTTTAAGTCCTGAAATTTCATTTTAAGTATACGACGCTTATTTAAACAATCTAGTTGAATAACTAATAAGTATACAAAAGTGTATTAATTTCTAAATAAGACAGCTTTTGTAAGTAAACTTCTAAAGCCTAGTTCTCAGAGCGTCGACTGTCGCCCGCGACAATCCCCACTCCTTGCCTTTTCAATTTCGAGCGACAGCTGTCACGTTTACGATTACGTCAACCATCTGTTTACACAATCTCCCCAATGAAAATTTAGTGAAGTTGATTCAAACCAACTACAGCGACAACAAACTGGCGACACTGTGGAGGGGGTTAGGGGTTCTGACGTTCCTTGTCTCCTATTGGCTAGAGAGAGTGTAGCTGGCGACAGTCGAAGCTCTGAGAACTAGGCTTAAGTCTTGGTTTCTGAGAAGATTCAAGCTTTTTAAGTTTCATAATGTATCCTGATTTTAAAATAATTTGTTAACACTAATTTTATTAATTCGGTTCCATGGCAATTTAACGGGACATCTTCATATATATTGGTCCTCAAATCAGTCCAGTAAAAGTAGATGGCAAGGTTTTAAAAGTATTTATAAGCAAATATACCATTCAGTTTTCAGAAGTGTGTTTACAATTCGTGCACAAGCGAATGAACTGGACTCGTCAGGCGGTAGGACTCGTGTAGACGAAAATATCAATTATGCTAGATTAGTTTCATTTTTGATTAGCAGATATAATAAACTTGTAAAGTGTTATTAGAAGCTAATTGTCATCTACTTGTACTTGAACTAGAAACACATGCATTATTTTATTGCTTTGTATGGTCCTCGAGGGACGACAATGAAATGACATTTAATACTCACCGATGACACAAAAGTTTTGGAAAATTCCGACTTGTTTTCGGAAGTAATTGCACAAGTGCATCAAAATTACCGATAATTTTGCATGACAGCGTGTTGTCTAAAAAGTGCATGAGTTCATTTTCATATTTTGGAGAAAGAGCCCGACACCGAAGGTGGAGGGCTCTTTTTACAAAATATGAAAATGACCGAATGCAGTTTTTCTGAGACAACACGCTTGAATGCAAAATTATCTGGTTATTTTGATGCACGAGTGTAATTCGGGGGAATATTTCCCGAATAACGACATGGTTTAAAAAAATACATTTTTATTCTTTTTTTAATACAAAAACGTACATGTAACTGTAAACAAAGTAAAGAGGCGCAAAAATACGATTTTTTTAATCCAAAACGAGACATTTTTAATAATATATATTCACTTGACTTTGACGTTATTTATAAATTGTCGCTGTCATCGTAAGTTTACAATGGAATTACCATAGATACGTACGATGCAATTATCGCTGTGCTCTTTCGGTTTCTACAGTGCAATTATCGGAAGTAATTGCACAAGTGCATCAAAATTACCGATAATTTTGCATGACAGCGTGTTGTCTAAAAACTGCATGAGTTCATTTTCATATTTTGGAGAAAGAGCCCGACACCGAAGGTGGAGGGCTCTTTTTCCAAAATATGAAAATGACCGAATGCAGTTTTTCTAAGACAACACGCTCGAATGCAAAATTATCTGGTTATTTTGATGCACGAGTGTAATTCGGTGGAATATTTCCCGAATAAGGACATGGTTTAAAAAAAATATCTTTTTAATTTTTTTTTAATACAAAAACGTACATGTAACTGTAAACAAAGTACAGAGATGCAAAAATACGATATTTTTAATCCGAAACGAGACATTTTTAATAATATATATTCACTTAACTTTGACGTTATTTATAAATTGTCGCTGTCAAGCTTACAATGGAATTTCCATAGATACGTACGATGCAATTATCGCTGTGCTCTTTCGGTTTCTACAGTGCAATTATCGCTGTAATTTTCCGAGTATTGCACTCCTCTAATGGGATTTTTTATACATGAGGGAAATATTCGCTGTAATTTTCCGAGAATTGCACTCCTCTAATGGAATTTTTTATACATGAGGGAAATATTCTTGCAAACTCTACAATGATGAACCATGATAAAGTATTAAACACTGATTTGCCTCAAAAAGTCTTACAAAGCACTAAAGAATACCACACGATAGTAATATATTTAAAACATGCCGTTTTACTACGACTAATACGCTATGTTGTTATTCTGCCGGAATCGGCCGAAAGTAGACGAGACGTAGCCGATGTAGAGGAGATAGCCACGCAGCATTGCCACTTTTATTTATCGAAATTCTCCGCGTGCTTGATGACAATATTTAAAATTATAAAGTAGGTAATTACCACCGATCTCCATATATGGATAAGCACAAACCGTTCTGCGTGTGTCGAAAAATCGTACCAATCATGGGGAAAAAAACGGGTTCTGCGTCGGACAGAACTGAAAAGAGGATACTTTTACTCATGCGCACAAACACCGAGAAGCGACAGGACGAAATCAGCTGATAAAGCTTTTACAGTTCGGTAATCAAAAATATTATCATTTCTCTCACCTTGCTTGTTGCTTGCGCTTGAAATAATTCATTTTTCTGTGTTTGTCGTATTGGGTTTTCGGCGTTTCGTTTCGTTCAGTTATTGAAGTACGTACGTGCGTTTGAGTGGTTTATTTTATCGATTTAGTTGAAAATAACTAATTTACATTTGGACATCTAGTTTAGTTTATTATTATAATAGTTCGTTATAAGTGTATTTTGTTAGTGTATATGTTGGTGTACACGTTAGGAATAGGATTTAAAGACAAAAGACCTTGAACTCCTGAATTGGCTTGACATTGAAAATGGTTTCGAGTACCAGCTTTTTCTTTTTATTTATAAGATAGAGCATGGTCTTCAACCTTCATATTTGCAGGATTTTCCAAAAATAAATAGTGAAGTTCATAAGTATCATACCAGGCATCACCATATAAATGTGATTACAAAAACCTCCACCCCTTTTGGCTTGTTTGATAAGGGCTTGTCATTATATAACTTGCTACCTGTTGAAGTAAGGACTGGAACTTTAAACAAAACAAAAAAGTATTAAAAAAATATCTATTAAATAAATTGAACTAGAACAATAGTTACTGTGGAGGAATAGATGTTTTAAGGCTTCTTTTCCCCATAATAGAATCTTCCTGGTTGTTTGCGAATAAAATTTGTGTACAAGTATGGTTAAATATGTTAAAATTTCTTTAACTAAATTAGAACAATGTTTTGTTTTAATAAACCTTTCTTTGCTCCAAAGTCATTTTAGCTATTCAATGCAACAAAAATTCATATTTTAAAAAACTAAAAAAAGGTGTATTTCTTGCCTACAGATTGTGGTATGTAATGTGTGAATGCAAAATACTTCAACATTACAAATCTCTTTTAAAAGTAGTACCTATTCAAGACTAACTTAAAGAGAAAGTAAAATTTAAGGCAAACGCATATAATAGTTAGTTTCCTAACAAGTGCGCAAAGTGATACTTTTCCGCACGCGTCTGATGTTGACCGAACGACGCGAAGCGGAGTTTGGTCAATCAGTCGAGTGCGGAAAAGTCACTTTGCGCAAGTGTTAGGAACAATATTTTTTCTACGAGCGCAGTCGAAACAAGCACAGAATAATAATGACCCATATTTAAATAAAAGAAAAAGTATCTGTCAATTATACCTACTGTTGCTTTACATGAATATTATTGTTGACCTGACATGACTTAAAAAGATATGGTTTTTTGTTTAAGTTGTAATATCGCGAATTACGGAAGCTTTGAGAGAAAAGAGCTTGTGTTTTGGGATACTTCGTTTTACACCTAGATTTGTTTAAAATCTGTCAATCTGACAATTATAAGTATTGTTGCTTGACATAATTTTTTGCTACTAGACCGAGGATTTCAAAATATATGATTTTTGGTTTAAGTTACAATATCGCGAATTACGGAAATTTTTAGGGAAAAGAGTATAATTATGACTTAAAACGGTTTCTTACATTGCATAACACGTCCAAAAGTGTAAAGTTTCTAAAGGTATGTGAACATGTTCTTGTCTCTGGTGATTTTAGAGAATTTTACTTTCCCGCACACTTTCGCGCATAGCGTGCGGGAAAGTACTACTTCGCGCACTGAGTAGCGTGCGCAAAGTAGCCACTTTGCGTACGCTCGTAGAAAAAAAAGGGTTTTATTAGGAGGTGCTTCCATTTTTTAATATTTTTGAATCAAAGGGATGATTTTAAAAAATATATATATTTGAAAATTTACAAGTTTCAGTGCTGCGCCTGTGTTACACCAGATTTTACAGTATAAATCATTCAAATTTTCTTGGTCATAAAATCATTTTGGGCAAACTAGTTAATATTTTTAACAAAAAAAATGCATGCCACACATAAAGAATGTAAAAATTAGCTAGGTACCAAAATATTTGGTGGTATTTTTTTTGCATACCTATCAAAGGTTTATTCCTTAAACATAATTATATACTTACTCTCATATTTTTACATTTTTTAATTGGTTTTTGTGTCGCCCAGGGACGAGGAAAGAAATGGTTTTTATTTTTTTTGTCTCCAAAACAAAGCATGATTCGGAAAAAATAGCAAAAGTTGTATATTTTATCGGTTGGTCTATTCTATTTCTTTTAAAAACCAATGGCTTGCAATATTTGTGTTAAATATATCATCTATCAGCTTGCTTTTAAATTTTTGGTAATATATACAACGGCAAAAATATTTTTCCAAATTCTTAAAATCCGGACCTGTCGCTTATTCGCGGCCATGCGGTGATGAAGCACGTGGAATCGATCGATAACCTGCTAATTGAAACTACGCAGTCTCAGAATTACCTTCTTTTGTTTACATCTGAAGACGCATGAATCAGTATGATTTGGATCGCTTTGTGCTTATCCATATATGGAGATCGGTGGTAATTACGTATGTTTCTTTTTTGTTAACTAACGTAGATTTAAATTAGGTATTTATAGAATAACAAATGTAACATGGTTCAATAAATTTAAAATAGTAAGTGCTATTTACAAACAAAATATACCTACTTGAAAGTTAAATTCACTGATTAATAGGGAAATCTGGCAAACATGCTCTTGTACCACAGTGTGTGTTAGAATGCGATTAAATTTGTGGTACATACAAAAAGTAAATAAATGGCTATGTTCATCGGCACTTAGCATATTACGCTATCGCTTCTAAGCGCTAACAGTCCCGTTGATCGACACGACACTCTCCTTTGCGGAAAAGTCACTCGCGGATGCTGTGACAGTATCGCTACATTCCATGCCATATTTCACTTTTCGAATGGCCCTCCGCTCGCTACCGCTCGCTACGGGGGCTCAAGAAAAGGAAACTAACCAGGTGCTAGCCCAATCTAACCCAAGACATACCCAAAAACAAGAAAAAAACAGTTTAGAAATATAACCTTAAAAAAAAATTTTAAACAGCGATGGGGTTTGAACTCGAGTCGCCGAAGTGAAGGTTAGTCGTGCAAACCCCTAGACCACCAGGGCACATACAAACGACTGGTTGCATCACGAAGACATGACGCGCAGGTGCGCGCGCACGAATGGAATGTAGCGATACAGTCACAGCATCCGCGACTGGAAAAGTCTACTGTCAAAATCAAAAGACGTTCTTCATAACATAACCTATTTGTTTATTTTTTCGGTTTTTGAAAAATAGTTTCTATAACTATACTTTTTCAGCTCGGCAACAAGACATTTTTCTGCGATAAATTTTACCGCTTTTCGAATTCCTAATAGTAATTTCTGCAAAAATCGCTTACTTTTATGTTTATGTTCGAGAATTATGTTGTTGCCATTACAAACAACGTCCCCACTCACGGTCACTTAACTGACCGTGGTCCCCACTTGCATAGGTGATCACAGTCCAGTTAGATGCTATAAGTGTGTCATTATTATCAATTTTTTACATACCTTTAACATAAATCTGCATAAACAAACAATTTAATAATTAAAATTTAAAATGAAAGGTTAGTTTATTATTTGAAATTATTCGCCATTTTGGTGCTAGCGTAGCCCGCTGACTAAAAAGCGCTTTCATTTAGCGCTAACTACGCTAACGTTCGCTTTTCTGCTGAGGGGTTGTTCAATACCGATTTAGCGGTTAGCGCTTGCAAGCGCTTACAATCGCTAAGACCCGTTGAACATAGCCAATGTATCTTTATTATTGTATTTTATCTAATCTCGCGACAGTCTTGATTTGGCTGCCATCAGGGTCGAATGTTACAAACCTACAAAGTTGTTAAATATATCCTGGTTTTTAGTTAGATAAAGCAAAATATTTCGTAAAAAGTGTATTCAAGTACGGGCACGTATTACAATAAGTACTATTTCACTTTCCGCATGGCCCTCCGCTCGCTACGGGGGCTCAAGAAAAGGAAAGTAACCAGAGGCTAACCCAAGACATACCCAAAATCAAGAAAAAAAACTGTTTAGAAACTTAACCGTAAAAAAATATAAAAAGCAACGGAGTTTGAACCCGGGCCGCCGCCGATAGTCGCCGAATTGAGACCTAACCATCTAAACCTCTAGCTGCAAATTGATTGAAACGCGAAGACATAGAATCATATACGTATAAAAGAACATCGAATGCAATCGCTCGAGTCAACGCCACCTACACTAGATAACGTTGGAGAAGCTTTTACCATGACCAGAGTATAACAAACCATTATACTCTGCTTTTACCTTGATGGCAGCTAAAATCAAGACTGTCGCGACCGTTTGTCTGTCGTTGGCAGCATTTGTTGATTTTTTTTTGCAGGACATTTATCTATGTGCAGGACAAACAAGTTGCAACATAATATTTTGTTTTGCCACTGCCTAGCTTATTAGAATTGCCTTCTTTTAAATTTGTTTGCGTTTGTTGAAAAAAAAACGAGAAACCGAAATGCCTAAATCTTAAATCAAAACAAAATTATAAGTTTAGTTTTCTTGACATTTGAAATAAATTGAAATGTTTTACACATTGTTTACGTATCCTAAATTTTTTACGTTGCTTACACCTAAATGTAGAAAACAAATGTGCACTTAAACCTCTGGTTGCCAACTCACCCGCCGTGCGCCGAATGTCCCGATTTTCGACTTTCGAGGCATATGTCTCGCGTCCCGCCGCTGTCTGTCGCGGGACGCTATTTGTGTTTTTGTTAAATTTTGAATTTAAAATAATTTGTTCCGAATTTGGCCTCTTTGTTCCTCGGTTTGGGCAAGTTTGTCACGATTTTCTTTAGAAGCGAGTTGGCAAGCCTACTTAAACCCCCATTCCTGTGATCTATATGAGTATATGCCAGAATATGCCTATATATTTTGCCCGCGACCCGCAATCCCTAGTAGGTATTTTATTTTGCGTTCAAAATTATTCCATTTCGATACGCAAATGCGTGTCGAAAAGGGGTTCTTTTCGACACGCAGTTTGTTGACTGGTTGCTATAAATAATATTAACAAAATTGTTCAATGTCAAGGCAAGGCACTAGTAAAAATTTCGACACCGCTTTCAATGGGATTTCTAGTAATCAAGACGACCAAGATGTCAAAAATTACAAGATGGCCGCTAAAGTGCTGATCGAGAATAGAATAAATTAAATGTTTTCATTAAAAAAAATGCAAAATAGAAAAAATAGCATAAAATACACGTTTTAAAAGACATTTAGCGCATTTGCAAGTTAGAGAACTCCCTGCAAGCGGATCGTTTCGTAATTTCGTGCTCGTGCGAAAAAACACGGTCTTTTAAACCTAGTATCTTAATTTATACTAATTTTATGTCTAGTATTCCCTAATCCTGTTGAACTAAACACCTAAAGCAAGTTAGGCTGTGATCGGGATTTAACTTAAAACTTTCTATAATAGTTCCTTTATACTTACCTTAAGACGTCAAATTCTTTTATTCCCCCACACCCAAACTGATTTAACTTTTTTACTGCTACAGGCTTTCCAGTCAATCTATTTATTCCTTGATAAACAATACTTGTTGCACCACTTCCCAAGACATCATTTGTTGACCAAACGTAGTTCTGAGATGTTCTTATATCTGACATTCTGCTCTGATATGATATCTATTTCTCCGATCTCCGCTCGTCTATCAAATGAGCAAAGCAAAAAGCAATATTAATAATAACAATATATTTGAATGTTTATTTTTAAACACTGCAGGCAGCTCACTGAACTAAATGAATCATGTATCGATACGAGACCAGAGTCTCTGATAAGACTACTAACTGGAGTAGGTATTTATTATACTGATAATGTAACTGCTAACTGCTGATAAAACATGTAGTGGAGAGTAGTGTAAATATTTAGATACTTATTTGCAATCTGCAGAATTGTCATTTTCTGTAGGTACTTGTATTGGGCTAACTACAAACCCCAAAAGATTGGACTTAAAATACCTACGTTTATTTAAAACGTACAGTAAAATATACTGTTGAGATTCAATCGTCATAAAAAAAATGAGCGAATCTTATAATACTCGAGACGAGACACTGATTTGTAAGTTGTAAGCATCGACATCATAGATAAATATTATGCGGGAATCATTGACATTTTTTTTGTTTATGGCAGTGGCACACACAGTACGAGCATTGTCTTTATATAGAGTACAGACATGCGTTTAAAGATCCTTTACACAAATAGTGTACTATGTAAAAATCGACCTTTCCTATTGGTCGATCCATCTCGTATTACGATATGTCTGCGTGATGCAATCGATTTCTGTCAAGAACTCTCGTGGTGTAGAGGTTTTTACAACTAGGTCTCACCTGGGCGGCCTAGGTTCGAACCCCGTTGCTATTTTTTTTAAGGTTATGTTTTTAAACAGTTTTTTCTTGATTTTGGGTAGGTCTTGGGTTAGTCGGGGTTAGCACTTGGTTAGTTTCCTTTACTTGAGCCCCCGTAGCGAGCGAAGCGAGCGGAGGGCCATGCGGATCGACCAATAGGAAAGGCTGATTTTTATATAGTGCACTATTTGCGTAAAGGATCTTATAACGCTACACACACTAAGGAGAGATCCTATGGCGCTCGAGAGATCCTATGGCGCTCGAGCGCTCGACGAGCCTTGGAAAATCTGAAGCGTGACGTCTGCATATAGGCAACCACGTATTTGGAAATGGTTGCCTATATTCTGGCGTTAGAAAGAACACGTTTTACACCATATATTTACCACTCCATGTATTTTACACCAACGGTTACAGACAACATGCAAAACGACTTCCGGTTTGGAGTTGGCGGTGTCCGGACGTGGGAAGGGAAGGGAGTTAGGTTTTTCTAACCTGCCTTCGCACGGGAAGTGCACGTGATTCACGGCAGAAAGCGTTGGGGGGCCGGTGCCCCGTCGGTTAGAAAGGGAAGTCGTGGCCGGTTAAGACAGTGTTTAGGGTGGGTCGCTTAATGTAGGGTTCATTCCTACGAAGATTCTTCCAGATTCTTGCACGTGATTACGTGATCTGAAGGAGATAGGGGCTGTGGGCCCTGCGGAGAGGGGAAGTCTCTGACAGCAACTGGTTATATCTGCATTGTGTGAAGCCCCTTTGCATAAGACTTTAGCCGCGCATGTACAAGATTTAAATGTGTGTGAATGTCCAGCCGTTGGTGTTCAAACCTTAAAACAAGCCGTGCATGTACAGGGTCATTTTTTATATTTTCCCAATCCCTTTAACTTTTTTGTGCCACTGTGTAGAAAAAATATGTAAATAGGAAAGTTGTAGTGCTTGAGAAGTGGTTCTCAGAAAAAAATTTTTTGTCTATACAGGGTGTTGCAAAAGTGTGAAAAACAAAAAATATATATTTTTTAAATGGAACACCCTGTATATTTCTCCTCAGAACGAAAGATCTTTGTTCTCCGATTACAAAAATATATAATTTGTCTACATTTGCTTAAGCCATTTCTGAGCTATTTAACTTTAAAAGTTGATTTAAATAAAATAAATCATCGTTTTAGTCATTTTTTATTATTATATACAAATTCGTGTCTTAACATGTTTGACAATAAAAACTTCAGTATTTCAATTATTGTTGGATATGCCCACTATTGATACAATCACGGAAGTCGCTTTCTAATTTATTTGTGGCATGGGTAATAAAAATTGGATTGTTCTGGTTAAGGTCGTTTATATAGTATACTATATAAAGGGTGAGAATTGTATACAATTCTCACTCTGAGCTCTTCAATAATGGCACTTCTCTGAGAATAAACTTTGTTTTTAAATATCCCCACAAAAACGCATCTAAGAGCGTTAGATCTGGGCTATTCGGTGAGAATTGTATACAATTCTCACCTTGAGCTCTTCAATAATGGCACTTCTCTGAGCATAAACTTTGTTTTTAAATATTCCCACAAAAACGCATCTAAGAGCGTTAGATCTGGGCTATTCGGTGGCCAGTGGACGGTTCCCCGCCCATTATTTGAGCAGATTGGCGAATTGGAAGCATACCAAGAGAATCTCTGTTTCCTGATTTAAAAATTGTAAATATCTTTCGCCAGTTAGGGAATCTTCATAAAAAATAGAGCCATTAATTTGACATAATAGCTGTTTTTGTCACTGTCATTCGCGGCTATTTTGACACATTTCATATTTTTCTTAATGGCGAGCAAGGCTACTTCGACTGGTTTGAATTCATGCTTTGTCAACTTTTAAAGGCAAATAGCTCGGAAATTTTTTGTTTTTCGCACTTTTTGCAACACCCTGTATAGACAAAAATATGTTTTCTGAGAACTACTTCTCCAGCACTCCAACTTTTATGTTTACATCTTTTTTCTAAACAGTGGCGGAAAAAAGTTAAGGGAGGTGGGAAAATATAAAAAATTACCCTGTACAGGGTCCGCCAAGGAGGACTGAACAGGGCATTATTTTTGAGTTTCCTTGTATTTTTGGAGGAAACGAAAATAGCAGTTCGTTGTAACTTTTTTCGTAGAATTTTAAAATGTCGCTTAGAAAACAACTGAACCTCAAACAAAAGAGTTACGGCGTACATTCTTGTTTTTTTTTAAATGGAATACCCTGTATATTATTGCATATTTGGATTGTGTGAAAAAGTCTAGACATATTTCATGAATAATGTCCTATACCTATCGCTATATAACGGTTTTTGAAATGTTGACAGTTGAAATTCGAGCATGTACCAAATTTGACAGCTTGTAAAATCTAAACGGCTAAATATAGAACAAAACGGTTTGCACTTTCCTATGTTGGTTTTTCATAAGCTATCGTATGACACTAACTTTAGATTTAACCCGAAGTTAAAAAATCCCGGATAAATTTAACCCCTGGTTAACTAAAAAGTTAGTGTCATACAACAGCTTATGAAAAACCAATATAGGAAAGTGCAAACCAAGAACTGTTTATCATTCTTGAGTGCAAACCATTTTGTTCTATCTTTAGCCGTTTAGATTTTACAAACTGTCAAACTTGGTACATGGTCGAATTTCAACTGTCAATATTTCAAAAACCGTTAGAGATTTGACATTATTCATGAAATATATCTAGACTTTTTCGCACAATCCAAATATGCAATAATATACAGGGTATTCCATTTAAAAATACAAGAATGTACGCCGTAACTCTTTTGTTTGAGGTTCAGTTGTTTTCTAAGCGACATTTTAAAAGTCTACGAAAAAAGTTACATCGAACTACTATTTTCGTTTCCTCCAAAAATACAAGGAAAGTCAAAAATAATGCCCTGTTCGGTAATCGTTGGCGGGCGGACCCTGTACAAGATCGGATCCTCCAGGAGTATATATACTCGACATACTGGAGGGTCTAAAAATAGTATCCCTGTCCAACAAGGTGTGACCAATGTGGAAGGGTCGCTCCACCTCTTGCTAAGCCTGGAGAGGGGTCTTTTCTAGCTGAATGTGCTTAAGCAAAAGGCCATTAAAGAGTTTACTACTACTACAACCTTCAAAACATATTCCCGTCACGGATACCGTCTGACGTGCGTTGTTTAATGTTTAGATTTGTAACGTTTGCATTAGAGCGTCTACCCAGCTAGCACATTTGTATGTTCTCAGTTTAACATACATTTTGGACCACGGCAACGTTAAAATGCCTACGTATCGTTAAAGTATTGCTCCTAATGTACCATTAATGTTAGTTTGGTCACTTTTGTTCAATTCCCTGGTGTAATATAACATTATTTTTTGTTTTTGTTCTGCACCTATTTATCTAATTTATAATATTACACTTAACGCATAGCTTTCCGCTCGCTTCGCTCGCTACAGGGGCGCGATGAACTAAAACTAACCCAAGGCATGCCCCATAGCTAACAAATGTATCGGTACATATACACGCAGTATTCAACTCGCTCCGCGCATTTTTGCGATTAATCGGATATTTAAGTGTTTTAAAACGTTCTTTTTTTATACGTACATGTAAAAAGTGTTTTTGATGTTGACTATTGGAAGGAAATTCATGTGAAATCTGGAATAAGTGCGAAAATGAGCTAAAACCAAGTAATGCAAACAATCAATTGAATTGATGTTTTCGGTTTTTGTTGTTATCTCGTGTTTTACTTAATGTTTTTTGTCGAATTCGAATACGAGAAGCGATAACGTCGATTAATATATTAAATATCAACAAACAGAGAGTTTTCGTACGGTTTACGCTAAAACGTTATTTAGTGTCCAAAGTGATGTCGCGTTCATTCAAATGTTGCAAGAATAAAGAGTTCTTGAACTCTTGTTGTATATATTGTTTCGCTGTTTTTCACCCGAGTTGCATGGATCGTAACACGGAAGTAATAAAACTGGGTGGATATAAAATTTTTTGTTCATCGTATTGTCAGGACCAATTCAACGCAAGAGAAGAGACAGACAAATTAAACGAGAAAAAAATAGACGATCTTGAAAAGGAAATAAGATGCAGAGATACACACATTGAGAGGCTTAGGCGAAATAGCCAAGTATTTGAGGATGTCGTTTCGGAAGCAGAAGGCAAACTCTCAGATCAGATGAAAAATCTTAATGAGCGCAACACCGTTTTAACTAATCAACTCCAACTTTTAAAAAATAAGGAAGTTGAGATAATGTCTCAAGTAGAATCAATGCAAGAGGACAAGGCCAAACTGGAAGCGAAAATTAAAGAACTTACTTCTCTAAACCAGAATCTAATAGTTTCTGTGAACACTTTGGAAATCGAAAATGATGTTTATGCAAAGGAATTAAAAGAGTTGCGTCAAACAATAAATGGCCTCAAGCAAAGCAACACCAGCATCGCAATTAACTCCGAATCATCTGGTCAAATGCCTAAGCAAATCAAAACCAATAATACTCCAAAGAAAAAACTACTTATTGTCGGCGGAGAGAATGCAAGAGGGAGTGCGTTAATATTCTCGGGTTTAACTAAAAATCAATTTGACATCAACTGTCAAACAAGAGAAAATACTCTATTCAGTGATATTGTGAAGATGTGCAAGGATCTTAGCAGGGAATTTGACAAGAAAGATTTTGTTATTCTGTTTCTATCTCCATATAATGCAATCAAGGGTACACGTATAACCAACGAGGAACTTGATGTTCTAAACTTACTCACCTCAAAAACAAACCTTATTATTATAGGTAATACCTATTATGCACGAAGACCCATCCTTAACGATTTTCTACACACGGAAAATGTATTTATTAACTCGTTTTTTAATGGAAAGGAAGGAATCTTTTTACCACTTTTATGCAGTAAAGGTACTTTGAATTATGAAGCCAAAAAAGAAGTTATTATGTTTGTTGTTAATAGCTATATTTTCACCGAAAAATTAGAATTAAATTTTCCAAGGCATCCGGGACCACTGATTCAGTATTAGCACATGACACACCATCCCCTGACTTGGAAAAAGAAGATGACATGGTAAAGTTCAATAAATGTGATCAAAACTTCAGACATTCTCATCGAAATAATCAAAGAAAAAGAAAAAACTTAAATAGTACTATTATTGCTACAAAACATCCATTCCATAATATGACAAAACATTTCAATTTATATTACCAGAATGTTAGGGGTCTCCGAACAAAACTTTCTGAATTCTCATCTAGTGTATCCTCATGCAATTTTGATATTTTAATGCTGACTGAAACCTGGCTAACAAGTAACTTCAATGACTCAGAGTTAGACCTACAGAATTACAATGTTTTTAGGATTGATCGTGACCCAATAGCCACTGACAAAAGCAGGGGGGGAGGAGTCTTAATTGCTATCAGGAATGATGTAAATACAAGAGAATTGACGGCCCCGCATCAATCTACGAGTCACGAGGAAGCTTGGGTGTTAGTAACTGTTAATAATGAGAATATAATTTTGTGCAGTGTATATTTTCCTCCACGATGCAATGAGAATGATTATGAAGAACACTGTAGGAATATTGAACATTTTTGCGATCTATATGAAGGTAGTGCTACATCGTTGGTGACTACAATCTTCCCGCTCTGACTATTGTTGGTGAAATGGACTATAATGTGTCTACTCCTAGAAATTATGCTGCTGCCGAGACACTGTTGGGTGCTATATCTTACGCTGGTTTAAGTCAAATAAACCACATTCCAAATGTTAACAATGTTTTTCTCGATTTAATCTTTAGTAATGTCGGTGATACAATGATAGAATGTGCATGTGATTTTTTGGTGCCTTGTGACCAACATCACCCAGCGTTATTTTTTAAGTACGATATATGTGACAATTTTAAACCTTTAAAGTATGAGGAGAGTATTTGCGATTTTGATAGCTGTGATTATGTCAGTATTAATGAATTTTTAATTAATGTTAATTGGGACTCTGTTTTGAATTGTGATTTAGATAATGCCGTCCATAGTTTTTATAGTATTTTGAATGACTGTTTTAATGTATTTGTTCCCAGAAAAATTATAAGATGCGATTTTAAATTTCCTGTATAATATACCCCACTACTTAAAAATATGATTATAGAAAAAAAGAAAGTTCATATTAAATATAAAGTAAGAAAGTGTATTGAAACATATTTGACATTTTGTAATCTCAGGTCTAAATGTAAGGAACTCTCTAGGCTGTGTTATCAACAATATATTCATAGTATAGAGCAGGGTATACATAGTAATATCAAGACCTTCTGGAATTTTATTAAAAGTAAGAATGATTGCAGTGCCATACCGCAGGTGATGACACTTGACAATGCAGAGTACTCCTCTGGATCTGATATTGTGGATGCTTTTGCGGATTATTTCTCTTCTGTATATGTAAACACTGTCACTGTCCCTCTTCATGAAAACGAAATTTACTGCTCTTGAATATTAGTTCCTACAATTTCAGCATTTTGGACGTATTGACGCGACTCGATAAAATCGATTTAAATAAGGGTCCAGGCCCAGATGGACTCACTGCTAAATTTTTAAAAGAATGTTCTTTTTCACTTTCAAGGCCCCTCTGGTTAATATTTAATAACTCTATGGCTAATGGAGTTTTTCCAATTGTTTGGAAACTCTCTTATATATCCCCCATATATAAAAATTCTGGCAGTAAATCTTGTATTAAGAATTATAGACCCGTTTCAAAGGTATCTCTTATATCAAAAATAATGGAGTCAATAATAACTGACTTTATGGAGGACTCCTTTAGAAATATTATAATTTCGAAGCAACATGGATTTTCTAAAAATAAATCAATTACTACCAATCTGTTGCTTTACACTGAATATATATCTGAGGCACCGTCTATAGATAATTAGAATATCTATAGACGGTGTCTGAGGCCCTGGAGAAAGGCAATGTTGTGGACTCGGTCTACACCGATTTC
Source organism: Pissodes strobi (assembly GCA_016904865.1). Taxonomy (NCBI): domain Eukaryota; kingdom Metazoa; phylum Arthropoda; class Insecta; order Coleoptera; family Curculionidae; genus Pissodes; species Pissodes strobi. The sequence continues at coordinate 302,980 of MU182182.1, read as the reverse complement.
TCAAAGGCCTTTGATAAAATAGATCATCGGTTGCTTTTGAGGAAATTGTCTGGTTATGGGGTTCATGGCACTCTTTTGCAATGGATCAATTCATATATTTCTGGTCGAACACAAGTTGTCAAAATAAAGAATCACTTCTCAAAAATCGTAAGTGTGTTACTTCTGGGGTTCCTCAGGGGGCACATTTGGCCCCATTACTATTTAACATCTATATTAATGATATATGCAATTGTTTTTTATCATCTGAATATATTTTATACGCGGACGATTTGAACATTTTTAAAAGGATTAACGGTGACAGTGACATTGTGCAGTTTCAGGAAGACATTGACAGATTTTATGACTGGTGTGTTAGGAACAAAATGGTCCTTAATACTGATAAATGCAAATATATCCAATTTTCTAAATCTCTTAGCACGGTTCCTAATAATTATCAAATCAACAGTTGTGACATTCAGCGTGTCAATCTCATTAAAGATCTAGGAGTATTTTTCGACTCAAGGCTCACATTCTCCCATCACATAGATAGCTGCCGTAACAAAGCATTAAAAATGTTAGGTTTTATTAAAAGAAACACAAAGGACTTCAGAAACATCAACTCGATTAAATTGCTTTACACATCTCTTGTAAGATCACACTTAGAAAACTGTACTAGTGTGTGGAGTCCTTACTACCAAATCCATATAGACAAATTGGAGTCTGTACAACGTAAATTCTTTCGATATGTAGCATTTAAAAAAGGCATAAAAATGGAAAATATTAATTATGTTGAACTTGAAGAGAGTCTTAAACTAAAGAAATTAAAATTACGCAGGGAAATATGTGATATTGTTTTAACCCACAAAGTTATAAATGGGCAATTAAATTCCCCAGAACTATTAAATAAATTTCAGCTTTATGTTCCTCCGAGATTTTTAAGAAACCAACGAACTTTTTACTTGTGTCAGCATAGAACTCTTTATGGAGAAAACTCCCCTATAAATAGAATAATGAAAAATGCAAACAAATTTGAGGGGGACTTTTTTAACGAATCGCTGAATTGTCTTAAGATCTTCTTGAAGAGGCATTACAGTACTAATGACTAGTGTTTTTTTGTAAAGTTCCTAAACCTGTTAAGTGATACATATATGATTGTTTTAACTATACCACCAAGCGTTCTACTTGATGACTATACTTAGATTTAGTTTATCTAATTTTAGTTTTGTTTCTTGTTTTATTTTTAGTACTCCTGTACGAATGGGCTTAGCCCGTGTATGAATAAATAAATAAATAAATAAATAAAATCACGAAAAAAGTTTTTTACAAATATAACCTCAAGAAAATTAAAAAACAACATCAGTAATCGAAGCCCGGCCGCCGAACAAGGGATCTAGGCCGTATTTGATTCATTACTTTGGATCGATTCAGATAGATCGATCTGAATCTGAACTTTATTGAACTGATTCGTATTCGATTGTAAAAATATCACTTTGCTCCCACTACCTAAAGAGTGATCCAGCTCACCTGTGAGTGAACCGACAATGGACCGGGATAACTTAGATCGGTTCAGTAGTTCAGGTAAAAGGTGGCATTTAAATGTAAATTGTCAATCGTTTTCATAATTTCATTGGACCTTGGCTCACTGAACTGAAATGAAATATCAGTTCAGTTTCAGTTCATTTTGAACTGATCTCCAGTCTCAATCGAATACGGCTCTAGTATCTTAACTAAATAACTTGAACCACCAGAGCACTTGCAACCGATTCATTGCATCGTAAAGACATAGGTAATAAGAACGCAAACTAACGAAAACACCCGATGCCTTCCGACATATCGGGAATGTATTTTGCAAACTATCTCTATCCGCTAGTCGTTAGGAAACGCTGAAGTAGACTGCGCATGGTTATGATGTCACATACGAGTTTCACACACACTATAGCATCTAGCCGGATCTTTCAACTTTAGAGCCCGTAGTTCCAACGTTATTATTGTTGTAATATGTTTTAAATGGTGGGTTAAGGATGGAATATATTCGTGGAAACACATGCAAGTTGTTGCATATCCACTATAATAAGGCTCTTAATCCAAATTGTTTATCGTTAAACTAATATTTCACTTCACGCATGGACATTCGCTCGCTACGGCAGCTCAACGAACAGGAACTAACCAAAGCTAACCCAAAGCATACCCAAAATCAGGAAAAAAATTAAAAAAAAAGCTGTTTGACAATCCAATCTTACATCTTTTACAACGATTCATAGGTAGTATTTATACTTATATCCGATCGCGGAGCAGCAGTAAGACATTCAATTCAATTTGGCTAGTTTTTGAAAGCGCTAACCACTTGTGTCGCTCTAGTCGCGGCCGGAACTGCGAGTTCCATAGTTGAATGGTCTGGCTAGAATCAAATGGTTTCACACCTCCGTCCATTTTCCCGAGATTTACCCCCATACCGTCGCGTAAGATGTTTACACATGAATATTAAATATATTATATCTATCTTTCACTGTCACAGTACAGATAACCATACGTAGTATTTTTTTTATCATAGAGTGAATAATATTGTCATTCGCTCGCTCCGAGAGCAAAATACCAGGCAGTAAAGCTGCTGTTTCAAAGCGAACTCTTATCATATTCTTTACCGTTGGTAAAACCTTGTCTTAATTAGCCCTAAAAGCCCTGTAAGTGGCTTCTGTGTGTAGCAGTCTCTGCTGTTGGGTTTTTTTCAAACTCCATCAGTAGTTTGATAGGACGTGGGCTGAGGCTTTCTCTTTTGTTAGATCTTCTTCTTATAGTGCATTTCCTATCGGAAGTTTGCTATCATCACAGCAATTCGGACCTTGCTGACTGCAGCTCTGAACGGTTGAAATTTGCTAAACCAATCTATTAGGTTCCTTAGCCAGGACACACGGTGTCCGCCAATGTTCCGCCTTCCACTAATCTGTTAGATAGAACATGCATAGAGCATCGACTGCCAAATCCATTGTGCGCACGCTGCCGCGCCGTGACCGCCGAGCTTTGTCTCTTGTATGGCCATTTGTCAGCCCTTTCAATCTCCGGCCCCCAGCCGTGATGTCGGTTTTATTACCAATATATGTACTATTTAACAGAGGTGATTGCTATATCAAGAACTGTTACCATTAAAGACAATGACTGTTACTTTCCTCCAGTATGACTCTAAAAACCTGCATAAAGAACAACGCGCGAAGCCGACGTGGCGCGCAGCGCGAATTAAGGTTTTTTTATTTTTTTTAACAGTAATTATATTCATCCTATCCAAATACTCAATGACACAGCCCACAGCAAGAGAAGACATTTATTTACCTATGTGACAATATTTTGTCAGAATAATTCGTTTTCATGTTTTATTATTTATTCGTTTTCTTAAAGCAGTGGCACACACATTAAAAGGAGATCCTATGGCGCTCGACGACCGGTGTGTGTGCGGCACTGTGCGATGATGTTGATTGACACGGTTCTTGAATAGTTGTAGGTTGTAATAATTATGAGACAAGGGTACTGGCATCTGCAAAACTGTAAACAGGATTATTCGTTTCGGTCGGGGTCAGCACGTCATTAATATAGATGAGGAACAGAGATAGTGAAAGTATTGCGACCTGAGGCACGCCTGCGTTAATGGTGAATGTGTCTATCAACTGCAACGTGCAGAGATCACCGACCTCATATAATGGAGGTCGGTGGCAGAGATCAGTTCTTAAGGAAACTGGCAAACCAGCTGGGTGCAGAGAGAGGCTGGCAGTCCGAAGGGTGGTAGTTTGTTGAGCTATCCATCTTGCCAAACTCTGTCGCATGCCTTCGAAATATCCAACGCAATCGCTCGAGACTCTCGTAGTTCTCAATTGCTCTACTCCATATGTAAGTGACATGGGCCAATATAGGATCCTGTCGATCTCTCTTTGCGAAAGCCGTATTGATTTACACCGATTATTCTCGAGGTACTTGAATAGTTGCTGATTGAGTGCACGTTCCGTGACCTTGGAGATTATTGGAAGCAAGGCAATTGGGCGATAGTTTGAGGACGTCGTTTTCTTGCTTTTTTTGGAACAGATTGCACTCGAGCGAAGAAGAAGATGGATAAATCCCTTTTCGGTAAGACAGAGAAAAAAACATGGAAAAAACGGCTGTTAGTTCGTTGGCGCCGTTCTTTAACACGATGGCAGGTATTCCGTTCGGTCCTGATGTATTTTTGCGTATCTAGTTCTTTAAGGATTTTACGAATATCACGGTGATGAAACTTGACTTCTGTCATGGCAATGTTGATGTTCGATATGGTGGGGAGAGCCTTGCCTTGGGGGACGTCTAAGGTAGGTGCGATGAAAATATTTTGGCGAGCATGTTTGCTTTTTCCTTGACTGTAATCGCCGTGATGCCACGTTCATCTGTCAAAGATGGGAGAGACGTTTTTGTAAAGTTATTTCTTACTGTCTTTGCTATCGACAAGAAACTCCTGGAGCCACTAGGCATTGCAAAAGTTTATTCCTGATCCTTTGATTGTGTTTGTCCTTAGTTTCGTCGATCACACGTTAGCATACGTTTCTCGCGTCGACCACAGATCTATATAGCTACGCAACAGATACCTCTTCCAATGCTTTTTACGCTGGGCCAAAAATGTTCACCGGCTTTCGCGAGCGGGTGAACCAATCGTCTAGGAACGGGTCGGTGCTGTCAAGTTATCACGTCGAACAATATTCCGGCTGACTTTTTGATCCGCTCAAATAATCGAGTTTTATTATTAATATTTATGTATCAAATTAACACAAACATATTTTTTTATAAAAATACGATTTTTTAATTTTTTATTAAGTATGATAATTTATTAATAGTAAAACAAATGAAACGGCAATTTAAATGAACAAATTTATAATATTGATAGTAGAGTTTAAAACAAACTTAAATGGTACTTTGACATGTCGATAAACATTTCAAAAATTCCTTTGATCTTTAAAACAAAAACCTGTGTGATAATATTATTACTTAATACAAATAAGAGATATTAAGTTAACAAAATTTGTAATGACCTTTTACACGGATATTTAAGGTGAGTTTTAGCCCATGTTCAAGTAAACACCATTCACTGAATCTGATAATGAACTTTAATTTGACATAATATAACATACGATTGCCAAGAAAACGGGTAATACCATAATGTGATATGGAACGTAAACTACAGTTCGCGGGGCAAAACCATTGATTTGTATAGGGGTGGATAAGCAATAGCCGCCTGTCGCACTATTCAAAAGTGGCAACCTATGGGCGAAAAAACAGGTTTCTGCGCATGACAAAATCGACTTAAAATGGAAAAACGTAAACAAAGAAGATACCGTTTTGTCATGCGCACTAAAACACTTGCCGTCTCAGCAGGCGTCGATTAGGATCGAACTTGGCTTTTGTCTTTGACGTGTTTTCGTTTTGACGGCGCGACGTTTTGAGTTAATAATTCGAATTTTTACTTTTTTTTACTTTCTTTGGACCTAGTGTCTGTAGTTGCTTAATTAGTTTAGTGGTTCACGTTTGTGGTTTGTGCGTACCCTATTTTGATATTCGTTTAAATTGAACAATACGCACATAAACAATGGGCGATGCTACCAAAATAGAATCCCGAAAGTGTATGGTTGTGTTTTGTAGTAGTAGAGGCAAAATACCAGGGATTTCCTATTTCAAGTAAGTCCAATTATTATAAGTATTACTTATTTACACCTTATTGTTTGTTTCACTATGCTAACTGGGGCCCATTTCACAATCGGCAAGACTCCTCTACCGAATATTTCGTGAAATAAACACTTTCGAAGTCCGGGCCTGCCTATTTACCTTCACGGTGCAACAGCTAGCTCCTACTAATTTTCTAATGCGCAAGTTCAAATTGAAATCTCTTTGTTTACATTTCGCGGTCGTAAATTTGCCATGTTTGGTCTATTTATTGCTTATCCACTCCTATACAAATCAATGGGCAAAACACGTCAAAATAGGAAAATATTTAAGTTAAGTTTACTGCATTATTGGCGAGCGACACTTTAATCTGTTGCGTAGCTATTATAGATCTGTGCTTCGACAAAATAATTGCGATTTTCCACGATCTGATTTTGCTGCCCGTATTTGTAGGCTTGCTGTTTCCAACCTACAGCTCTTTCACGTCTTCTGTCGAACCGGGCTTTCCTCTTGACGGTAACTTGATGGAATTTGGGATGTATGCTTCCATTCTTGAGGAGATTACTTGCGCAATCTCTTCGCAGCAGACTGATGGGTCATCAATTCCAAAGCAGACGTCGAGCCAAGGAAAATCTAGATAGAACTCCCTTAGATCGTCCCACTTTACAGAATTGTAATGCCAGATTTTGCGAGTCAATGGTGGATCCTTTTGAAGAAGTGGCAATTTACAAACCGTTGTAATAATTTGGTGGTCGGAAGTACCTAATGGCGGACCAATTGTAATTGTGTACTGGTTAGGGTTGGTTGTTAAAAAAGATCCAGGAGGACGGCGAATTCGCCCCTCTCTGAGATTCTAGTTGGTTCGTCTACTCTACAAGTTCATTAAGCCCGCAGCTGATGGCAAATGATTCAGCTTCTCTACCTTCGTTGTCGGTCTTGTTGTGATGTTTCAGCCAGTTGGTGTTGTGGGCATTGATGTCTCCTAGAACGATTATTTCTGAATTGGGGTGATCGATGTGTATTGAGTCGAAAATGGTAGCTATAGTGTTGTAAAAATGCTTTGATAGGCTCTATCGCGGAGAGCGATGGAGACAACATATAAGCTTGGTTATTCCCTGGGCGGTGAACTTGAGCCACATGACGTCAAGGTTGTTCGGTTCGAGTGTTTCCTCACGGTGACATAAAAGGTCGCTTCGGACAAAAAGGCATATTCTGAACTTATGTCTAAATCGGGTGTGTAAGTCGTAACAAGGGTAGAGGTAGTTTACTGTTGTTGTTGTAGAACATACTCCATCGAACTCTCAAGTTACATTATTATTTAAATTATTTTATGTAAGAGAGAAAAATATTATATAAAATCGACATTTATCACAAATTTACTGCTTTTAAGTTTTTTTTTCTGGATGTTGGGTATGCCTAGAGTTAGTTCTGGTTAGTTTCCGTTGGTTTTGCTTCCGGAGCTAGCGAAGGGCAATACCTGTTGCTTTAATATTTGAAAACTCCTTCAGCTAATGTAGTCAAGGTTATAAAATATCTTAAGGAATATCGTTCTCATAAACGAATTGTTCATAATAATGCATATATAATAATAATCTTTCTCATATTATAATTACATGATGGCGTCATCTATCCAAATGCAACAAGATCCGCATATTATATTATGTTACTACTGAGAACAAGCGGTTGCGTAGTTGTTGCGAAAATATAGGTATTTATGGAACATCTGCTTGGTTTGAACTGGACCTGTATTCTTGAGTCGTGGAAGAGCTCTCGCGTGGGAAGAGAAGGTATAATAGAGATGCAAACATCGATTTGCATTCGATACAAACAATATGGCGTATTTGAAGAATACATATGTTATCTTTAAAAATTAACAGTAAAATTACTACAAGTAATTTATTAAAAAAAAAATACTAAAATACAAGCTAGCCCTAATCTCTTAAGACAAAGGTTCAAGAGCCCGTCTAATAGCGACTGCCTGGTCGTTCTCGCCCCGGTTCCCAGTCACCCTCCCGTAATTCGATAGCCACTAACTAAACAGTCTTATTATTTATGGGTTCTCCACTCAAAGTTGGCTTGACTAGCCGAGGCGTCGATAACACATATATTTAATACTCCTAAATATATGGAAGAATACAGTACAATTAGTTAGGTATATCCCTCTTGCCCCATGAGAGCGGAGCTGTTCCTAGGACGGTAATTCTTGAGTCATTGGATCAGCTGAAGTGAAAACTTCAACAAGGTGAGATTAATATTATGAAATACAAGGATTTTTTAAAATAAAATATTCAGTGGTGACGTGTCTTGTCAAGACTCGAAATGACGAAAAGTTTAAATGCAAATAGCTCAGCCATTTTCAAAGTGTCTTCTAATACAGTTTTTAGCGTAGATTCTAGTCAAGTAATCGGCTATTATATATTGTTACGTTTTTCCCGTGGGTTCTTAACAGAATTACAACTTTGCTATTTTCAACTAATACTCTCTTTATTCACTACCACTGTATACAATTTAACTCACTAAACTACTCTTATAACTTTACAACTAATATCTATTCAACACTCAATGATTAACTGAACTAACTAACTGACTAACCGAGTATCCGACTGCTCAACATTCGCCTTAGGTCTGCTTATATATAATCTTAAATCTATCACGACTTTGTACCGAATGAAAAAGAACCGGAAAAAGCCATCGACAAAAACTCCCACACTCAAACACTTCGAATCTGAATGCCATAGCGAGCGAGCAGAATACTTCTGTGCTCCTGTTATATAAAACTGACGGGGATGGCTTTAAAGTACCGTTCAAAACCATTCCATTCAGGAAAACCGTCAGGGAGGTTAAGCCTGACATGGGAGGACCCCCTAGTCTCCCACTGGAAAACCAATTCGATGTATTATCGGATTTAGACGATGATACGAGTAGCAACCTCGTCGCTTCCTCGTCTATTAGCGGAAACGCAAAAAAAGGACCAACCCGAACTAGCGCCCGAATCAAGAAAAATGCGCAAGTAGACTTGAAAACGAAAGTGGGACCGCCACCCCCTATCGTGACGCAAGGCAAGCTGAAAGCACACGCTGACCTGTTGACAGATATGCGCCAAATGCAGATCACCAAGTTCTCGATTAAATATGCGCGCAACAGCACCATTTTCTATCTAGAAAACGAGAAGGACTGGGTTGCGTTCAAAAGGGTTATGGACGCCGAAAGCATACAATATCACAGCTATGCGGAAAGGAACCAAAAATTAATTTAACCTAAATTACAGCCAGTTTTACAGCGTCAAAACACAAAAATGTGGAATTGCATTAGTCCAAAAGAAATGCTTAACTTAACTATCAGGTAAGAAAAGCTTTATATTTTTTCTCTAACATTATAAAATGAAAATGTAAGACTTAAAACAAAACTCTTTTCCTGAGGGAAATCCACATCAGTCAATAAGCAGTAATAGTATATTGTGTAATAGGAGGAAAAGCAAAACATTCCTGGACGACTGTGGTAATTGCTGGACGAGGCGCAGCCGAGGCCAGCAACACAGGAGTCCAGGAATGTGCTTTTCCTACGAGTTGCATATACTACTTTTTTTCCGATCGAAATTAATTAGAATACGTATCTACTTATAAAAATAGAGCCAAATCTTACTCTAGATAAAAACGGTGTTCTAAATTTAAACTCAACATAATGTTACGGCTAGCCTAACAACCATCCGAACGTTTTTGTGCTACCCTATAAAATTAGCCGCCGCCGTGCCGCTCGCTTCCCTGTCTGTATGACTCATCGCCCGGCCGGTCGCGAAGTTTCAGGATCGCTGGAATTGTCTCGATGGCCTCGTCGAGATCATATAGAGTGGCCTCGGAATACTTCCCGAATATTCGTGATGGATTGGAGATTATATATAAGCAGACCTAAGGACCATGTTAGTCAGTCGGTTAGTCAGTTCAGTTCAGTTAATCATTGAGTGTTGAATAGATATTAGTTGTAAAGTTATAAGAGGGTGTTAAATTGTATACAGTGGTAGTGAATAAAGAGAGTATTAGTTGAAAATAGCAAAGTTGTAATTCTGTTAAGAGCCCACGGGAAAAACGTAACATTTGGTGTCAGAAGTCGGATTGTGAAGGGACTGGACTTGCGAAGTATTTTTCGAGGAAAGAAGAGGTACAAGTACGTCAACGAGACCGTTTGATTGGTGGATTCTGGTAAAAGTTTATAACATTCTATGGTCAATACAAGGCAACAAACGGCAGAAATGGAGCAAATTAATAAAATGTTGGCCGATTTCATGGAAAATCTAAATGCTGAGAGGCAAGCAGAACAGGACAGGCTTCAGAAAATTTTACAAGACCAGGAAGATAAAAGGCAAGCAGAACAGGACCGTCTTCAGAAAATTTTACAAGACCAAGAAGACAAAAGACAAGCAGAGCAGGACCGGCTGCAGAAAATTTCACAAGATCAAGAAGAGAAAAAGCAAGCGGATCGGGAAGAGGATGAACGTAGAAGGCAAGCGGATCGGGAAGAGGATGAACGTAGAAGACAAGCAGAGCAGGACCAGCTTCAGAAATGGATGCTTGATGTAATTGTAGGCGAGCAAGGAAAATTACAGAAAATATTGGACGGGCAAAATGAGAAATTTGAAAAAGAAGTAAACAATATACAAAAAGAAATTGGAACTGTACAAAAAGAAGTGGGAAATGTACAAAAAGAAGTTGGAAATGTACAAAAAGAAGTAGGAGACGTACAGAAAGAAATGAAGAATCTACAAGCAGAAGTTACCAGACTAAAACATCAAGTACCAACCGAGAGGGCATTCGCCTCAGGACAAAACATCAAACCTCCAACGTATGACGGTCAAACATCGTGGACAATGTACAGAAGGCAATTTGAAGCCGCTGCTGTTGCCAACGGTTGGAATCACGAAGAAATGGCTACATCACTAGTGGTTGCGCTTCGTGGATCTGCCCTGGAACTATTGCAGACTATTCCCATCAGCCAACAGGGGAAATATGACATACTTGCAGCTGCCCTGGAGAGACGATTTGGAGACCAACATAGAAGGCAACTGTATCAGGCACAAGTTAAGTCCCGACATCAGAAGCCTGGTGAAAACCTGCAAGAGCTTGAGTCAGACATTAGACGTCTCATTCAACTGGTCTACCCGGGAGCGACAGAGGAATTACAAGAGGAACTTGCTGCCCAATATTTCTTGGATGGTATCAGAGATCCAGAAACTTAGAAAATGCTACGCCTAGCCAAATTTGATAGCAGCCGTGAAGTTTTGGGTAGAGCTCTGGAAATCGAGGCGGCCTGTAACATCTCTAATCCAGCAATCAGGGAAGTATCCATCAAGGAACAAAATTTGGCGAACAATTGTAAACTAACTGAAATGGGCGGTATTTTGAAGAAATTAACCGAAGTTCTTCAGGCTACGGGGAGATTCAGGGAGTCACTAGAAGTTAGGCCATACAACCGTAATCAGTGTTATAGATGTGGCAAGACTAGACACTTCAAAAGGGCCTGTCGAGTACAAAGATTCCAGGAGCCAATAGAAGATAGGCCACATAGCCGAAATACATCAAATCAGTGCTATAGATGTGAAAAGACTGGACATTTCAGAAGGGACTGTCGAGTACGGATATTCCGGGAGCCAACAGAAGTTAGACCATGTAATCAAAATGCTATAAATCAGTGCTATAGATGCGGCAGGACTGGACATTTCAAAAGGGACTGTCAAGTACAAAGATTCCGGGAGCCACTAGACGATAGGCCACGTAACCGAAATGTTTCAAATCAGTGCTATATATGTGGCAACATTGGGCATTTTAAGAGAGACTGTCGAGTACAACTACGACCTACAGCTCCATCCAGAGACAACAGCAGTTCAAAGCCAAGTCAGGAAGAGTTGACACAATATAACTTTAAGGCTAAGGACAGGGAAGGAAGATGTCATGTGAGGATAATTATAAACATCGCCAAAGAATTGACCAACGAGAAGGAATCACTCCCATTAGGCGAATCAAGTTTAAGGTTGATCAGCAGTGGACCACAGAGCAACTGAAGAAGGATCAGCTTGAGGATAATGAAATAGCACTGCTACTAAAAGCTAAGGAAGAACGTCAACCAAGACCAAGCTGGAGAGATATTTCAACTAAGGGATCTACTTTTAAATCTCTGTGGGCCCAGTGGGACTCCCTGGTAGTTGAAAATGGACTCCTTAAATGACCCTGGGAAAGCGCCGATGGCAAAGTAGTGAAGACGCAGTTAGTGGTACCAAGGAAGAGGGTATCGGAAGTTCTGGACGAAGTACATAATAGAAAGTTTGATGCTCATCTCGGAGTTAACGGAATGATTGACAAGATCCCAGATTTTACTGGGCCAACTACTGCCAGGATGTGAAATGATGGTGCCGACAGTGTTCAACCTGTGCCTCAACTCAAGGATCCCAGACTCGATCCAGTGGGAAGATGAAACAGAATGATGTGGGACTACCGTTTGAACGTCTCGCCAGTGACCGAACGAAGGCTCGATATGATCTCCAAGCTAACTCTAGGGGATTTCGGATGAACGATAAAGACTGGTTATATAACCCGCAAAGGAAGACAGGAAGATCTCCCAAGCTAACACCAGTATGGGAAGGACCCTATACGGTCATCAAAAGAATTAATGACGTTGTGTATAGAATTCAGCGTAGCCCCAGAAGCAAACTGAAAGTTGTCCACCTCGACAGGTTGAAAGCATATCACGGACATGAAGTAGCTGATCGGGACGATCTGAATTAAGAGGGAGGCAATGTTACGGCTAGCCTAACAACCATCCGAACGTTTTTGTGCTACCCTATAAAACTAGCCGCCGCCGTGCCGCTCGCTTCCCTGTCTGTATGACTCATCGCCCGGCCGGTCGCGAAGTTTCAGGATCGCTGGAATTGTCTCGATGGCCTCGTCGAGATCATATAGAGTGGCCTCGGAATACTTCCCGAATATTCGTGATGGATTGGAGATTATATATAAGCAGACCTAAGGCCCATGTTAGTCAGTCGGTTAGTCAGTTCAGTTCAGTTAATTATTGAGTGTTGAATAGATATTAGTTGTAAAGTTATAAGAGGGTGTTAAATTGTATACAGTGGTAGTGAATAAAGAGAGTATTAGTTGAAAATAGCAAAGTTGTAATTCTGTTAAGAGCCCACGGGAAAAACGTAACAATAATAAAGTTTTGAATCGAGCGAGCTTGAAGTTTATTACGTAACTACGGAAATAGCATCTAAAGGTTGCTTTTGATAGACGTCAGATCTGACAAACAAGGCGTTTGCATAGAACAGAAATGTTACATTCCCGGCCTAGCACGGGAATTTTATATTCCCGGACAGTTATTTCTATTCTTGTACAGTTATTGCATGTTGCCAAGCAACGAATACAATATACTGGAATCATGACTTTTGCGGTGAGAAAACACATCGGAAAGATGTCGTTTTTCGTCCGATCGGATAAAAACATTTTTCTTATAATATTATAAGGATAAACAGAAAACAGTATTAAAAAAAATATTTTTTCTTTCGTGAAGAGTATTTTTTTATAAAGTGGTAAAGTCTATATCAGAATATTGAAAATCGGATGGAGAATTGACTGATGAAGGGGCAGAAGAGTGAGGTTCCTGCGCAACTTCACACAGGGGTCCAAGAGGTTATGAGGTGCTTTGGTCATAACAATTGCTGGATTGGAGTGAATGACTGATGATAAGAATACTGAAATGCTGATGTTTGGTAAAACGGATGCTGTGGTATGTCTTTATGGAATGGTTGGTTGCCTTCTTGCCTGTACTGCATCGTGGATGAAGTTGATGGTAAGTTTGTCATACAGGAGAAATGTGTAGCTGATATCCTATTTTGCCTTTTCTTTTTATTACACTGGCGAATAGTGAGAGTACATGAACATTGAGAAGTGTTGGCATCATCTGCGTTAACAGCAGCTTCCGATATTTTTGGAGGCAAGGTGTCACTAGGTATACCATCGATAAAGCACACAGACTAAACCTGAAGGCGGTAACCGGACAAGTGTGAACGCGCAAATAAGCTGCAATACCCCACCATCACTTTGTCAGGTGTCAGAGAACCTGATGCTCCAGTCGACCCATCCGGCTGCAACCGGTCGCCGAACCTGAACCTGATAGGATGAATAGCCACATTTAAACAAATGTTCCATTACTTATCCGGCTTTCTTCAGGTTCGAAACCTGACCGGCTAAACCTGATAGTGTGAAAGAGGTCTTAGAGACGCCTTATGTCCGAAAATCAGGAGGAGACCGTTTACGGAGACTCTTCCTGATGATATCATTCACCTCATCAGCATTCGAAACCGAATTCGGAACAGATGACAAAGAAATCGGGCGGCGAATGATCGTCTTCGAGTAAACGCCCTCATGGACCAAATCAAAGAAGCATTCGAACGCACAGGGACGCGGTGTGGACGGGCTTCGTTGAGGGGCTAGGCACGCAGGACGGTTCCCTGTGGAAGCTCTCGAGGCAGGTTCTTAGAGGGCCGATAGAGATTCCCGCTATTCGCCATCGCGGCGAAGATCATTTGAGCGATCAGGCAAAGGTCTAGGCCTTTGCTGACTTCCTCGAGGGTGTACATGGAGAAGTGCCTGATACCCTGCCCTTGCACGGCCAAATCACGGAGCAGGTAGCTCGATTTCTAAATCACCCTTATCCCATACCGCCCCCTGTGATTGTAACCCCCACTGAAATTCGCAGAGTTCTTAGCCATCTGCCCAAGAATAAGGCGCCGGGGCCTGATATGATCCCGTACTTACTCCTCAAAAACATACCCAACAAAGCCCTGCTTGTACATTTGATACGCATAGTGAACGCTATACTGCGTCTGCAGCACTTTCCTAGCTCGTGGAAGATCGCGCGGATAATGCTGTTCCTTAAGCCCTTATCGCCCTATCTCTCTACTCAACACGATGAGTAAGCTTGCCCTGAAACTTATATTGTCCAGGATTAGCGAAGTCGCCCAGAATCGCTGTATACTGCCGGACGAGCAGTTCGGTTTTCGTAGCATGCTCGCTGCGAAAATTGCACATGATATATACGAGGGATTCAGGGCATTGCACCGTTTTGCTTCTCCTGGACATAGAGAGAGCTTTCGACCGGGTATGGCATAAGAGCCTACTGTACAAACTTCTCATAACGCACGCATTTCCGCTGCATATGGCAGCCTTAGTTGCGCCGTACCTGGCCGGGCGCTCTTTCTCGGTACGCATAAATAGATCGGAATCAACGTTGAGACCGATGCGAGCAGGAGTCCCACAGGGAACAGTGCTATCACCGCAGCTATTCAGTTATTACATAGCAGATCTTTTTGTGTGTATTTTACCCATGTTTCCCATCCCTCACCATCTCTCTACTTGGAAGACAAGTCATCTAGCTCAATTGTCATCTGTTAGTAATTCACACTAGCAAATCTCTTGAAAGTCGTGTTCATGTATGCTGCGGAGCTGTAGAAGCATCCGGTAGGATGCAGGAAACTACTATTGTACATACGCTAACCATAGTCTTAGAAATGTGTTTATTATTAGGATTAATGTGACCTTATAATGTAACGGCATTTAAATAAATGTTATTGATTGATTGATAATGTTCAATACCTTGAAACAGGCATCTGTCTATTCACTTTTGAGGGGAAAATACTCCCGCACTATGTCTGTATTTATGGACTTGAAATGAAAGTAGAGCCACATTATGAGTCACTCAATGCTCTATTTGTTTGTTATTTGAACATGGTAAAAGCCAATGAAGAGGTAAAATGCGATGTCAGACCTGTTCAGGTGTTCACGAAAGGAAATGTAAGAATGCTAAATAACGGCACATGTTTTATGTGCAGAGGCTAAACGTTGTTTTCATTGTACCACTTTAGGACATGCCTAATTTGACAAAATATGTCAAGAATTTTCTCGTTAACAACAAATAAGACTTTATGTTTATGTGTCAATTAATTACATTTCTTTCTACGAAGCAGATATGTTGGTTCCCAAAGACAAAAAGGACGATTTTTTATTACAACAAAATACTCTCATCGCTTGCTATCAAAGCAACAAAACTATTTCTAATATCTCCCCAATCAAAGTTGAGAGAGTTGATTTAACCCAAAGAGCCTTTAAAGGCGATCAGGTGTCCTCTTCTATTAGGAAAACTACACAGAAAAAGCCTAAACGTAATACTCCGCACGCCGCACCGCAACCGGGTTGCATATTTCCGTTTCCTATTCGACTAGCGCAACCGAGTGCGCTAATCTAATCGTGATTTGGGCACCTGGATTACGCTGTTATATAATATTTCACTTTTCATATGACCCTCCGTTCGCTTCGCTCGCTACGGGGGCTCATGAAAAGGAAAAGGGTGCGAATCCAAGACATGCCCAAAATCAAGAAAAAAAAACTGTTTAGAAACTTAACTTAAACAAAATTTAAAAAAAAGCAACGGGGTTTGAACCCGGGCCGCCAATAGCCGCCGTGAGACCTAACCATCTAGGCCTCTCGTCCACGAGAGCTCTTGCCGCAAATTGATAGCATCGCGAAGACATGACGCGATTGGTTACGTTAACCATTTAGGGAATGGAATGCAGGTTTCGCATCCGTTTCCTACACGATTAGCGCATTCGGTTGCACTAGCCATATAGGAAAAGTAAAGATGCAACCGGGTTATAATAAAGATCACCAAACTTACTTATTCCCTTCTCCTAATAGAACTAGAGGTACCCCCACAAATTCAATGAACTCTTCACCATATACTTCGGACACCCCGCAACAACGAAATAATTCAAAACATGGGTAAGTATCTAAACGTAATACACTTTTTAGAATTTTTGGAGTTTCCAGCTAGTGAAATAGGTTTGGTCAATGAATGTATAGAAGGTCTATTTATCCAGAGACAAGGAAATACAAATGGATAAGTTTTAATGGAAATAAGACGGAAAATGCTATCACAAAAATTTAGCATTACGAAATATTCCAATAATTGATTATCTACAGCCCATAACCAAACAGATTTGGAGAGGAAGCCCTCCAACTGTCAGGAAGTCAAAGAGAGCTCATTAAAAAATATATCATGAGTTTAGGACCATCCAGCATTTGTAACCCTAGAGGGTTACAAGTGATGGAGAGGAGGACTTTTCAAGCCCTGGTTAGAGTTAATAATCATCGAAAATATTAAAATACTTCAAAGTTTTTGTGCTAATTGTTCTAGTTTACAAATTTTTATTAAAGAGTATTTGCCTAATATTGTAGCTTTAAGTGAAACATGGTTAAATCCAGAAACCACTGCTAATTACCCTTCATATATATCTTTTAGACGGGTCCGCCCAGACAGCAAGGATGGATAGTCGCTCTTCTAATCAAAAATAATTTTGATGGTAATGATACCATATTGATGATTCATTTCTAGATCAAAGTATGCAAGTTCACCGTATTACGATTGTAAAGCACAATGTTTACCTTGCAAATAGTTATATTCCCTCCAATGTGTATATTGACTATAATTCTTGGAGACGTCTTCCTAACCCCAAAATTAGAGAGATGAATGCAATCAGTCAAATCACCCATTATGGAGGAGCTCTATATATGGCCAATCGGAATGGGAAGGTTACTGGTAATTTCTTGGAACTTTATTTGGTACTATTTAATTATGAAAGTGCAAGGAGATTAAGATCTCCGAATTTAAATATATCTACAGTTGATCTTTCTTTAACCAGTCTGGCAATAGCAACCAAAAATGTCTTGGTCTATCTTGGAGGACTGTGGTAATAGCGATCATTTTCCCATTTTCCCATAATATTGAACTATAATACTGATGCTTCATGTGCACCTTTGAATTGTAAGCAGAAAAGATGTTTTAAAAAAGCCAAATGGGAGTAATACCATGATAAAATTCTCTTATCTCTTTCAGATGTAAATACTATAAGTTATCAGAAATTCCAAAATATTAATTCAGCAGGACCCATCTATCCCTCTATATCTAATTCCTCAATTCACAAATTTAAACCGTCAGTCCCATGGTGGGATGATGAATTTACGAATGAAATCAATCGTAGAAGATTCTAATAGAAATTTGAAATATAATCCTACCGTGGATAGGTATCTACAAACTAAAAAGGTGATTGCTGAAACAAAACGTATCTTTCTCTTTAGTATTTATCTCGTTTAAGATTAATTGTGGGTTCTCAAAGGGGGAATTTACCCTGGCCATTTTTTTAGACATAACTGCTGCATATGATAATGTTAATGTATGTGTACTATATCAAAAGCTTATAGCTTTGGGATTCTCTGTACATGCCTCATACTTAATCTTCAATTTGTATACAGAATCGGACTACTGCATCGGATTTAGGTATTTTTTCAATCGGTACTAAAATAGTCGCAGTGTCGTGCATAGGTTCATCACTATAGCGCATAGTAAATAATACCTATGACCATGATACATCTTTGTATCATGACCTATGACGATTCAGTTTATACTGAAAGATATCCTGCGTCTATAGGGTTGCCAACTCCAAGATTTCTTAAATCGGGATGTTGCATATAAAAAATCGGGACATTCCTAATAAAATCGGGACCTAAAGTAAAAAGTTGAAAGTTTGCTGTGGACAACATCAGTTTTGAATCCCAGGAGGATTTTTAATGAGAATATAGAATAGGAGTCAATAATAAATTTTATTCGAATTTAAAAGAAAAAAAAAATTAGGCACAATAGGACATAGTAAACAAAATAAAATAACCGAATATAGAATAGAATATCCTACCACTAGCGTCTTTAGACAGCGGTCTGTTCTGATCTTTTCTTGTGACCTTCGGCGACTGGCCGAATGTCGGCAATAATTAAGTTGTTTCGAATGACCCTCCGCTCGCTGCGCTTGCTACGGGGGCTCAAGAAAAGGAAACTAACCAGGTGCTAACCCAAGGCATACCCAAAATCAAGGAAAAAAATCTTTTTACAAACATAACCGAAAAAAGAAACAGACTATCGAACCACTGACCTATCAGACGGTTAGAAGAGATCTAGCGTACCGCGAACACATGGGTAATTCTGCCGATTCGGCCAATGTCGGGTTGCGTCGTGGAACCGACAAGAAAAGATCAAAACAGATCGCTGTCAGTAGACGCTACTTATCCTACCTAGTATGTACAGGGTGGCCCGTTTAAGAGGGGCCTATACCTTATCTCGAAAACTACGGGGGTTGGAAAAAAAATTTAAGTACAAAAGTTGTTCCTAGTAAAATGATCTTTATTTTTTTGTATTGATTTAATCGTCACTTTTTTATATACAGGATGGTCAAAGAAAGTTACACTTTTTTAAATGAAACACCCTATATTTTATTACATTTTTGGATTCTACTTAAAATTCTAAGCATATTTGTTTTATGATATTATATTATACCTCTAGAGTTAGTAGTTTCACAGATATAAACAGTTGAAAATCGGTACTTTGACTACTTTTCACCTTGGTTGCAAGAAGACCATTAGAGATGGAGTAAAATTAATTTCACATTCCTATCTTAACTTTTCACGAGCTATTTGACGGAACTAATTGGCAGGTGGTACCATGGGTACCAAATCTGGTACCTATGTAGGTACCATCAGTTAGCACCATCAGATAGCTCTTGGAAAGTTAAGATAGGAATGTGGAATTCATTTTACTCCATCTTTAATGGTCCTCCTGCTACCAAGGTGAAAAGTAACCAAAGTACCGATTTTCAACTGTTTATAGCTGTGAAACTACTAACTCTAGAGGTATAATATCATACAACAAATATGCTTAGAATTTTAAGTAGAATCCAAAAATCTAATAAAATATAGGGTGTTTCATTTAAAAAAATGTAACTTTCTTTGACCATCCTGTATATAAAAAAGTGACGATT
Source organism: Pissodes strobi (assembly GCA_016904865.1). Classification (NCBI taxonomy): domain Eukaryota; kingdom Metazoa; phylum Arthropoda; class Insecta; order Coleoptera; family Curculionidae; genus Pissodes; species Pissodes strobi. The sequence goes on along the minus strand of MU182182.1, from coordinate 283,434 downwards.
AAAACAATACAAAAAAAATAAAGATCTTTTTATTAGGAATAACTTTTGCATTAATTTTTTTTTCCAACCCCCGTAGTTTTCGAGATAAAGTATAGGCCCCTCTTAAACGGGCCACCCTATACCCACATATGTAACATGAAAAATTGAAAACATAACAATCATATCATTGAGAAACAACTAAAAGGCTACTTCTTGTAAATTCTAATTCTGTGTAGATAACATATTACAAAGGAAATTTATTCCTATGCAATGTAAAAAATAACATTTTGTTTTGTAATAACTAAGAACTAACAACTAAAAAATATATTCTATTGCGTTATTTTAAAGGAGTATTTTTTTGGCTTTTTGCCGAAGTCAGCTTTGATTTATTGCTAAGCGGGTGCTTGTAAAATTCTCTACAAGTCTGTGTAAATTAACTTTTATTTGTAACTCACTTTTAATATACCTCAACTGTAACTTTCCTTTTATATAAGGAGTGAATATAAAATGGGTGTATATTGTATGTTTGTCGTTTTTGCGGGCGAATTTGATTCTCGATTGAAAATCGGGACATTTGGCGTCCCGCCATGGGTCTTGGCGGGACGTAATAAAATGGCCCGAAAAATCAGGACGTCCCGCGAAAATCGGGAGGGTTGGCAACCCTATGCGTCTATGATATATTCTCCATTGCAAAAATATACATGTCTGAACACGTTCATATATCGTAATGGTAATTTTATATGCGGCATACGAATTCAGCGTCCGGCGACTGTTGCCGGGATGCAAAAATTCGGTATCGCGATACTGATGCATCTAAGGACTTTAATTTCAACACTGCTGGATATGGGGTCTTTTGCTCAGCCACAAATATAAAATTTTCACAAAAGTTACCAAATGAAATCCAAATTTGCTCAGCTGGGATTATTGAAATTAACAAAGCTCTCCTCGCTTTTGTGTGGAATAGGTGTGGAACATGACATTAGGAAGGCTGATATATTCAGACTCTAGCTAGCAGCGGAATCTAGGACTGTTTTTCGAATGACAATTTTCCGAAAGACAGTTCTTCGAAGGACAGTTTTTCGAATGGACAATTATTCGAATGGATAATTATTCGAACGGATAGTTTTTCGAAAAGACAAATATTTGAAAGGATTGTTTTTCGAAAATATGAAATTAGAGAAAACATAAAGATAATTTTAACGTATAGGACCGCATCTTGTTATGACAGGCGTATAGGCGACTATAATATAAATGTTAATTGGTATTATTAGGGCTTTGCATGGCCCTCCGCTCGCTTCGCTCGCTACGAGGGCTCAATCAACAACAACTAACCAAGTGCTAACCAAAACTAACCCAAGGCAGTAGCGTGCCATATAGGGGGCCAGGGGTGGGGGGCGAATGCCCCTCCCCCCCCCACCCCGCCCTCTGTCTAACCCGCCTCAGTCTCCGAATGCAAACTGCAAATGGCTCATCATTCGGCGCCCTGAAATAGCTCGCCCCTCCCGCCCTTATACCTACGGCACGCTACTGACCCAAGGCTAACCCAAACTAACCCATAATTAGGAAAAAAGGTAAATTAATAAAATCAATACACAAAACATCTGTTGCGACCGACGGGAATCGAACTCGCTGTGCCGGAATGACAGGCAAGAACGTTACCTTCTACACAACCGAGGCGTTGCAGAAATTTTGCTAAACCGGTAAAAGGGACTAACCCAAAATCAATTAAAGATTCGAAAAATGGTCCATGCGAAAAATTGTCGATTTGAGTAATTGTCTTTTCGAAGGTCCATTCGAAGAAATGTCATTCGAATAATTGTCATTCGAAAAACCATCCCGATTCACTAGCAGCGCAATCCAGAAGATTAATAGATCAGGCATATCGACTAAATTATACCACATTTCTTCTCTTTTCATCAAGAAGATGATCTTAGACGCAAACGCTTCCTTGTTACCTAGGGTACGCTACCATATTTAACATAAAGCTCTCATGGATTCCCAGACATTCGGGCATTCATGGAAACGAAGTATCGGATTAGTTGGCAAATATTGGCAGGAATCTGAGAGTTCCTATGCACCTCATACTAGGTAAAGTTTATCTAATCCCCTATATTAAAACATAAGTTCAAGATAAATGGAAACGGGACTGGAAGGTTTCCACTCACAAGGTAAGGGCAGATGGTACCAGAGAGAAATTAATCACAATAACTAAAACTAAAATGTGAGAGGTGAGATCCAGATCAGAGACTGTCTCTGGCTAGATGTACGTTAATCTTCGCCGACCCTGTTACGGTAACGCCACTATGGGCCTCTAAAACGAGCTATGCGCGCATGGTCGATAAAGTAGACATTTATACTCTATATTTATTTATCTACATTTATACTATCGCCTGGCCGATAAGAGCAATAAAAACCAGTGTCTGTGTCTGGGTGAATGCGTAACAGCGAAGCCCACAACCCAAATGAACGAACGAATAACCAAACATCAGCAGTTGACCTAGAAATCGATGTTTCTACATGTTTCCGACATTTACGAAACATACAATCATTTGGAGAGTTTTTCTTTTTAAAATCCCCTAAAATGGCCCAAAGGGACTCCTTTTTCACAATCCGAATCCGAATGAGCGTCACATGACCGTCTCATTTGCTACCCTGTGAAAATATGTGCTAAATGCGCCTGCGCCTAAAGAAGTTTTCACTCAACAAATTAATAAAAAGCTGACGCATATGGTCTACACAATCCCACGTGCGACGGCGGGAGGGATGAGCACACATGCATATGCCGCTGTAGAATAACGTTCCGGTTGCTTGTCTCTGGTGTCGCGCACTTGCATCTAGCGGGACCGTGCAAGATGACATCATACGAACATTTTATACTTTTATGATATTGCGTTCCTAGTTTACCTATGTCTTTACGTTGCAATGAATTGCTTGCCAGTGCTCTGGTGGCTCAGTGGTTAAGATGCTATCCCTTTGGCTCGGCGGCCCGGGTTTGATTCCCGGTGGTGTTTTTTATTTTCTTGAGGTTATATTTGTAAAAAGTTCTTTTTCTTGATTTTGGGAGAGCCATGCGTGAAGTGAAATATTAGTTTAATGATAATTTGGGCTAAGAGCCGTATTATAGCGGATGTACAGCAGCTTGCATGTGTTTCCGCGAATATATTCCATTGCTCGCCATTCAAAACATATTACAACAATAATACGCCTGTAAAGGATCTTAAAATGCGGTTCTGCATGGTTTGCCTTCACTTCGGCGACCCGGATTCAAATCCCGTCGGTTTTGGTTTTTTCTTTAAGTAAACAGTTTTTTCTTGAGCCCCGGAGCGAGCGAAGCGAGCGGAGGGCAATATACTTGCCAAATGCAGGCCTTTAAACTACATGCATCCACAAGTGCACTACGAACTGAAATATCGCAACCCGGGTCGCCGAAGTGAAGGCTAACCATCCAAAACCCTAGACCATCTGCGGACCGACAAACAACTGGTTGCATCACGAAGAAAGGAAGTCAACGTAAGGGAGCAAGGGATGAAGAGACGGAAGTAGGCCGGCCGCTAGCGCTAGACTCTGGTGACATCAGTACACTGGGCACTGGGCTGCTCCTAAATGCGTCCGAAGGTCGAAAATTTGGCGTACTTAAGCCGCGTTCGTTTTTGTAATCTTTTTCCTCGATTTGCTCCAACAATTTGACAGGCACGTGACTTGGATTTTCCTTTTAAATACACAGAACTCGTGATTGTCAAATTTTCAGAGCAAATCGAGGAAAAAGATGACAAAAACGAACGCGGCTATAATGTGTCTACTCGGTCTACGTCAACTGAAAAAACTAAAAATGATGATGATGATGATGATGCTAGACCCTCTTTACAGAGGGTTGGATGGCACTGCTAAGAGGCAACTTGCCAGCGCACCCTTCGCCCGGCGCTTAGGGAGAGGTAGAGCTACCCTTCTACATCCGTTACACGTTAGTACAGTTTGAAGGGCCTTGTATTCGGTGGGAAAAACCAGTAAGACGAGCCTGTGCCTTTGGTGATTCCCGAGCTTTATACAACTATAAGCTAATGAAATGCACAACTGAGTTCCTATGCAAGGAGGCTTCGCACACTGTAGGTATAACCACTTTCTGTCAGAGACTTTAAATCCCCGTAGGGAACACCCCCGACCGCCCACAGGCCACGCTACCACGCACGGAAATTCCCTGAAGTCCTAGTAGGAATCACCCCACACTACACGACCCACCCCTTACACTGTCCAGCCGGCACGACTTTCCAGACACCCCCCGAAGGATTGGAACACGTTATCTAAGCAAACAGCTTCCACTTCCAGTGCCGAATTCTGTAATCCGTTTTCAACGTGTTCGTCCTTCGACGGCTGGACCGGAAGTGTGAACTAAAATTAATCTGGTTGCAATCTGCCATTAGACTCTATCGACAGCAGCGCACCTCCGCCGCTCCGACCGTCCAATCCACCTGTCCACTCATCCACCTTGACTTCCATAGAGTCCTATTTCTATGCTTTCATCATATCTTCGTGATGCAACCAGTTGTTTGTAAGTCCGCAGATGGTTTAGGGGTCTGGATGGTTAGCCTTCACTTCGGCGACCCAGGTTCAACCCATGACACTGTATCATGGGTTCAACCCATATATCTATTACGTATATGGTTCAACCCCGTCGGTTTTTTTTATTTTTTAAGGTTTTATTTCTAAACAATTTTTTTCTTGATTTTGGGTATGTCTGGGGTTAGTTTTGGTTAGCACCTCATTTTTTGAGCCCCCGTAGCGAGCGAAGCGAGCGGAGGGCCATGCGAAAAGTGAAATATTACTTGTTTTAATACGTGTCCGTAATTTGTCAACGCTTTCTACGATATATTTTGCTTTTTCTAACTAAAAACCAGGATATTATATTTAACAAAAGCCATATTATAGTGGATATACAGCAGCTTGCATGTGTTTCCGCGAATACATTCCACTGCATTCAATACATATTACAACATGCCTTCGCCACCGATCTCCATATAAGATCGGTGGCCTTCGCGAACGTATAGGCGAACGGGTGGATGGGATGGACGGAGCGGCGGTGGTCCGCTGCTGTCGCTAGACTCTAGTCAATCTGGCAACCCTGTCTGAAGTGTTTGAGTCCAGCAGTGTTGCCAGTTTGTGGGGAATTTCCCAAAACGTGGAGAATTTCAACAGCTGTGGGGATTTTGTGGGGGATAAAATCACACACTGTGGGGATCTATATCACTTTAAAGCGTTGTTTGAATAAAGTATTCAAACAACGCTTTAAAGACATCGACAGAAAATGGAAAAAGCAACATACTTTATATTTTCACGTGATTTTTTTCATTCATAAAACTTATTAAACCATTTTTAATTTATTTATTATGATTTTGATAAATAGACCCGAAACTGTGTTGCCATTATTTTCATTACTTAATCGAAAACCTGACAAACCTAAATAATCCATGAGGGTTGTGGGGAATTGTGGGTAATCGCGCAATTTTTTGAGGGGAAAACAGTTCAGAGCCGTTGGCAACTCTGGACTCCAGTGTCCACGTCCAGTCGACTTGACAGCTGATTGTCTCAAAAATACAATTATTATTAGAAATTATTACTATTAGTAAATTACAATAATTAATTTACTCATTTATTACACCGACAAAAACAGAAAACCACATAATCGAGCGAAAAGTGATTAATATTAGACGGGTGACGGTGACGAGTTCTCCAACGCCCAAGAAGTCGAAGTTGTTACGCGTAACTGCGCGCTGAGTTAGTGACTCAAGTAACTCCAGTAAAAAGCAAATTACGATTATGATTATCTTCATATCTTGAATATCTCGATCTTCAGTCTTCCAGTCAGTAGTTTAGTTGGTTGGTTCTGACTGTTGTCAGTCGTCAGTCCGTTTTTACGTCCGTGACGTCAGTACCGTTATTCGTGTTTTATGTGAATTGTTCCTTTCAAACAGACTTAAATATTGATTATAAGAAATGGGTGACTCCCTGGAAGGGAGTGAAAATACTCCAGAGACTCAGAATGTGGCTCTTGTAGACTTTACAGCCTTTACAAATTTTATTTTAAAAGCAGCAACAATTTTGCTTCCTGAGGATGACTCCCAGGCCGAGCCTAAAAACTTGGTAAACGCCCTAGATGATAGATCAAATCAAGAATGTATTAGAAAATTCATCAGTGATCCTCAAGTTACAACACTTTATATTCAAAGAAATTCGTCTAAAGGTGAGTTTTTGACAAAATCATAACTTCAGTAAAGGATGCTAAAGGTGGCAAATGATCACAGAGGAAGACACTTAGTTACCGATACTATTAGTGACTAGAATTTGAACTCTGATACACTTTATCTTACGTTTAATGGCCTATTGAAGATACCTAACCCACCAGTGTATACAACGCTTGTGTCTGGGGAGTAATTTATTTGCCAGAAACTTGCCCAACCTAATCCGCTTTCTTCCCTTAATTGTGTTGTTTGCAGTTAAAATGAATAAAGATGATGTTATGCTAGGCCAAATTCAATTTTTCATCTCCTAAAAATTAATTTATTTTTCGGATATACAGCGTGTCCCAGGATAGGTGTTACAAGAGGACAAATGGTCCAAAAAGTTTTGAGTAGCTAACTCGTGTTTTGGAATCAAGCCCTGCATGGTCCAAAATAACACTGTACAAAATATTACTCAAAATACCATTATACAAGGCGTGTTCTAATTAAATGTCTGAAAATTTCCTTAAATAAAGTACCTTTATTAGAACAGTTAGCAACAAATTTAATTTGGAACAGTTGTTTAGTACTAATTTTTATGCATCAAATGTCAAACAGTACTTTCATTATAACGATATCAGGTATTTTACATGTACTCAAACTTTGCCTTCATTTTAAATGGCTTATTTTTCCAGCAATAAAAAAATTTAAGTGCAACAAAAGTACACAATATTTGAGATTAGTGCATAAAAATTAGTACTAAACAACTTTTCCAAATTAAATTTGTCACTATCTGTTCAAATAAAGGTACTTTATTTAAGGAAATTTTCAGACATTTAATTTGAACACGCCTTGTATAATGGCATTTTGAGTAATATTTTGTACAGTGCTATTTTGGACCATGCAGGGCTTGATTCCAAAACCTGAGTTAGCTACTCAAAACTTTTTGGACCATTTGTCCTCTTGTAACACCTATCCTGGGACACGCTGTACATATAAAACATGAACTGGAACTGAATTGTTAATCCTTAATTTTTAGTTTAGTTTAACTCTTAAATGAGACATATGAAGCAGGCATTCGTGTGTACTATCAAAACTGACGCAACAACAGGTATTATTGGTACTATACCTTTAATTTTAAACATGATATATGGACCTAATAAACAATAAGATTCAAATTCTGGATTGGCCAAATTCCAAAATTGCTTGAATCAATAGAATTATTGATATTTAAGCAATGCCTTTAAAAATATTATTATTGTTAAAACAGTGTGGCTGGCAAACACCTTAGAAACATGATTGACTACCGGGTGGTGCATCGAGGTTGGAAACATAGGAAATCCCATGCAAATTTTAAACTGGTTAAATATTTGCTCCCTTGTTGACTTTAGAGCAAAGTTGTAAGGAGACTTTTTCAAGGTCTCTGTATGGTAAATACAGATGCGAAATTTGAACAATTTTGGACAAGCCGAACTTAACTTATTTAAATAAAATTGCAGCTAATTTTTTATTAAAATTCAACAGGTATCTAATACTGCAGACACCAGCATTAATTAAACTTGTCAACCTATGATTTGTCACTGTCAAAAATAATTTGAAAGTAAACTACCGTTTGCAAATTTTATTTGACATTGACAAATCATAGGTTGACAAGTTTAATTAATGCTGGTGTTTACAGTATTACCTGTTGAATTGTAATGAAAAATTAGCTGCGATTTTATTTAAATAAGTTAAGATCGACTTGACCAAAATTGTTCAAATTCCGCACGTGTATTTACTATACAGAGCCCTTGAAAAAGCCTCCTTACAACTTTGCTCTAAAGTCAACAGGAGAGCAAATATTTGGGCAGTTTAAAATTTGCATGGGATTTCCTATGTTTCCAATCACGATGCACCACCCGGTATATGTGGTAGTGTGGCTCAAACACTTTAGAAACATGATTGACTATATATAGACACCATTAATTTTGAATATGTTGTTTTGAGTTATTTTCTTTCCATAAATCTGGATATGTTGAGGTGAGAGAACTTATATTAAATATATGTGACACTGGTAAAAGAAAACTGTGGCTTCAACCCTTGATGATATAACCTGGTAAACCATATTTGTGAGACAAATTTTTTTACCTTTTTTGTCCACCTGGTCTTATTTAAATTTTCTATGTGGGACCCCTATTCTGTTCTTGTCACAGGGCATAAATTGCACAAGTGCTAATTAAGTGACACTAATGAGGCTGAAAAAACATTTTTGGAAGATGTATCAGATTAGTTTTTGAATTTTGATGTTACCTAAGCATGCAACTGTCCTATTGAAGCATTTTGCTTTGCGGAAACTGATACTTTGCTGTCAAAAAAATATAGAGTTTAACATGTGCAAAAGACTAAAACTTACGAAAACTTATGACAGTATCAATTAATTTTTTTTTTATTTTGTGCATGCCTTGGGTTTGTTTGAGGTAGTTCTGTGTGTGCAAAGTGAAATATTAGTAGAATGATAAAATCTTAATCAACTGTAATGGGGCAGTGGAGCTCTTTTCCATAAACTTGTTACTCCACTGGAATATTTAGAAAAGTAGCACATATTTTTATTAAAATTCGTCTTTGCAAATTCAATATTTTCTATTTTTATAAATTTTTTACTCTATCCCGCACCGCTATTCACTCCACTGACTCACAAGACAGTTGATTACTGTTAGGTTTCCGCAAATAAAAAATGACAACAAATTTGTTGTATGATTTTTTTTGGAACTTTTCCTAGTGGATATGTGGCAGCGGATGGAAAAGTCATCATATTTTTATGTGAAGTTTCAATGTATGTTTAATAGCTACGTCGATAAATTCTAGCCCTTGTAAAGACACATCCTGATTATCTTTATTTTCAAGGAAACAAAAACGTCTAAAACGTTCTTGCCTTTCTGTGTTGAGCACATTTTCGGAGCATTTTGCCCTGCAACTAAAAGAAAGGCAGGTTGTTCCTAGCCAATTTGAATTAAATTATCAGAAAAAGAAAACATTGTAAAGAAAATCGTTTGAAACAGTCAGACTAATTGAAAGAAACATACTTTAAATAATAAAATAAATATGTGATATAAAACTTAAATATTACCTGCAGATAGGGGCCATGATTTTACCAGGAATATAAATTCTCTTGGAATTTTTATAAGGCCCTCATTTTACATGTGCTTCTTTCATAATATACATTTGTAATTCTGAGCACTTGCCTTTCTTTTTTCCCATGAAAAATTATCTTCTTTATTTTCCCTCTCACACTAATGGTGACTTATGTAGGTAAACTAAAAAATAAAATAACTAAAATAACTGTAACAAGAAGACGACATACATGGAACAATAACAACAGCATGCATGGTCGCTATGTTGTTTTTGTGTTGTATCTTCGAAATATATTGGTGTTTATTACAAACTAGGCATTGGAACCTGTGAGGTTCTTGCATAGTAGAATGCATTTACCCATGTAGATATAATTTTTAAAATAAACTTACGATGGCCAAAAATGGACATCTGTTGTTTCTACATATTTCGATTCAATTATAAAGTTCAGGATAGCAAAACAGTAAAAAAAGTCATGCAGCAAATAATTGTTGTGCTTTTCACAAAGTGCAAAGATACTTACATTTGCGAAAATGGCGAAATGCATTATTAATGATTATTGCATAAATGATGTTATGTAATCATATTCCAAGAACATTAAGGAAAGCTAATTCTTTTACAGATTTTAAGTGTAAACTTAAATATATTCTCTTGAGTAGGTCATATTATACCGTAAAGGAGTTTTTGGAGGGTAGGTTTTGAGCTCCCAGCATTCCAGTTTTTTTTTGCTTTCTTTTTTTTCCTCCCTTTCCTCCTTCACACTTCAGCACTCAATAATGCATTATGGAGAAGGATTGTCTCCCTTTAAGTAGATGTATGTATGTGTTGTAAAATTGTATAGATAGTAAGAAAGTATAGATGTAAGTTGTTGTAAACTAAATATACTAATATATTGTATGTAGGTGGTATATGTCCTATAACTGTGTAACACTCTTAATGCTTTTTTAAAACTTTTAATTGAACACCACATTTTTATATATGATTTAATTACATTTTATCATTCTCTTTTAATTAAGTGGGTATTTGTTCCTTTACCTACTTTACAATTTCAGCTTGGTCAACAGAATTGTAAAATATTCTATGATTATAAAGCATTTTTCTTTGACTTTGTTACTTTTGAACTTCAGTTGAATCAAAAAGAATATTGCTCCTTTAAAAAAAGTGTAATAAGAACTATATTTGATTTCAGATTCATAGTTGCAAACTTTTATTTTTCAGTATCTATTCCTGATTAATTAAATCATGTACAATTTTAGAGCTGCCTTTCTGCCTTAATAGAATGTGAGACTTGGAACTTTTTTCTGACATGTGTAAATACCATTGTGTATGTTGGCACGTAATATATTGATTGATTGATTGATTGATTAATATAAGGGCACTTTTTCTTTCTAATTTGAAAATCATTGTCAAACAAGGTAAGTAAGATGTAGTGCGTCTTTCTGAGAGTTGGTTAGGGATAAATATACCCGATGATATCATAAACTTGAATGGATACAGGGTAGCAAGATCAGACAGATCCTCTAGAGGTGGGTGTGTAGCACTTTACATAAAAACAATTTACAATTTTCCGTGTGTCACATTTTATCAGATGTAACCCTTGAGGAGATTTGGGTCGAAATAAATATCCTTAAAAAGTAATACGTTGTTGGCGTTGTAGAGGTGTGACTTCTGACTTTCTTAGGGTATCTGAAAAACGATTATCTGATTTTGAACCATCCGAAAAATTTTTGCAGGGGTGATATTAATCTATTAAATTTATTGAATTTAACAGACCAGCACACCACTATCTTCTATGACTATATAGAATTACTTAATTTGCAACAAGTCATAATGGAGCCAACTAGAGTTGCAAAAAGTGGCACCACTTTATTGGATGCTGTTTTGGTGTCCAAGCCCCAAGGGAGAAATAAATATTGATGCTTGAAAGAGGCAGCATACAAATCACTGATGTAAACAACTCAAAGTTTTTTTGGAGAAAACAAAATGATTCAGATATACATTCTAAAAAAAAAGTTCAGTTCTATACCAGATAATTTTAACAATCCTAATCAAATAAATAAGCATCTTTTAAATGTAAATAAAACTCCTTCTTTTAAATGTAAATAAACTTAATGACTTCTATAAAAATAATATAAAAAACGGAATTTCTACAACTTTTTTCTTTCATACTGTTTTGAAATGATGTAGTTAAAAAATGTTTGCTGAATATAAAGTGCTTAGCTAGGGGAGCAGATGAATTGAACTCTGATATGATATTACTCTGTATTAATATAATCCTTCTTTTTATTAATAATATCATTAATTCTTGTTTACTGGAGAGTACTTAATGACTTCTATAAAAATAATATAAAAAACGGAATTTCTTCAACTTTTTTCTTTCATACTGTTTTGAATGATGTAGTTAAAAAATGTTTGCTGAATATAAAGTGCTTGGCTAGGGGAGCAGATGAATTGAACTCAGATATGATATTACTCTGTATTAATATAATCCTTATTTTTATTACTAATATCATTAATTCTTGTTTACTGGAGAGTACTTTTCCTGATTTGAGGAAAATCTCAAAAATATTACCAATTACTAAAAAGCAAAACAATGCAAACTACAACGATTTAAGGCCTATAAGTAGTCTGCCCGTTTTACCAAAGGTTACGGAAAAGTTATGAATTTTCAAATAAATACTTGTCCTAAGCAATTTTCGTTAGCAACTTTTTATAAGCTTATTTAAAACTTATGGAAATATCTGAGATGTTTTTATTTTCTTGGACCAAACTAAATTGGTTTGTTTCATTATTTCAGATGATGATACAGATCAGCCACCAGAAGGAGAAGAGGAAAAAGAACCTGTTGTCTATTACGTTAGCAATGAAGTTCATTACTCCAGTTCAAAAATGTCTAGCTTGGTGTGCATGAAGCGCAGTGCAGTGATAGAGGCTGATAAAAGCATTCGTGCCCAGGTGAAACATACTTAACTTATTTTTTTAAAATTTAGTATGAGTGGAAATTAATAATCCTTGTAAATCTGGTGTTATGATACAGAAATAAGCTAAATTAATTTTCTATTTTATATTGTTTATTATTTAGGTACGGATGCTGAACTTCAGTGATGGATCTCCTTATGAAATTCTTCATGATTATGTGAGCAAGAGTGTAGCACCGTTCTTCAAATCATATGTAAAAGAATCTGGCAGGGCTGATAGGTGAGTTTTAAGACCATACCATGAAAAGCTATACCTCCTACATGAAATTGACACAAACAAATATTTCATTGTGATAAATTATTAGCAAATATTGCAATTCTTAAGTCTATTTTAATAATTTCATTAATTTATTCTAGGGATGGAGACAAAATGGCCCCTTCAGTTGAAAAAACTATTGCCGAACTTGAAATGGGCCTTCTTCACTTGCAACAGAATATTGATATTCCTGAAATTACTCTACAAGTACATCCTTATGTAGCCACTCTTATAAAGCAATGTGCAGATGAAGGTAGGAAACCAAAAGTGTCAGATTTTAGTGACAAAGTGGAAGATTCCAACTTTTTAAACCAGTTGCAGCATGGTGTGAATAGATGGATCAAAGAAATACAGAAGGCATGTACATATTTTTGTATTACTTTTATAGTTGTAATTATAAGATGGGGCTATCCTTCTGTAACTAGCTATAATATTTACATGCCGATTTATTTTTTTTAAGTATATGCTGATATAAAAAATAAACGTCTTTAAAGACCTTTTTTGTAAGCATTGTCTGTAAATAGATGTTTGATAACTTATTATTGGCCTATATCTGACAGAAACCATTCATAACACTACTTTCCTGGATATTTTTTTTTAGTATACATATTTCTGGTTCTTTGAATTAGTAGCAGTAGTAGTAAACAATATTGTTTATTGGAAAACATACCTACACATCATTATATATAAAATATAAATTGGTCAATCCCTCCATGTTTTACTTAAATGTTGTTGAATTATGTCTTTGTGTGGTTCGTAGTGTTCCAGTTCTTATATGTAATTTTCGCCTTATCCTGAATAATATTACAAATACTAAACTTTATGCACTGATTTCTAATGATGTTAAACTGATTACCAGCATATGTTTGCGCCGGTTTTAGGTAACTAAACTCGATAGAGACCCCTCTTCAGGAACTGCATTGCAGGAAATTAGTTTTTGGTTAAATTTGGAAAGAGCTTTACAACGCATCTATGAAAAGCGAGAAAGTTTAGAGGTGTCACTCACTCTTGACATTTTGAAACATGGAAAGGTAAGAGTGCTTGTTTTATGGAATATTATTCTGTAGGTTCTTATTTAATGCAATGTAACTTTTAACATTTTCTATTGTTTATTAAGTAATAAAAAACAACTTATTGCAATATTTACTTTTAGCGTTTTCATGCTACTGTGTCTTTCGATACTGATACTGGTTTAAAGCAAGCAATTGCAACAGTGAATGACTACAACCCTTTAATGAAAGATTTTCCAATTAATGACCTTTTGTCGGCCACCGAACTAGAACGAATTAGAGCAGCTGTTCAGCTTATATTTGCCCATTTACGTAAAGTGAGGTCTACAAAATACCCAATTCAGAGATCTTTAAGACTTGTGGAAGCTATTTCTAGAGATTTAGGTGCGCAGCTATTGAAGGTTTTGGGGACTAGAAGATTAATGCATATACCTTTTGATGAATTTGAAAAAGTTATGACTCAGTGTTTTGAGGTATTTGCTATTTGGGAGGATGAGTACGAAAAACTGCAGGCCTTATTAAGGTAAAAATACAAATATTCATTAAAATATATAATTAAACAAGAGATATCACTCTTTCTACTGAAATATGGAATTTAAACATTTCAGACCTCTGTTTTTCACCCTTTGAAAATATTTTTTGGAGCATTTTTGTTTTTTTTCTTGAGGTTAATTGACAACGTCCATATCAGTTTTATATATCTGCATGATGTACTTGTATTTTCTTACATGTCCATATGAGTGGACAAATGATATGGTATTTATTTTCTATACCATATTCTATTTCTCGTGACCACTCTCCTTCCCAATAGTTTGGAACATTCCTTTTCTCCACTTAATATTTTGCTTCTTTCCAGTTTTCCTCCATGTTAAAATTAAGCAACTTCCTAAGAGATATAAATAACATTCGTGAATAAGTCTTGTATAATATACAATGTAATAGGTTGAAAATAAATAATAATTATATAAATTGGTATTTGAGAGGTTATCATGGTTTGTACTGGGTAACTTAGAAGGCAATATTCATTTTCGAACAGGGTAAATGTGAAAATAGCTTGTAGTATTCAATAGGTCAAGATGGTTTTTTGTTTTGATAAATATTTGACTTTTTTACCACTTGAATCAATACCATTTCGGTACACGTACACTTCCAATTTATTGACCCTAAATCTGCTTTCATCTTTAAAAGAGAATATATTAAAATAAAAAGCTTAAAGCAATGGTCAGTACTATTTATTACATATTCAAGTGGCATAAAAGCGAAATATTTGCCGTCACCACAATATAGAAACATTTTGTATTTTACAGCCTATTATCGATTTGCAAACTTATATTTGATAGTTATTATATCATAGCTGATTACTGTATTATTACAACATAAAATGCTCAATATTACTGTACATTAAAACAAAGATTTCTGTATTTCTCCTTTTACTCAGTGACGTTCAACAGCTTCTTTGCGGCGGATTTCAGCCCATTTTGCTTTATTTTCGGGTGAGTTTGCCAAATTGCTGATGGACTTGAAAATAGGGATCCAAACGATAATTCCGAAAACAATATTTTGCTATACAGTTGCTGTAATAGAACTTGAAAGGCACTCATCATGTAGGGGAAATTCATGGGTCTGGCTAATACTTCTGGTACATCAGTCATTGTGATTTTAACTTGTCTTTCTCTGCCGCGAATGTTTGAAAATTAATGAAAATATAGAAATTGCTTCTAATCTAATGCCTTGGCCGCCACTTGCGGATAATAAAATTAAACTGTTTCAGTATTGAGTTTTAGGCAACCGATTTTTAGCAAAAAAACTTTTTTTTATCTTTCGGGCGCTTCTTTTACTTTGTTGGAAACACAAAATACCTTATGAGCTACTAAAATTGTAGACAAAACAATGACATATAAATAAATGAATAAAAGTATATTGGCAAGTAGATAATCAAATTTAAACAAAAATTGGTAAGTTTTTGTTTTTTTATCTCCCTTTTAAACTATACCTTCTAGAGGTGACTAATTTTTGCATTAATTATTCAATAACACACCATCGAACTGTGTAATAACTCATTTTGTTTTCAAACCACTAATTTATTTTATTCCATTGTATGATATAAATGTCACTTCTGTAACCCTTCTTTTGCTTTCTTAAAAGCATAATAAAATATATAAACAAAATGGTAGATTATAATCATTTGTTTTGTCTCTTGTGTTTTTATAATATATAGGAATGTAAGAAGTAATTTATATATGAATGCTCAAATGAAACGACAGAAGTTGAAGAAAAATATCTGATTTTGACTAGATTATTTTTCATGAGCTTCACCACTGGTCGTTATCAGTTGCTAGTGTTGGTAGCTGTTCTATTTTTTTACATTTTATGGTATATTTTTGTTGATATTTCGATAAATAATTAATTGTGTATTATTCTTGCCGTGAACTTGGTCTAATTGTTGGGTTTATGTTTTTCCGACTGGTTTGGGTCACCCCATTTCCCTTGCTTCTTGGGCCCTTGACTGGATTGCCAGGGTCTAGAATCGACCCTGCCTAAACACTACAAAAATCTATCCTTAAAGGACTGAACTTTTATTCTGAAAAAATAGATGTCTTTGAAATGCGAATAAATGACATTTTGCGTTCAAAACGATGTAATATGCACACATGAAAATTATTTTAGGTTGCTTTCTTATTATTACTACTATTAATGATAATATGTGTTGAACTTTTCGGAACTTCATAGTTTATATGGTATGAGCAGGGGCAACCATCTTATGAAGGATTTTTTCATCTTAGGGACATAATGAAAAAAAAGCGCGATGAACACATGAAAATGGTTTGGCGTATCTCTGCCCAACATAAGAAACTACAGAGTCGAATGGAGCAAATGCGCAAGTTCCGTCGGCAGCATGAACAACTCCGAACTGTTATAGTGAGAGTCTTAAGACCGTCTATCAGAGATACCGCTGTGCCAATTGAAGGAGAAGAATTGGAACCACCAAAACCCACATTTTCATTAGATGCCGCTGATGCTAATGCGATCGAGGTTAGTATATTAATTAAAAACTTTGGCTAATGTGCTTTTCGTTGAGACCATTCATTATCTTCTTGAAACTTTAATTGAGCTATGGTTGGAACTTGTGAAAATATTTTATATATTCATCACGAAAAAAAAACATTCGTGGTTTTTTACTATTTTTTCAAGTCTACATAATTAATTAATTATAACAACAATAAAAGTAGACTGAAACTGAAATGTGCACTAATTTTTTCATTACTTCATATTAATTTTAGGAGGTGAATTTAGCGTACGAAAATGTCAAAGAGGTAGATTGTCTTGATATTTCAAAAGAAGGTCAGGATGCGTGGGATGCTGCAGTTCAACGCTATGAAGAACGTATTGACCGAGTTGAAACTCGCATCACAGCCCATCTTAGAGATCAACTGGGCACTGCTAAAAATGCTAACGAGATGTTCAGGATCTTTTCAAGGTTTAATGCTTTGTTTGTAAGACCGCACATCAGAGGAGCTATTAGAGAATACCAAACTCATCTGATCCAGAGGGTCAAAGATGACATCGAAGCTCTGCATGAGAAATTCAAGGTAAAACTTTCAAATACATTTTGACAAATGCGATTAATGCTTACTTCTTAACAGGTCCAGTATCCCCAGAGCAACAGCGCAAGAATAAGTAAAGGTCGTGATCTTCCGCCAGTCGCAGGGTCAATTGTGTGGGCTAAACAAATTGACCATCAACTTACTACTTATTTGAGGCGAGTTGAGGATGTTCTAGGTAAGTGGAATTATATAATTTACTTAGTAAATTCAGTGGATGGTTATATATTCATTAAATGGTTGTAGTTTGTGTTGTCATTAAATGATGCCCAATATAAACATCAAAAGTAGTAAGTAGAAAGCGCTAGAATGTTCAGCCTTTCTTGGCGTAAGTTTTAGGTACAGTTACAATTATTATTATGAGAATACTTTGAAAAAGAAAACACTGATGTACAGGTTATTTATTAAATATTACCCGCTGCTCTAAGCTTTTAGTTTTAAAATTAGGTAAGTGTTTTTTTTTTTAATTATATCAATTATTAGGTCATTTTTACTCACTTTATTCTAAAGGTTAAAGGTTGAAATGTATCCATTACCATAAAATCTGGATTATTCGATAGCCATGTATATTCACGGCTTTACTCTAAAAGAATTTGGAGGCGCTGACTGCTTGGATCATTCGTCTGTTTAGAACGAGTCTATCTCTAGTGCATGCTCCTAAGATCTAGCGAACTGACAACCCTAAACTGGGTAGAAGTGACTACGCCGTCTTCAAAGTTTGCAGACCAATTAATTTAACTACCTTTCTCAAGAAACCTCTCGAAAGCATTGTCGTGAAATAGCCAGGGGGCACCTCTTTTCATATACCGATCGAGGAGGGCTTCCAACACAAACAGCGGTAGCGTTTCATGCGGTGGTAGCAGGGGTCAAAAAGGCCTTACGCTGCTTTGCAAAACATTTACCTCAAAGATCTGTAACGCAATCCACGCCAGAGGAAGAACTAGCGCTGGTAGACTGCGTTCAACGCTCTGGATGAGCACAGCGTTGGAAATTACCGTTTAAATGACTGGTTCCGTTCCAAGCTTCAAGGATGTTCAGCAAAGCATTCAACTCTGTGAGGCAGGTGAGATACCTAAGGGTGCTAGTATACTGCATTCTCCTTTCATGGAGAGCGCAGGTCGAGAAGATCGGCGATGTTCTGGCAACTGAGAAAAACGGTAACTGCAACCTGGAGTCTCAGTCCTAGGGTTGTGCATTGTTTGTAGAGCGCGGTTATTAGGTCGAAAATCGTGTATGGCTCACTATGCTAAGCTGAAGCTTGCAAACATTAAAAGACTATCCGCCATCGCCATCACGAGATCCATGAGGACAATGCCAACAGTAGCATTGGATGGCCCTGCTATGCTAACCTCCACTTATGCCAAATCCTATAGCCTCCTTCTTACAACTGCTAGACGAGGTATCTGGAAAGAAGATGATGATATATATCGCTTTTCATATTATACAGCGTATGGCAAAAATGTCAATAGTTTATTTAGTGTAAAACAGTTTCGTTCAATTAAATTAAAAGTAGCTTTATCTTTCGCAATATATCCAAGTCTATATACTTGTCATACCATCCAAATTATAATTTTTTACTTTTAAAATTATGTAACTTCTTTTAAAAATAACCCGGTTTAAGCAAATCTCATCACGTTCGATATTATGCAGCGTATACCAAATGTCAATAGTTTTTTTGTGAAAAACAGTTTAATCCATTTTCATATGTGACAACTTTTCCATTCTTGAAGCAATTTAAACAAAGTCGTGTTGTGGCTAGTTGGCAAATTTAATAATCTTGAGTGGTAATTTTGCCTAAATATTGTTAAAATATTTAAAGGTTAAAATAATAAATCTCTTTATTTTGACAAGTCTAATACAAATATTACAAATATAGTACAATATTACAAAATATAAATTACAAGTATACACTAACATTATTAAATTGTTTACACAGATATCAGGTTATCTAAGCGATTCCCCATCAAAAGTGACCATATGCAACTACTTAAAAAACATGCAACATTCAATTGTTCAACTGCACCGTTCTCCCCGCAAGTAATCCTTAAGCCTCGCCTTAAATAGTCTAAGGGTTGGTAAACCCTTAAGAGCTGTGGGCAAAACATTAAAACTTATTAGCCCCTTGTGATACACAGCTTTTTCAGAACAAGCCCTATTTTTCCTCGTAACATAAAAATTGTGTCTATTTCTTGTTAAATGTTCATGAATAGCTCGATACGTAATTAATTTATTTGTCAAATAGTCTGGTGTCAGTCCATTCTTTATCCTATACACAAAAATCATGGTTTGATACTTAATGAACTTTTCGATTGAGAGCCAATTTAATTTTTCCAGCATATCAGTTATATGTGTGTCTCTCCCTTCAATGTTATTCGCATAGCCCTATTTTGTAATTTTTGGAGACGGCTTATCTCATTTTGGTTGGCCATGAAAAGTATTGTTCCACTATAGACTATGTGTAGTAAAATCAGTGTATTATATATTGTAATTTTAGTCCACTCAGAGAGTGATGTGGATACTCTTGATAGGAAATTAACATGTCTTGATACTTTGTTAATAATATACAGAATATGTTCCTTAAATGTCAACGAATTATCAATTATAAAACCCAAGTACTTAACCTGTTTAACTACCTCTATGCAGTCTGTACCTATTTGAACTTTTAGTCCATTTTCATTATTTTGATATTGATTCTGGTAACCGGAACTACCAATCAACATAAATTTCATTTTCTTAACATTAAGTTTTAAACTGTTATTACCAAACCATAACTGCACTTGCTGAAGTTCCAAGTTAATTTGATGTATTAAACTTTTAAGGTCTTTTGAAACATAATAAAGGAGTGTATCATCAGCAAACAAGTGGATTGAGCATTCTTCAATTACCGAACCTATGTCATTGATATACAGCAAGAACAATAATGGGCCAAGAGTACTACCTTGAGGGACGCCATAACTATTTGTTTTTTCCGTTGACACAGTGCGATCGATTTTTGTTACCTGTTTCCTATTATCCAAATAATCCACCAACCAATCAAGTGCCCCATCGACAATTCCATAAGCCTGTAATTTTGTTATTAATATGTTTCTGTCTAAAGTTTCAAACGCGCCCTGTAAATCCAGAAATACTGCTCCTATGACATAATTGTCATCTAGAAGATTTTTCCAATCATACAGTATATTTTGAATTGCTGTTTCACAGCTATGCCCCTTTCTAAATCCCGACTGATTTCCTATTAAAATATTACTCAAAGTAATGTACTCCATCAGCTGGTAATACACCACCTTTTCTACAATCTTTTCAATTGTTGCCAACAGATTAATAGGTCTAAGATCACCCGCCTTTACAGACCCCTTCACTTTTTGAATTGGCAGTATTGTTGAGATTTTTAACAAAGTCGGTAATTTACCACATTCCAAAGAAGTATTTATTAAATTTAAGAGAGGATTTTTAAAATTATTGTAGGTCTTCTTAAAAAATTCTGCTGTGATATCGTCAGGATATGTGTTATATAAACAATCAAAATCCATTAATTGAAAGTAGCTGAAACGAATTATTCTGGATTGACATTTCATCAACATTGGGTTGGATTCAATGTTGCCATTGTCTTTATGGGATATAATATTTTCTAGGCTGTTAATAAAATAATGAACTATCAGATATTTAAATTGTTTGCTATCTCCGTAGGGCTAGTAAAAATTTCATCATCAATCTCTACTTTTTCTATATTATTTTTCTTTTTACATCGAATCAGTTGCCCTAATGTTTCCCATATTTGTTTGGGATTGTTTTTCGACATGTTAATTTTTCCTGATAAAAAAGTTTCTTTTCTTCTTTAATGGTTTTGACCGCTTTATTTCTACATTTCCTGTAATATGCCTTATTTTGGGTTGATTGATTTAACTTAAAAGCTTTATAACTGTCATCCCGCTCTTTAATTGCATTCTTTACTCTATCATTAAACCATTCTTTATATTTTCCCTTAATAATTCTATCTGTTTTTGGTGCAACTTGGTTTAAAACATTTATTATGTTATTATAAAAATATACATATTTTGAGTTTATGTCTGAAAATCTTTTATAATTCCAGGTAATTCTTGATAGTTCATTATTTACATTGTCATAATCTACTCTACCTCTTGTATATATAACAATATTATCTGTGCGAACTGCATTTAAGTCAATCTTAGTGAGTATAATATAATGATCACTGATGAGAGGTGTTTCCACAACGTGACACTCTATAGTAACTGCTTTATTATTGGAAATAACCAAGTCAATTAGACCTTGGTTTGTGGGATGCGTAACCGAATTTACATTTTGTACAAAACCTGAATCATTTAAGAATGTTTTTAACTTAGATGAATATGTATCATCCGATAACCAATCAATATTAAAATCTCCCATTATAAGAACAGGGTGATTCTTGTCTTCAAAACCCTCACACCAACCCTCAAAGAAGTTCAAAAATTCAGTACAACTTGCACTAAGAGAACGATACAAATTGCCCAACATATATATTTTGTTAAAAATTGATATTTTTAAAACAAGAAACCAATAGTTTTTTTGATGTTGGTATTGTTCAACATTGAAAAGGTTAACACAATCCTGTATGTAAATTACCACACCACCAGTATGCCTCTTTTCGCTATTTACCCTAAATATTTGATGGTAACCCAAAATACTAATCTCAAAATCATTTATACAATCCGTAAGTCTAGTCTCTGTTAGACATACTGCAATTGGTTTTTTATTTATTATATAACTATGAACTTTATCAAATTTTGACAAAAGACTCCGAGAATTCATCAGGATTATGTCGATCTCTCTAAAAAAACATTGCCAGATATAGTTTCATTATTACCTTTATGTTTTGTGATATTTTACGGTTATTCAATATCAGATTCTGTATAGCTTTTGCTATCATGTGTTTTCCAGCATGTTCAATCAGCAAACCATTATCAAACAAAAAATAGAAAGATCTTACAATTGCATTAAAATGCATAAAAAACCTACATGTGCTATTACCGAAAATACCACTACACAACAATTTATTGTGATTATTTATAAAGTTATTTATGATCTGATTATTGTTCCATAAAGGAACTGAAAACATTATTAAATTTGTATGTTCACTTACTAATCTAAGACTCTGAACAACATTCTCCTTAACAACTATACCCTTCAAAATATGTATAGAACCTCCCATGACAATTACATAATCATTCCTTGTCAGATGTTTGGACGTATTAACAATATTACCTACAACATCATCCAGTAATGCGTTCAACTTTACAACTGCTGATATCTTAAACTTTTTACCCAAAAAACAATCCAAAATGATACTGTCTTATTTGTCTTTTCATTATATGAATTAATTTTGTTTTTAGGTAAGGGTTGGGAAAACCACATTGAAGGCCAAAAACTGAAAGCTGATGGTGACAGTTTCCGTTTAAAACTGAACACTCATGAGATCTTCGACGAATGGTCGCGCAATGTTCAGCAGCGCAATCTCGGTGTTTCTGGTCGAATTTTTACCATCGAAGCTGTCAGAGCAAAAAATGGCCGGGGAAATATACTGAAACTGAAAGTAAACTTCTTACCCGAAATCATTACTCTCGCTAAGGAAGTTCGCAATTTGAAATGTCTCGGCTTTAGAGTACCTTTAGCTATTGTTAATAAAGCGCACCAGGCCAATCAATTATATCCCTTTGCTATCTCACTGATTGAAAGTGTGAGGACTTACGAGATGACATTGGAAAAGGTGAGTTTCAATTATGCTTCAATTACTTTGATCGAAACGGAAGTTTAGAACTAGAAGCTGATTAAAATATAGAGTGGCTATTAAATATTGAAAATATAACATTTCTATGTTATTTCAACCCAGTAGTATTCGGTATTTGTACATTTTAGTTAAGAATTACTGCAAAGTACAGCTCATATACTCAACAGATTTTAAATGTTTAAATATGTATCATACGCGAATAGCTGTATGAATTGAAAAGACATTTGTAACTAGAGAATCTAAGTTTGAACAAGCATAATTTGTAAATTTAACTAGACATAAATTAAAATAATTGTTAGAAGCAAGTTAATTTGGACATTTTCACTAAGGCGTAGACTCACTTGTCTTAATTGTCGAAAAAAACATCGAGAACAATCAATGTATAATGAATTTTGATGGCCATATATAATATGAAAATAAGTGAGCTGTCATGAATAATCCCAGTACAAATTGTTGTAAAAACTAAATATTTTAATTGATGACCCCTTCCCCTTAAGCCGATAAACACATATTTAAATCTGCTTCAATATTAGCTGATCCTAATTAGATATATTCCGAATTAGCTTACTCAGAGGATTAGTCAACAACATGGTGGGGCTAAGGTAGTTTAGAATTTTACCAGTCTACTGCATCAATGTCGGGCATGGTTAGCTACCCTGCATGATTTTTGCTTTATATAATGTCTGTTTATTTCGTATATTTTCCTTTAATATATTTTATGGCAAATATACCTTTCAGATAATTTAATATTAGAGTAAGGTATAAAGTAAATATCTGAATAATTAAGCTTCAAATGCAACAACTACAAATGTCATATTCTGCTTACATTTGTTTGTCAATATAAATAGTAATTATATGCTGTACAAGAATCTGAGTCAAGCTTGCTTGCAAGAAAGCTTTTAAATATAAATATAGCAGATATTTGGTTGTATAATAATCATTGCAGTATTTGTTCAGGGTACAACCTCAAACTTTAATATATTGGGTTTTGATTGATTGATATATTATTCACATCAGCTATGTATGTGTAGAGTAGTCTTGCTAAAATGCCTCAGACAAAATATACTGTTATAGTGGACTATGTACTTTTTGATACTGGTCGCCTGACATTGATAACTTACATGAAACCTATTACTAGTTAAAACGATGCCGTCTGAAATTGACTAAATTGAATGCGAAGTATATAGTGCTAGCATTCGTTATGTGTATATTTGCATGAATGGAACTTCCTCAGGCTTATGTTGAATTACAATTCTTGTTATTGACTACGTTTTTTTCAACAGATTGAGGATAAGGCTAGCATAATACCGCTTGTGGCGGGCATGAGAAAAGACGTCCAAAGTCTAATACAAGAAGGAGCGTCCCTCGTTTGGGAAAGTTACAAGCTTGATCCTTACGTGCAAAAATTTTCTGAAACTATTGTAGGATTCCAAGAAAAAGTAGAGGAATTGGTTATTATTGGCGAACAACTTGAGGTCGATGTGAGATCACTTGAAACATGTCCATATTCAGCCAATACTTTTGCAGACATTTTATCGAAAATTCAACATGCTGTTGATGACTTGTCTTTGAAGCAGTACTCCAATCTACATATTTGGGTTAATAGGTTGGATGAAGAGGTAATGTATCAATTGTTACTTGAAAAGTTCAAATCAAATGTAAGATATTATAGGTCGAGAAGAATTTGGCTCGTCGTCTGCAAGCGGGTATTGAAGCTTGGACTGATGCCTTGGCTGGTACCAAAAAAGGCATTGATCATAGTATGGATACTGATGCTCCAGCACAACCAACTCATAAACCAGGTGGCGATCCGCAGATACAAACTATGATTCATGAGGTAAATTATTTTATAACGTTTTATTCGTATTATTGAACGATATACATGTTGCCCAAGTCAGTTCATTCTGTAACAAATTTGAAATGTTACTATTAGCAAAACGTGTAAGTTCTGCTAATATATGTTAGATATTCTTAAGCAATAATATACTGGGAAGATATCATATATTTGAACATAACTTAAATACAATTATTATCAAGTTAGCTCAATTGGTGTAGCGTGTAGCAAAAATACCTGGAAACACCGAAATATAAAGTGTTTCCATGGATGGTCATTATTTCAAACTAGAAGAAAGTTGTATGAAAAAATGTCGTTTAGAATTAAAAGATATCTCCAAGTACAAAATCACACCCATAATTTTCCTAAATTTCGGAATGCTTCCTTAAATTATAGGCATTTTTATTTTTTTTTGGTATAGAGTATTACCAAAATCCAATTGTTTTCGAATTATTGATATTAAAGAAGTTACATTTTTATTAGTTCAATCCCTTGTAGAATTGAAATAATTGGGCTTGGAGGAAAATAGTTTTACTTTCTTATTTTAATTTGTACTTACCTATCCAGTGACACCACCTTCTTGTTTTTGAAAACTAAAAATGCTAACTTCGACCCAATTCGGAAGTTGGTGTTACTGGATTATTATTAAAAACTAAGTGTCGGCTGTTCACCGATTTTAGAGTCAAACACCACGAATTTATATTACAGATAATTATTGAACAATCGGAAAACAAAAATAGAAAGAAGGACATCTTGACTGTGTCCGTTCAAGAAACGAATGAGAATCTGGGACATTTTTAATAAAATTTATATTTTCTGATAATTGAATTTTTGAATTATGCGTTTTCTCTTGATTTGAAGTTATTAGGTTTCTTGCAATTTGTCTCAAGGTGACCTTTAATGTGACAAAAATTACTAATTTGATGTTTATAATGACAAATTGAACGATTGTGGCCTATTTTACCACAAGATATATATGACGGTTTCACTTTATCTACAAACGTATGTTTACTTGTAGACGAGTGATACGTTGACATGTGATTTTTAATTCCCACCTATTGAGAATGTGATTTAGATTTGAAACTATTTTGGGTAGCATTTGATGATGGTCTGTAAGTTTTGTTTTTGAGGTACGCACCTAATGTATTAAGATCAGGCATATTTGATGTCTCAACTGCTGACGTTATATTATTGTCGTCAATTACCCGCAAATTAAAGAAATTTTATCACACTCCGAAAAATTTACTTTCTACTAGTTAATAATTATCGACAGATGTGTAAAATAGAAATCATATAAGGAACAACCCTCTGTAGGTTTATGATTAACAATATCCATTAATATTTTGAACGCATTTCGTTTAGATTGGAAAGTAACCATTGGCAGATATTAGCATTATGTTGGACTATTTCAATCCAATCTTTGACAATCATAGTTTTAGGATCAAATTCAGGTATAAATGTGGATATTGTCGAAATTAGACTTGATTCTAATGATGTCTGAGCAATATAATGAGGTGGAGGTTTGTAACTTACAGTTTCTCGTACTCTGACTCTGCGTCTCTACTTATTTTTATGAGATTTTTTTTTGTATACTTTACGTCACTTGATGAAGAACTGGCCGAAGAATTAGACGAAGGTGAAGATTTTTATCTTCTTGATCGTTTTCGGCCCATTTTCCTGTACGTATTTGGTCGCCATACAAAGAAACACCAACTCGGCACTTTTTCGACCACTTCTGATGTCGGCTGTTCACCGACTTTAGAGTCAAACACCACGAATTTATATTACAGTAATAATTATTAAACATTCGGAAAACAAAAACAGAAAGAAGGACATCTTGACTGTGTCCGTTCAAGACGTGTAGTAGTCATCCCGCCATTTCCTTGATCCTAAGAATTATATATAAAAGGCGTATCATCGTTTTTGGTCATCGTTACGTTGTAGCGAAAGTAGGGCGCCATTTTGTAGCGAAAGCTAGCGAAATATTAATTAATTAATTATGTATGGCGTTGGGCGCCAATTTGTAATCAAATACTAGTTGTTCATAACCATAAGAATTTTTTTTAGTAAATGATGTTCGTTTTGAGACTCGTTTTTATTTTCCTCAGGGGGTAGGTCGTCTCTTTTATTAGCCGTAATTTTTTGTGGGCGCCAGAGTTCCTAGAGACAATGGGAACTGAATGTGAATACTTAAATATAAATAAATATAAAGATAAAAATATCAGAAATTTGCCCTTACAATTCGCAATGTCTCACAGACCTCTATCCTGCGATAAATTAAAGAAGTAAATTAAAAACAAGTTATATATTATCTATACAATTAAATTACAAATATGATTGATGGAATCATTTGAAATGGAGTTTATCTATATCATTAAGTTACAAATATAATTGATGAAATTATTTGAAATTAAGTTTATCTGCTGAATAAATTGACTTAATATTGAAAATTAAAATTAATTTGAAAGATTTAAAAGATTAATTGTGAAAGATTAAAAAATACAATTGGTCTTTACAATATGTTTATCTTCTGACTGACTAATATTTAGCTTCGTCCAATTATTCTGTAACCATGCGATCGTATTGGGACCTCCACTGGAACCGGTTCTGCCTGTTCCCAAGTTAGTATCTGTTGGGTTTATTGAGGACTTATTGGTTCACAAAGTATTGGCTCCCTAGGACTGGTTTGGTACAGCAACGTGCTTCCTTTGATCAATCGTGCAGATTATAACATGAAAGGAGAAATAAACTAGTCTTAGACCAATGTATATTGCTAATTAAATAATATTCAGGGAAATATCATGTGAACATCAGTGACAGTGTTACACATATGATGAAGCAATCTACAAATTGAAAATTCACTGGTAAAAGCAAATACAATCAGAAACAAATTACAATGTTAAGTTGAGCAGACAACAAGCAAAAATTATAAATAACTACTGTTACTCAAGATATCCTTTTCTTTACTTTAAAATTTAAAATTCACAAGAAAATGATGATTGAAATACAAAATTCAAAAGAAAATAATGGACTCACGATGACGTACCAATTCCGTGAGTCTCGGTAAATTTAAATAAAAGGAAACTTTAAATTTGATAATAAACAGAGAAATAGAGGTACAACCTCTAACAATGAGTCTTATGACTCAAAATAAGTAAGTACTATGACTTTACTTAGGCCCTTGGCACATACACGAAAACTGAGCGCAATTGCGCCTCAATTCTATTAAAGATAAAGATAATATAATCACTATCTCGCATCGAGATAGAAATTAAGGTAAAAGATAAAAACCAGATAAATTTACATATGTGAGATTAACCTCTCATAAATGCAAAATAGTGTCGGTACATCAGGATTTAGACTAGACAGGGCAAGTGCTAATAATTATATGCTTGTAGTAACAAATAAATTGAAAATTTAATTAAATGAGCCTGAAAAGTAAAAATATTAAAACCAGCAATACCATGAGGGAAAATTCGGAGAAATTCTACTTAAAATTCAATTTACTACCATTGCAGGAATATATAGAATTTACTCTGAGAATTAACCCAAGTAATACTGTTCAATCTGAATGAAAATACGTAAAAAATGTGCGTGACCACTGAACGATGAAATAATTACGTTCTCCCTAAATTTGGACTAAGCCCCTTTCAAATTACATGAATTTGATTAATGAGAGACGCAAATATTCACCAATAAATCGGTATTATTAGCAAAGGTCACGACAATAATTAAAAAATATTGAAGATGTAAGCTAATTAAAAGTGGAATATAACAATGCTGAATTCTTGCTTTAGTCAAATAAGACTAAACGAATCATAAACAAATATTAATTATGTATTTAAAAATGAAAGGATTAGTTAAATATATTGCAAGATGAATTAAATATTTCAAGATTAAAAACCAGCACTTAGCCGTCAACGTCTCAACTCAAGATAAAAGATCTCGTATTCAAAATTCAAGACGTTCGACAAAATGATGTATGCCGATGTTTTATTGGCTAGTTTATAACATGTGATAAACACTATTAACCGCGTAGCGCCAAGTAATAGAAATACTCTATATTAAATATAGTAATCTATAGTAACTTAAATTCCTGAATTGTAGGTATAAAATAGCGTACTGCGCTCCTACGAAATAAACCCATTCGTGAATAGATGTCACTGGCCACTTAAATATTAAATATCGAAAATCATTCGCAATTGAATTGAAATTTTAGTGTAGCGGAATAAGCATGTAACTCGACGCCGGAAAGCCTGGCTTTGGTGTGGTTTACGAGTCGTGTGTCGGATATAGGGCGTTTCAGATTGTTTAGATTTTATAGGAGTTTAGGAACATGTCGCTTTTTAATTGTCAATACTTCGAAATCAATGGAATTTAGCTATAGCATATGTAATATGAAAAATGCTTAGACTTTTACGTGGAACGTCGAATATGTGTAATAATGGAGGTATGCTAAGAAGAAACACATGGCCTGCATATTTTAAAATATTTTCAAAATGTGTCTCAGCCTTTTTTGCGAACATTTTCCATTTTGTATATATTTCCGTATTTCCACGCTTTTTTGTCACTCAATATCACAATAATTGAATTAAATCGAATCACTAATATTTCTTCAAAGCATGATGTTAAACATATACTTGCCCTAAAATTTGTACATCTAAACGAATATTGGAGGTGGGAAAAAACATAGATCATTATTTCAGAAATAGCTTTTTACCCATAATTGGCATTATGCAAGGGGCAAGAACTACATTCGTTTCAAAAATTATTTTTACTTAAATTGTATTGCCGTTTCTTTACGATAGTTGTTTCATGTAATCGTTTGTTTTGCAATTAAATACCTAAATTAGATAAGATTTATGACTAGTAAATATCTCATAAAGTTTTGAGTTGGTCCTCTAATAGAATTAACCTTATGTGTATATATTACATACATATATTTAATAGTATTATTATATAAGATTATTGTTTAGTTAATGTTAATAATGATATTGCTTGTTTTTTACCTAAAACATACATACAACTTACTTGAAGTGTATCAAGATCGAAATTTGTACTGCAATCTAGGATGGGGTTGATTTAAATTAATTGATTTAAATCAACATCAATACATGACTTAAATCAAGCGATTTTGTTTTCAAAATCACAATTTAAATCAAAAGCAGTTATAATTTCGAGGAAATTTTTGGAATAAAAATAAATAACTTGGTCAGTCATTTTTTTACTTAACAAAAGAAAAACCAGTTTTTCCAAGCCAACGCAGCAATGAAAATATTGAAATAAAATAATTGTAGGTAAAAGTACTAAAACCTGTTTAATTGTCTAGTAGTATAAGTGTGCTTTATCAGTGAGATAATTTTCTTTGGGATTTACGAAAATAATCTGAGAAAAATTACACGAAATAATTAATTTTATAAGGGCGCTACAGGAACTTTCTTGCTTAGACATGTCAGTTGAGACGCAACGTCCTTTATTTGTGAATTCTCATAAAAACAGTTATTTTTCTAATACTCAGATTCATGAAATAGTGCAAAAAAAGTCATCATTATAAACTTATACCATGTACTAAAAAAAAAACAATAATCGAAAAGTTATGTTTTTTTTTTGTTTAAATCAAATAATTGATGATGTTTTATCCAACCCTGGTTAGTGTTCATATTTTGTCGCTACTTATTAAAATTTGTATGCTATTTTTCAATTTTTTAGGTAAGGATAACCAACCAAACTATGTACCTATACCCTAGCATTGAAGAAGCAAGATTCCAAATAATGCAGCAACTATTCGCATGGGAAGCCATTGTCACCTCTCAATTGAGGTTGCAAAGTAGTAGGTAAGCACATGTATATTGGAAATAATATCAACTAATATTGACGTAAACATCAAATTGTTGCTGATTAAATGTAGAGTTTCCTATATTTTTATTTCTTACTATTTTAGATACCAAGTTGGTATCGATAAGCCTGTCATGGAGACCTATAGGAACATTTTAACCAAATTGCCTACTGGATCCCAGCCAATGAACAGTGCCTATAATGCAATTGCAAGTAAAATTAAAGAAGTAGGTACCAGTTTTTTTTATTAATTAAATTAATAATGTAATATTGGTCAATACAAATATGGCAAGAGAATATTTAGAACTTTTTCTCTTCAAACGAAACATATTTTTTAGAATGTAGTAAAAGTTATGTTATTTGATGTTATAGGTTCAGAAATACGTCAACCAATGGCTTACTTACCAAGCGTTGTGGGATCTTCAGGCTGACACTCTATATGGTCAGTTGGGGGAAGATATTGACAAATGGATGCGCTGTCTTAATGATATTAAGTAAGTATAACTTCCAATGCTTTTATATTTGGAATCGCCTCTTGAGATTTTAGAAATTTGAAGAAGTTCTCAGGTTTTATCAAAAATCATCAGATATACTTTTGCTCCATGTTAAGAAGTGTGGGTTCTGTAGTTTCAATGTGTAATAACATCAATTTCCATATGCGATGGGTGCATCTCTAGATCTTAGGAAGAAAACATACTTTTATTTGGTTATTAGTTAGGTAAAATAAGTAAAATTCAATGTCATAGTAATTCTATGTCAAACGCTAAAAATAGAAATAGGTCTTTAAAATATTGTTGCTATTCCTGTGCTTAAAATTAAAGACTCTCTGCTAGACAAACAAGCTCAAGGCATCGTATATTGATAATTTTGGATTTTTGGTGGATTTTATGAAAGGTTCACCATCATCTGATCTCGTGCTCAGATTCGAATTTTGTAATATCTAGTAGTCTAATCCTTTGCTACCACCAGCATAAGTCATATGGGACGAAACCCATAGAATCTCTAAATACTGTTTATAATATAAAATACCGGACATCTGACATGACATTTGGTTAGCAAATATTGAAAAGTCAATATTTTTTGTATCATAGTTAATTAATTTTGTATTATGATATATTTATGTTAATTTTTTATTGAACTCAAAGAGGTGTAAAAGCCATAATAGCCATTATTCAATCAGAACCTTATTAAGTACCTGTTTATGTTATCATAACATATTTACTTCTAGAACTACAAGATCAACATTTGACACTTCAGATACCCGTCGCGAATTCGGACCGATTATCATCGACTTTGCTAAAGTACAAAGCAAAGTGTCCCTTAAGTACGATTCTTGGCACAAAGAAACTCTTAGTAAATTTGGTTCATTGCTTAGCAACGAAATGGCTACTTTTCATACCAGTGTGTCCAAATCCAGATCCGATCTTGAATTACAAAGCATTGAGGCGGCCAGTACATCTGATGCAGTCACCTTTATTACATACGTGCAACAACTGAAGAGGAGCATGAAACAATGGGAGAAGCAAGTAAGCAGTTTTTTAAATTTTAAATATCGCCAAAGACTTATTACTGATTAATATCTTTCACAGATTAATACTTTTCCCAAAAAAACTTTACACCGTCTTTTTACCAATTCAAGAATCTATAGATTCTTTGCTGATTCGCATTTGAACATCACCGTAGGACAGACGTTTTGCCTCGTCTATTCGCATACTTACCAAGGTTATGAACGCATGTATACTGGCAAAGTTTTCTTTGTTCGATATATATCGTCAATACAGCTCAAATATGTCTAGATGCTTCTGTGGTCACTAGTGCCTTGTTATTATTCTATATAACGGATATAATAGCAGCTAGTTTGTTCCGGTTTGTATTCTTTTCAGTTTTAGCTGAGAAACTGACAGAACTATTTAATAAGAGCATTCAATATCTGAATCTTTTGCATGCCATAATATAGTCGTGTCGTTTGCAAAAAAAAGGATATTGTATATTCAGAAAAGCCAAATCAGTGTATAATCTGAACATCGGTAATTAATATAACTAGTGATTTAATACGGGCATCATTTAAAATCACCTTTAATAAATATTTTTTGTACTTTTATAAATTAAGCATGGCCCTAGTTTAGAGCTGACTACAAGAGCTTTTAGAACTTCAGCCAGAATCCTATGTCGGAGGCAATTAAACGCTAAGTTGCAGAACACTTGATGTTTTAAAAAAAGACTAATCAGTAAGCATCACATTTTACATCAAAGATGATATATTCCCTCGGTTTTGCTCTTAGCTGTTTTAAAACTGAAGTCTTCTGCATGTCGACACATTTTCCATTTTTTATTATGCTTATGGATTGACCATAATATGTGACTATTGTTTATTTAGGTGGAGATTTATAGGGAAGGTCAAAGAATCCTAGAAAGACAACGTTTCCAATTCCCTACTAACTGGCTTCATGTCGAGAATTTGGAAGGAGAATGGGGCGCTTTCAATGAAATAATTAAGCGTAAGGATTCATCAATTCAAACTCAAGTTTCAAGTTTGCAACAAAAAATTGTGTCGGAAGATAAAGCCGTGGAAAGCAGAACACACGACTTTTTGGGCGATTGGGAGAAAAGCAAACCTGTCGAAGGTCACTTAAGGTGATTAGCAGTTTTATTAAATATATTCAAATGAAGACACACAATATTCTACAATCTTTGAATATGATTTGCAGGATATATCATATTTCATTGAAATACTTGTTATTTGTAGGCCTGACGAAGCTTTGTCTCAACTTCAACTTTTTGAAAGTAAATATGCACGTCTGAAGGAAGAGCGCGATAACGTTGCCAAGGCTAAAGAGGCTCTTGAGCTTCAAGAACCTGGTGGCACCAGCACCAGCGAAGATAGAATGCAAGTAGTTTATGAAGAATTGCAAGACTTAAGGGGCGTTTGGTCCGAGTTATCTAAGATTTGGCAGCAGATTGATGAGACTAGAGAAAAACCATGGTAGGTAGCAACTATTTAGTTTTTCAACACTTTAGTGAGTTCTTTATTGTTTGATGAGTAATAGCTCTTCGCTTCTTTTGAAATCCCAAATTATTAAGTGAGGTACGAATACCTGCGGAAGTTCTATCCCCGTTATTACAATGAATAATTCTTGTTAAATGGTATTTCCATTATATCCTACATTTTGGTTTTTAATGTAAACAGTTGTCGTAACAACAACAGGTTCTGTGAGTCTCTATAATAAATTTGTTTTCTACAAGAACCAAGCGTCAGTAAATATACATTTTTATTTCTCATTCTATTGCCTATACAAGTTACATGTAGTAAAACAAATCTAGGAGCTTTTTATATACCTTTGAAAATGATAATTATAGTAAATAGATCTAAACATACGTTCTTTAAAATATTATTATAACTAAAGTGTTCTAGCTATACCGTGTTTATTTTATGCACATTTTGCCAGTATCCTATTACATGTTATAATATATATAATTTTTGAATTTCTGCACAAAATATTTCATTAGCAGCCCAATTTTTGCCTTGTTATTACAAAAAAAGTAAGTAAATATGTGATATGAACGTTAAATTTGTGGAATGTTGACTCTTTGCTTCTTATGGCAATCTTTATTACTACTCTTTACTTAGATACATGGTGTGTTTTGAGACACTGATTGACTGTGAAAAATGGCATAATAGATTCAAGTCTGTATTTAAAAAAAATTGGTGATGGTGGGGTCCAAGGGTGAATTATCGGATTGAAAATGTGACTACACTACCTTGTGTAGAGATGTAGAAAGTTGGGAAGAAAATGTGACACTATAGACGTAAAATTTATTTTTCAATATATTTTTAAGTGAAGTCAAGGATGTGTAACATGGTTTTGAAAATTAAAGTTGTTTGTTTGTCCAGTTCGTCCAGTCCGTGCGTGCGGAAATTGCGGCTAATTATCGATTTTTAATTATTATTACCCCAAACGTGATAACCAACGATCGTTGAACGGTCATGGTACCAGAAGAAGAGAGATTACCCCCAATAAATTGGTGAAAAGTGTACGGGGATATTTTTAAATACACCGGGGATGATTTTTAACTAAAGTTTCTTGGTAAGCACCCAGAATAAGTGTTATATACTCTGCAATACTATTCATAACCTAGACAGCTAGAATCTGTGAAATCAGAAATTTTTAAAGTGACTGCCTTCCAGTATACGATCGAGGTACTCTGTGCTGCATGTATCAATATTTTTTTTGTGTTACTTTGTTTCCTTTTTGTATGTGGATTGTTGATCTGGAGGCATTTGTTATTTCTCCTGGAATTTGGTATTGTGGATTATGGCACTAACTTTTAAATGTTGCAAAAATAAAAGCCAAAACAACTACATTTGTACTCAATGCTTGAATATTCTTCATAAAAGCTGTGCATCAAGGACAAATAGGATATCTGTCGTTAGAGACAATTTGAGCTGCTCAAATTAATGTTTTGCGCTGTCCTCGGACTCTGACCCTGATGTGATTGATGCCTTACAGCAAACAATAATAGAACTGAAAATTGAATTGGATAGCAGCACAAAGCATTTAAAAAAAAAACAAAAAGATGCAGGCTTTTATCGAAGAAGCAGAGTGTGACGAAGCACATCTTGTGAATGAAAATAATAGATTGAAGATCAAAGTACGTGAACTGAAAAGGTTATTGACAGTATGAAGCAGGACACTAGATTCTTGATAACCACTGCTACTCAGACGCTCACCTGTCCTTTAGCCTTAACGCAGGACAGTTCTTGTCAATGTACCTTGGATGCGGAAGACACTTCTCCCACAGATGACATTAAAATTCAAGCACTGGAGAGGGAGCTTGTCGATGCTCGGGCGACTCTCTCTGACCTTGAGGACCTGAGACCGCGCATGTTTACCACAATTCTGACTCTAACTGAGGGCAACAAAATTCTTACCAAGGAACTAGAAGACTTTACACTACAATTATTATTGTGCTGCTCTCTTGATGTCATTCCTGCCTCTTCAACCCACACCAACGAGGAATATACAGGTGTTTCCCTACTCCAGGAAATGTCCATAGCAGATGAGGATGCTCCTGACGGAGCATTGTCCATGAGGCCTTCTAATGCACCTAATGGATCATCACAGACAGCCCCAGTCAGCTCATATGGTCGAGCAGCCTCCAATGGACCTATTAGGGAAAGAGTCGTTGTTGTTGGTGATGTGAGTGCTCGCGGCTTGTCCTCTGGGATTCGTCAGTATGTTGATGATTCAGAATCTGGTGTATTTGGTATCACAATGCCAGGTTATAGTGCTGATATGATAGCAGGTGAAATCTTCAACTACACCAGCTCGCTTGGCCCTGATGACACTGTTATTGTCTGTTTATGTGGTGGGGGTGTCAGGTCGTGCGATTCATACGCTGTGTTCTGTTGGCAAGTTTTGTAATTTAATTTTTAGTTTAAGCTACACCAGACTCGGGTCTTCCAATAGAATGTATCAATTTTTCTATAACCAAGTTTCTCTTTTTATGAAGAGGCATAGCGCATCAGTTAGAATTTTTAGCAATGATATTGTGGGGAGTAGATTTAGAGTAGGTAGGTAAAAGAGTGCTATGTCGCCATTTGGCTAGATACATTTCCTTTAAGTCCGTAGTAAGATTTCTATTGCTTCTGTAAGACAGGTTCCTCTTGTTAAGGGATCATTAATATCGTTTGAACCCCAAGGTGTGTCTGAAAGCTTAGGTGGCGACAAGCATTTTTTAGTGTAAATTCTGCTGACTCAAACATTTCTATCACGTTGCTTAACATACAGTCTGTACGTTGTAAGATTAATGAATTGTACATTTTTACAGCCAGCTTGAACTATACTACTTTTGACTGAACATTGGTTGAATATAGATGAACCATTGTATTCCTGGATATACTGTAATTTCCAGGTTTGCCTGTTAAATTACCGAAATAGTGGCACTGCAGCCTTAATTAATGACTCGTTTTCTGATAGGTTATGGTTTGTGGGGTGTGATAAGTTTGACTACCTAATTGAGGAGAAGCAGTTTGAGTTTTCTGCAATGGTTTCTGTAAAGTTCGATATGTATGTGATCTGCATATACAGGTCGCCTGATTCAGATATCCTTGAGTTCCTGAGTAGACTTGAGATTTTGCTCTCAGCTTCCTGCGAGTCATAAAATTATCTTAGCAGGTGATCTAAATATTGATTTTGGCGATAATGAATCGTAAACTACTGCTATGGTCACAACTTTGCTAACATCTTTTAACCTTTCCATGTATGTTCACAGTTTCACCCGGGTCGCTGACCACTCATCCACTACAATCGATTATATATGCTCAAACTTAAGTGAGGATCTGGACTGTGAGTCTTTGGATGCAGCCCTGTCTGATCATAATGCTGTGTATGCCAGGTTTTCTATCGGAAATTTATCTAAGTATAAAAGGTCCAGTAGGGTGAGAGGGCGAATATTTAGTAGGAAAAATTATGACCGTTTTCGAGAGGAGTATAATCTCTTTAATTGGGATTCAATTCAGACTGAGTCTGACAGTCTTACTGAGTTTCACATTGCATTGTGTGGTGTTATAAATTCTTCTTTTCCAGTTCGTAATGTTAAAGTGAAAGGTCAACCTAAGCCGTGGTTAACCAGGGGTATGAGGATCTCAGCTGCAAATTTGAGGTGCCTTAATACATTAAGGAAGATCTATCCCAATAATATACTTTTACAAAATTCTTCTTCTTTAGGTGCCGTCTCCGCGACGGAGTTTAGCAATCATCATGGCCACCTTGACCTTAGATGCGGCTGCTTTAAAATGTTCATTTGATGTGCAGTTGAACCAATCTCGAAGGTTTCGCAGCCATGAAATCCTTCTTCCTACGTTGCGTTTTCCCTGTATTGCAAGATATTGCAGTTTTCTGCATTGTATGGTTTCTATGACCTCCCGTTGTTTACCCATTCTACTCAAGATTTCCTCGTTTGTTATTTTATCAATCCAAGATACCTTCAACATCCTTCTATATATCCACATTTCAAACGCATTGAGTTGTTTTGGATTGCTGCATTTATTGTCCATGCTTCCGTTCCATATAACAGGGTTGTGAATACATAGCACTTTGTTAGCCTCATCCTCAATTTTAAGTTTAGTTCTCGTGAGCATAGTACTGTCTTCATTTTTATAAAAGTACTTCTTGCTTTCTCAATCCTTGCTTTGATTTCGGTAGTATAATCATTATTTGAGGTGATGACGGTGCCGAGATATGTAAATTTGTGGACTTGTTCCAGTCTTTTCCCATTTGTCATCAATATTTCGTGATTTTGCGGGCCTCCTCATAAATTTTGTTTTTTTGACATTTAACGTTAGGCCATAGTCTTTACTGCATTTCACCACTTTATCCATTAATCTTTGGAAATCTTCAATGCATTCCGCAATGATTACCGTATCATCGGCATATCGGATGGTGTTGACTGGCGTTCCGTTGATTTTTATTCCTCCAGTTTCTTCTTCTAGCGCTCTTTTAATAATGTCTTCAGAGTAAGCATTGAAGAGTGTAGGAGACATAACGCATCCTTGCCTAACTCCTCTCGCGATATTTATTTTATCTGAAGTCTGTTGCTCTACAGAGATGGTTGCTTGCTGGTTATAGTATAAATTAGAACTGATTCTTCATAATCCAGGTATTTCGACTTTAAAACGCTCATTAATTGGTCATGGCGTACTCTATCGAATGCTTCATTGTAGTCTAAAAAACAAACATACACATACTGATTTATGTCCAGACATCTCTGAACGAGAACATTAAACGAAAATAGAGCTTCCCGAGTACCCAGTCCTTGTCGAAAGCCGAACTGTGTTTCATTTATGTCTAGTTCTAACTTTGGACTTATTCTTTTATGAATTATTTTAAGAAACAACTTAAGTGTGCGTGACATAAGGCTTATAGTACGATGATCACTGCATTATATTTTATTAAACAGTTCTACCACTGTATTAATATGTTCCTCGTCAATACATTTAAGTAGGTCAATGGGTACTTGGTCTGGCCCAGGACTTTTTCCATTCTTCATCGCTTTCATGGCGCACAGTACTTCTTCTTTTGTGATTGTAGGACCCATTTCATCTTCAGTTGGAAGTTGGTCTACAGATGGTAATCTTTCGTCATCGAACAGCTCTTTGGTATATTCTTCCCATCTGTTCAATTTTTCTGTCATCGGTGGTCATTAAAATTTGTCCATTTTTATCCAACAGAGTAGATGTCTGATGTTTCTTGTTTAAACCTGCCATTTCTTTAACTTTTTTGTGTAAGTTGAATGAGTCAAATGATTCTTGGAGTCTTTCAATTTCTTGACACTTTTTCAAAGAATTTTTCTTTGGCATCCCTTATTTTTCTTCGGATGTTTTTGTTAAATTCTTTGTATTTGCTTTTGTCTCGATGTTTATGTGTTCTTCGTTCGTTCACCATGTCCAAGATATCATCTGTCATCCATTCGTTCTTCATTCTTCTAGGTTTTAGTAGAGTTTCTTTACAAGGTTGTGTTATACATTCCCTCAAGGTTTCCCATAGTTGGTTGATGTCGTCTGTCTTTTCGTTTCTGTTCTCTAGATTTTTATGTATTTTCTGTTGTATTTTTTTCACGTACGTCCCGTATTTGTAATTTCCTTGTATTGATTTTACATCTCGGATTAGGTCTTGTTACTTTTTTAAGTTTCAGTTCCACTCTAGCAATTAATGGATTAGGGTCGGAAGACACATCTGCTCCTGGATAAGCTTTCACCGATTTGATGGTATTGCGGTATCTTTCGTTGATCAGAATATAATCAATTTGACTTCTGATTATTTTATCTACTCTGTCGCTTGGTGCTTTCCACGTATAGAGCCTCCTATACGGTAATTTATAAATCGTATTAGTAATAATCATGTTGTTTTCATGACAAAATTGTATAAGGCGTTCTCCTCTTTCGTTCCTCTTACCAAGTCCATAATCTCTCCGATTTTTTCTACTGTCCCTTTGCCGACCTTCGCTTTACAAAATTACTTATCTAATTACAGGAAAACTTATAGCATGCTAATACACAAGGCTAAATAATTGTATTACTCGCATAGACTCAAAAGGTCGTCAGATCAGGGCAGGATGTCGTGGAAAATCATAAATGAGCTTACAGGTAGAACTAATTTTCAACAGAAGGGTATCTCACTTGATCCCAATGCATTGAACGAATTTTACTGCTCCGTGGCTTCTACTGTGACTAGCAATATATCATGTGACATCGATCCTATTAGCTATTTGTCACAGGTCCACACTGCTGATAGATTTCGCTTTCGTCCAATTGGTCACAATGACATAAAATGCACCATAAACGAGATGAACAATAAAAATTCCTCAGGTTTTGATGGCATATCACTTAAAATTCTTGCTTTTTCAATGGAGTTTTCCCTTCATCCTTGAAGGTTGCTACTGTAATCCCTAAACATAAGGGGGGAGACCTCGGAAGTCCTGCAAACTTTCGTCCCATATCTTTGCTTTCTACTTTTTCCAAACTGATAGAAACTATTGTGAGAGACCAAGTTGTTGACTTTATATCATAAATAAAAATTAGTTTGGATTTCGAAGGGGCAAGAGTACGGCGGATGCAATTTTCAAATTTATGGAATGTGTACTTCATGCAATAAACCAACATAGGTCGTCTTCGGCTGCAGTGCTTTGCGATCTTTCAAAGGCCTTTGGTTGCGTCAGACATGATATTCTGTTAAAAAAGTTAAACATCTACGGCTTCCAGGGTACCGAACTGAAATTCTTTGACTCTTTCCTAAGCTGTTCGTTTCCTTTGTGGTGTACATCCTAGAGCTCACTGCCTACCTTTGTTTATATCAAATAAAATCCTAACCTTGCTTAGTCTATTCATTTTAGAAACAGTTTGCTTTATCCACAAACACCTCTCACATTTGCCAAAGGGAAATGGTCACTGTGATACCCGG
The DNA here is from genome assembly GCA_016904865.1 of Pissodes strobi. NCBI lineage: Eukaryota > Metazoa > Arthropoda > Insecta > Coleoptera > Curculionidae > Pissodes > Pissodes strobi. The sequence goes on along the minus strand of MU182182.1, from coordinate 242,876 downwards.
CAGTCTAATGACTTGAGATTGCGCCTCCCACGTCTTATTCTTGTTCAGACCTCTTTGATCTGCAGTGGACTTAATCATATACCTGTTGATATACGCGATAGCTCGAATGTAAAAAAAATCAGAGCCCGATGTAAGGTTCTTTTTCTTGAATTGGCGTTCTATTCTATTCAGTCTTACTTTGACCATAAATTTTGACATGAGGCCTGTGTTGTAGCTCCTGTCTGTGTGTTTATTGAGACCATTGTGTGCGTTTTGTAGCATTAAGGTCATTGTAGATGTTTTATAGCTTAGACCTGCTTTATTGTTTCAAATTTTAGCATTAGCAAATTTTATTTTGAGATAAATTACCATACCTATCTAGATGAAAGTTTGTAGCATTAAGGTCATTGTATTGTTTTATAGCTTAGACCTGCTTTATTGTTTCATATTTTAGTATTAGCAAATTTTATTTTGAGATAAATTACCATACCTATCTAGATGTAAGTTCTACCAGCTTTGTCGATAAGGATTTTCATTTCGTATGTAGTTCTTGGACAATAAAGCATGTTTTCATTCATTCATTCAATAATTTGGTAAACAAATATTTGTAACTCTGCATTAATTTAAGCTTTTCTACGATTTAACCGATTTGTTACCTGTTGCGATTGTCGAGATTTCGAGACAATTTGTCACGCCTTTAATTTTGACAGAACATCTATTATAATAATGTGTTAGTTTTTATTTATATGGTACTTGGGAGATAAACTCTCTACTGAAAATATTTTTTATATTCGATGCCGTGAAATTTAATCACATTCATTTTTAGGTTGTCTGTGCAACCCAGAAAATTGCGCCAGCAATTGGACACAATGTCCGCTCAACTAAAGGAACTACCAGCCAGGCTTCGCCAGTATGCTTCATATGAATATGTTAAGAAAACTCTTCAAAACCATACCAAAGTCAATATGCTCATTGTAGAGTTAAAGTCAGATGCTCTCAAGGAACGCCATTGGAAACAGTTGATGAAACAACTTAGAGTTAATTGGGTTTTGAGTGACTTGACCCTCGGACAAGTATGGGACGTGAATTTGCAGAAGAACGAGTCTGTAGTTAAGGACATAATTTTGGTAGCTCAGGGAGAAATGGCGCTTGAAGAATTCTTAAAACAAGTGAGAGAATCTTGGCAGACGTATGAGTTGGATTTGATTAACTATCAGAATAAATGCAAACTAATTAGAGGATGGGACGATCTTTTCAATAAGGTAGCTATTCTGTTATACTTATTATTACATGTAATTTGCGAGTAATGTGAAATACATATTTTTTATTAATAGTATGTTTTACTGCTAAAAGCATTTTATTGTCTTCAGGTTAAAGAACATATTAATTCTGTAGCTGCAATGAAGCTCTCTCCATACTATAAAGTGTTTGAGGAAGAAGCACTCACTTGGGAAGAAAAGCTGAATAGGATTAACGCTCTTTTTGATGTGTGGATTGATGTTCAGCGAAGATGGGTGTATTTAGAAGGTTATCTTATTTACATTTAAATTAATTTTCTATCTTAGTAAAATCAAAATTGGTAGTAATTTGTTAATGAAACAAGTTGAAGTGAAAGTTTTATTATTACATTTTTAAATTTTATGTTTTCTTTTTTGTTTAAAATAATCATATGTATATAATTAATAATTCCTTCGATTATTATTCGCATAGAACGCGTCCGTTCGTGAAAATGTTAATCAAACATTTCGAGATATAGAACTTCGATTTGAACACCAAATTAAATTTTCTGTTTCAGGTATTTTTTCGGGAAGTGCCGATATCAAAACTTTGCTTCCCGTTGAAACTTCTCGTTTTCACAGCATAAGCTCAGAGTTTCTGGGACTGATGAAGAAGGTTAGCAAATCTCCGATGGTGATGGATGTGCTAAATATTCCCGGCGTTCAAAGGGCTTTGGAACGTCTTGCAGATCTTTTAGGTGGGTTAGAGTCGTTTAATCCTTACTTTATAGATGATAATATTGTTAGGTCAGTTTGGGTTATACAGTATCCAGCGTCCATCCTTGTATTGCAAAGAAAATTTAATATCAAGTTCTCAATACATTTCAGGTCCTAGAAAAGTTAGCTCACAAAGAAAAACTAGTTTTGACGTTCCTAAAATTTATATGGGATGTACAAGGAGTGCAAAAAATATAAAACTGTTTTTGTGTAAAGAAAGAAATTTAATCTTTTTTGAAACTGGCAATATAGTGAATCAGTACATTCAAACAGAAAATCTATATAGTTTTTTTTTTTGTACAAGATTTAGTTATAATAATATTAAGAATACTTTTACTTCTGCAATTTTTTAGTTAAAAACTATACATTATTTAGTTTAGAATATTTTGCGAAATTTTATTTGTAGAACTATAAATATTTACCTTTTAAAACTAAATTATCTTTTGGTTGGTCCCCAGAGCATACTACTCTGTGCCATTTATTGTTGGTGTATTTTTATTTGTTTAAAATGTTCTTAATTTAATTGTGTGCAATTTCTTGTACACTTTTCATACGCTCTAATTTGCACCAACCTAACGTGTTCTATATCCGCTTTCTATGTTATATGGGGATTGGCTCTGTGATACAAATGAATAGATTAATTTAAGATTTTCTTCTGGAATTCATTTCACGTAATATGAGCATCGAGAACTTGACTTATTATGATGAGGATATGTATTATTATAATCCTCTTGGCAAACATATTTAGAAGTTATTAAATGTGTTTACAGGTAAAATACAAAAGGCGCTCGGTGAATATCTCGAAAGAGAAAGGACCTCTTTCCCTCGATTCTACTTTGTTGGCGATGAAGATTTATTAGAAATTATTGGTAACAGCAAAAACATCGCTAGATTACAAAAGCACTTCAAAAAGATGTTTGCCGGTGTCGCATCTATAATTTTAAACGAAGATAACACCATTATCACCGGTATTGCATCAAGAGAAGGCGAAGAGGTATAATTTTAATTATTTTATTTTATTCTTAATTAAGTGCAAACGTTTATTACTGTTTAATATGTATTGAGCATGGAAAAAATACAGCATATTTTATATAAATTAGTCAAGAAAATAGGAAATATCTGTGTTTCTACGTAAGAACCCCCAGCCGCTAGACATTCATTTTAATGTCTTATAAGCAACTATATGCTGTCAAAATAATAGTGTGGACATTATGCCTCAATGTGTTTCATTATAGACTCGTTTAGGTTATTTCTAGAAGTTTCTTATTAAGTGTCTTTATTATCTGACTGGCCTGGTCAATTAAAAGCCGAGTCACTTATTGGAAGCCACAGCATCTTCGGCAAATCCAGCAGATCATGTAAAAGACCAATGTCTTAGCTTTTTGGTGATTTTTCCAATCGTGTTAGCCCCATATATTTTGTATACAAACCCCACTATGGAAAACTTTTTTCTTTGATCGCAACTGATAATATAACTATACAATTTCAAAAATATATGGAGAATCATATTTTGATTTTCCGGATTGGGATTTCTTCATTTTTTTCTCTCTAGGGTCTTCTTCGTTTGAACGTAGCTATTCCATGTAACCAGATAATGGAGGAGAGCACGCCATACATGTATCAGATATCTACAATATGAATTGTATTTCATTTGCTGTCAGGAGGCAGTCGTAAATAATAAATTATCGAGGCTAGTCGCTTTATGATACAACCATTCTTTTAGAGTGCAACACCAGAGTAAAGTTTGCACTTTTGATAGAAATTTTATAGAAGCAATTACCTTTTTTGCAACATTTTTCAAAAAAGTTTTAAATGATATGTTTGTAGGTCATGTTTCGAACACCAGTTTCAACAGTTGAACATCCAAAGATCAACGAGTGGCTGTCCCTAGTTGAAAAAGAAATGCGTGTAACCTTAGCGTCCAGCCTCACTGAAGCGGTGCAGGATATTAAGCAATTTAAAGACGGAATTGATCCGAAATTGTTCATGGAATGGTGTGATAAATACCAGGCCCAAATTGTTGTGCTAGCTGCCCAAATATTTTGGAGTGAAGATGTTGAAGCCGCATTGACCAAGGTATATAATTATATTCAGAAGTTATTGCCAATATAACTATTCTTTTTTTGTATTTAGGTTTTGTAATGATACCGTCACTAAGTTGTAAATACGTACAGTTCTCGATTTTAGTAAAATAATGGAGGTTCTATAACCTCAATTATTTATATTTTAAGTTTTACATCGTTTTGGTCAGATGAACTATTTGAAGTAATTTTTGAAGGTTGAAGACGAAGTGTTTAGACAAGGTCGTAAATAATATACAGCGGGCCCGGAAAATGTAGACGTGTCCGATTATTTTATAAAATAGTACTAGTTAGAGGAAAACGTTTACGTTTTTCAAAAGCTATAATCATAAATTAATATGAAAATACAAGGTTGCACAAGAAGTCATGGGACAAACATTTATTTTTGTAATGCAATGTCCTGTACATTATTTTATTTTGGAATTCTATATTAATATACCTTATTTTTTTATTGACGTTTAAAAATTGAAAGGATCCGGAAACTAAACGGTTTGACAGGTTTACTTGGATTAGATGTTTTGGCCTTTCATGTAGGTATATTTTGATATTATTTTTAAATTATAGTTTTTAATTAATATAAATGTCATTTAGACTTTTAAGATTCGCTATAACGTACAACAAATGCACCCTCGAATAGTGCATAAATATGTCTTTAAAACTATGACTGAATATTACAATACAAATTAATCTCAAATTTGAAAATGTTAATAAAATCATAAGAAGTATGGTTGAAATGCAAATAGCTGAGTTGAACAATAGATTAGAAGTACTAGTTAAAATGACCATTAGGCATGCGCATAATGTTTGACTGACGAAGAAAGATTTATTTTGAGTCGTCACAGCTTTCTGGCAAACTGTAAGATGAGCTAAACAACCCAGTTCAGTTCAACATTTTTATATTTGGAACCGCCAGATTTTTATATGTTGTGCGTAGTGCATATTTCCGTGTCTGCAGTAGTTTTGAATGCCCAATAGAGATAACATTCTCTATTATGGCAAAGATGGCCATGTTAGATTTTTATATTTGCTCTATTAGAGTTGATTGTAGGATTGAATTCAACCGGCAATGAAGAACTCGTCAAAGATATTTGCCTGAGCTTGAACTAGATCTCCAAGCTCAGAATGAATTCATTTTTCAGAAAATTATAATATTTGTGTCGTAGCATAACATTAGTGGCGGCACTCTGCTTTAAAGACGAAGGAAAAACCGGCAATGAAGAACTCGTCAAAGATAGTTGTCTGGCCTTGAACTAGATCTCCAGGAATCAGAATGGCTTCATTTTTCAGAAAATTGTATATGTGTCGTAGTACAGCATTAGTGGCGACACTCTACTTTAAAGACGGAGAAAAAAATAAATTTAACACTTCTCTTTTCTTGTTTCCAGTCTTGCCTAAGGAAGTTGAAAAAATAATCCAAATTGTCTGTAATAAAGGTTCCTGTGGCCCAGATCAAATACCTTGTAAATTAATTAGGGCAGTTTCTAAAAGTGTGTCGCCAGTACTGAGCTATATTATTGATTTAACCTTTAAATCTGGTATTTTTCCCTCTCAACTAAAATCGGCAATAATCGTACCCGTATATAAAAAAGGCGACAAAAATATAATGTCAAATTATAGACCTATCGCATTGCTCTCAGTGTTTTCCAAGATAATTGAAAAGGCCTACTTAAACAGACTGGAATGTTTTTTAACTACTTACAATGTTTTAACAGAGAGACAGTTTGGTTTTTCCAAGGGCCGATCTACACAGGATGCAGTTTTATCTGTCTACGAAAAAATTCTCAATAGCTTTAATGACAAAAAAAAGCGGCGGTCCTATTTTTCGATTGTGCCAAAGCGTTTGATCTTATCGATCATCGTCTTTTACTTTGCAAATTGGAGAGTTACGGCATACGTGGTCCGGCTTTAGGTTGGGTAGAGAGTTACTTGTCTGGACGAACGCAAGTTGTAAAAATTAAGCAAGATAAATTCGATTTTATTTCCGATAAGTTGGATGTAGATAATGGTGTTTCACAAGGCAGTGTCTTAGGACCTGTTTTATTTCTGATTATGATTAATGATTTGCCCCTGAATATGGAACATAATTATTGAACAATATTTGCAGATGATACCTCATCAGTTTTAGTTTCTGATAACATTGATCATTTATCTACACTATCTACTAACTCTATAATTCAAATGAAAAAATGGTGTCTTATCAATGGGCTTGTTTTAAATGTTCAAAAAACTGATAATTTTGTTTGATCCTCTTAGCTCTAGACAGGAAGTCAGCATGTTAGTTAGGTCTAGTGAAACACCAAACTTAACTATTAAACAAAAGGATTACGTAAAGTTTTTAAGTATTTTTATGGACAAAAATTTGTCTTGGGAGCAACATACACAAAACCTTATTAGAAGATTCTGCTGGGGAAACAGTTTTAATGTAATTCGTGTCTTTGTTGCTCAAAAACGAATTATTCGCACAATGTTTGGTTTGGGGCCACAGGAGTCTTGTAGAGACATTTTTGTTCAGAGTGGCATTTTAACCTTATTTAATATGTACAGGGTGGCTCGAATTCGTGTCTATGTATGGGGAACTCGAAAACCGTGAGAGATACAGTGTCGGTCAAATTAAGGCAAAATTGCGCAATTAGGTGCCTAACAATATGCCGTTTAGAAAGTTTTAAAATTCCGAGTATTTCCGGAGATATCCGGAAAAAACCGAAATTTTTAAAAATCGTTTTATTTTTTTCCTGTGCTTATTTAAAAACGGATTTCAAATTGAATTGCACTTTTGCATTGCCACTTTTTCCGCTCTATCCAATGATGTTATCCAGTTTGAAATCCGACGTTTCGTCTTCAAGGGATCATCATCAACTTTCTTTTTTTAAATACGAACTTTAATTTTTTTTATCGTTTTTCAGATGGTATTGGCGTTATTAATATGAGTATGTGTTTTTATTTTTTTTATTTCTTGTTTTTTTATTTTTATTATTATTTTTTTTAATTTATATATTTTGCTTTGGCGTAATTTTAAATAATTTAAGGTAGGTACTTTTGAAATTTTTATATTCTTTAAAAACATTTTATTTTGGTTTTTCTATTAAGTGGAAAATTGGAGCCCGTATTAAAAATAAAAAATAGTAAAATTATTTTTTTCGAGAATATGACCATGAACTATTAGTCAAACAAGTTGCTTAGTGCAAAGATGAAATATTTTCAACTTTTAACCAATTAAATTTTTTTTTAATAGAGAACATAAACAATTTATATTCATACTGCGTGATACTATAGGTACTTTGATGGAAAAACACACCTATTGGAATTTTGCTTATAAATAATAAAAAAAATAATAATTTATAGGCAAAATTCCAATAGGTGTGTTTTTCCATCAAAGTACCTATAGTATGACGTAGTATGATTATAAATTATTGTTCATGTTCTGTATTAAATAAATTTTTTAATTGGTCAAAAGTTGAAAATATTCTTTCTTTGCATTAAGCAACTTGTTTGAGTAATAGTTCAAGCGTCATGGCCATATTCTCGTAAAAAATAATTTTACTATTTTTTGTTTTTAATACGAGCTCCAATTTTCCACTTAATACAAAAAACAAAATAAAATATTTTTATGGAATATAAAAATTTCAAAAGCACCTACCTTAAATTATTTAAAGTTACGCCAAAGCAAAAAATTAAAAAAAAAAATAAAATAAAAAAAAAATAAAAACATATACTCATATTAATAACGCCAATATCATCTGAAAAACGATAAAAAAAATTAAAGTTCGTATTTAAAAAAAGAAAGTTGATGATGATCCCTTGAAGACGAAACGTCGGATTTAAAACTGGCTATCATCATTGGATAGAGCGGAGAAAGTGGCAATGCAAAAGTGCAATTCAATTTGAGATTCGTTTTTAAATAAGCCCAGGAAAAAAATAAAACGATTTTTCAAAATTTCGGTTTTTTCCGGTTATCTCCGGAAATACTCGGAATTTTGAACCTTTCTAAACGGCATATTGTTAGGCACCTAAATGCGCAATTTTGCCTTAATTTGACCGACACTGTATCTCTTAAGGTTTTCGAGTTCCCCATACATAGACACGAAAACGAGCCACCCTGTACATATTAGAGGCAGCCTGTTATGTAAAGAAAAACTTAAAAAACTTTAAAACGTATGGAGATATTAACTATTATATAACTACTCTCTAACCCAAACTAACCCCAACGTAGGTATTATATAACTAGAAATTCTGACAAACTGTATATTCCAGCATTTAATTTAGCGCAAGTGAATCGTGGACCTTTTGTTACTTCTGTAAGAATTTATAACCACCTACCGAGCAGTTTAAAAACGGAGGACTTAAACTTGCTTACCTTTAAGATCAAATTAAAGAAAATTGTAAAAAAGTTGACATTTTACTCTCTGTCTGAGTTTTTCTCGCGAGATCTGAATTAGTATTAAGGTTGTTACTTTTATATCTGAGTATTTTTAGGGATTTTTTATAATTATATTTTGTTACCTAGTATATTTTCTTCTTTCTAGTTAGTTAAGTGATTTGACAAATTTCAATAGTTGTAATACAACTCTTATGAAATATATGGATTTGAATTTGAATTTGAATTTGAATCATCACAACTACCGTAATGGTTTCGAATTATTAATAATTGCGAGACGTTTGCTTCCGTATTACGGACTCCGATGATACATTAATTCTAAATGTCTCAAACATTTATCTAGAATTGCACGAATTGGAGAAAAAATATAGATAAATATCGGGCTGAATAGTAGCAGGCAGCTTGTATTCTGAGTTCTAAGTTTAGGTTCTTCAAACGATTTATGTACGTTGTGTTTAAATACACAATAAGATAAACAATGTTCATTGAACCTTATTTGTTCTTTGAGTTCGACAGGTTAACAATCCATCTATTATATTTAATCTTTCTACGTGTATTACTTTCAGATGAATGGAGAATCTCAAAAGGGGCCATTAGAAAAAGTCCTGCAGCAAGTTGAAATTACTCTGACTGTGTTAGCTGATTCGGTACTTCAGGAGCAGCCCCAGCTTAGAAGGAAAAAACTTGAACATCTAATCAATGAATTTGTGCATAAGAGAACAGTCACACGAAAATTAGTTTCCAGCGGGGTGTGCAGCAACAAAACATTTGAGTGGCTTTGTCAAATGAGGTAAATAAAACTTTCTCTCTACAGTATGTAGCCTCCCAGAACGCTTCAATTATCTTATGTACAGCTTAATCGTTCTAAAGCTTTTGGGTTTTATGTGAACGATTAAAAAAGGCCAAGTTCATGGTTGTTCAGTGTATTTAGACAGCGCTTTTCGTGTTTACTGTAAGAGATATACAAACTTTAAATATAAAAGTTGAAGTTGAAAAGTTGAACATCTAATCAATGAATTTGTGCATAAGAGAACAGTCACAAGAAAATTAGTTTCCAGCGGGGTGTGCAGCAACAAAACATTTGAGTGACTTTGTCAAATGAGGTAAATAAAACTTTCTCTCTACAGTGTGTAGCCTTCCAGAACGCTTCAATTATCTTATGTACAGCTTATCCGTTCTAAAGTTTTTGGTTTTTTTGTGAACGAATAAAAAAGACCAAGTTCATGGTTATTCCGTATATTTAGACAGCGCCTTTCGGGTTTATTATAAGAGATATACAAACTTATACAATAGTTGCAGGTTTTTCCATTAATTGCAAAGATTTATTATTAGAACAAATAAATGAACGTCGCAAAGCCGTAGAAAATATCAAGTATTGTTTTTGATGTGTAAACATCTTACGCGGCGGTATGTAAATCTCGGCAAATGGGACGGAAATGTGTAAACCGACTCTAGCCGCTAGGGCGGTATTATTATACAGTTTTGTCATTTAAAATCGGTTTAAACAGGTTTAGACGATAAAGAGCATATTTTGAAGAAGTTTATATTTTCTGTCAAATCTGCAATGCTCATTATTTGTCCTGATAATGAATTCTGGTGGTTTATGAAAGACCCTACAACCTTTGTATTTAAAGTTTTTTCCATCTCTTATAATAAACCCGAAGACCACTGAATAAATTGCTTAAACTTCCTTGGATTAGCAATAAATATCGTCGTCCTCTTATATTAATCTGGTATTTTATTAACTCTTATGCTGTTTATACACAACCTGCAGTTATTTACATGGGCAGTATAATACTTCATGGTATTAAACAAAAAAATCAATTATTAATCAGTCACCGAATTTTGAAGTTTATCGTAAAGCTCTGACAGTAATTAGTTGTCAAAGTTAATTTATAAAGTCTGAACTAATCCAGGTGTAAGGAGGGTTATCTGCTGCAAGTTAAGACCGGCTTTAACGATCATCAATACCGGTTCTGTTGCGAAAATTTGCTATTTATAGATAAAAACGATACAGAAACTTATTCTCCTACTCATGTTGTCTCCTAAACAGGACGCCTGGCAGCAGTAACATTCCGCACTGTAGGCACATAACAATTTTTTCGTAGGTTCTATTTTGACCCTCGTCAAACTGAAGTTTTGAAGCAGCTTACGATTCATATGGCGAACGCAAGATTTTATTATGGTTTTGAATATCTTGGAGTCCAAGACCGCCTGGTTCAGACGCCGTTAACAGATAGATGTTACTTGACGATGACACAAGCTTTAGAAGCTAGATTGGGTGGTTCGCCCTTTGGTAAGGTGGCAGACAATATTTTAGTTAAGATTATAATACAAATATCTTATTACACACATCATACAAGTATTTGTATGGTCCGAATTACAAATTCCTGTTGTTACGATGCATGCGACGTTTTCTATTCGAAATTGGTTGCTAATTTGTAAGATGCGTGAACCAAGCACTGGAAGTTAAATTTCGATTCTTAGTTTTATTGCCTTCGATATTACTTTCCTTCCTTGATTACCGAAATGTAATTATTCTTACTATACGTCGCGTTTGCTTCAGGCAAAATTGAATGCTGATCAAGAATAATAATACATTATATATTTTTTTTTAATTTAAGGTCCCGCTGGTACTGGTAAAACTGAATCAGTTAAAGCTCTCGGAAACCAACTAGGTCGTTTTGTGTTAGTATTTAATTGTGATGAAACATTCGATTTCCAAGCGATGGGCAGAATCTTCGTTGGTTTATGTCAAGTTGGTGCCTGGGGTTGCTTTGATGAATTCAACAGGTTGGAAGAGAGAATGTTGTCCGCGGTGTCGCAACAAATTCAGACTATTCAGGAGGCACTTAAGAGCCAGAAGGAAAGTAGCGAGCAATCTGGTTTTCAAACTGGAAGTAAGTATGCTGTTTTCATTTCAGCCAATTAAAATATTTAAAAGTAAAATGAAAGAATAAATTACAGTACATAAAATCATTTCTGTTTTTGGATGTAAATCTTTAAGTTGTTCAGAACGATGATTGTAAATTCATTTAAAAGTGTTTCATGTATTTGCTTTTTTTTTTTTTAAATGGTTTATTACTAATGTAGTTATTAAATATCTATCAATTCAGATGGGTTCAACTACATATCTTGAAAATTCTATTGTTTATTAGTATAATTTTTGGTAAGCATTTTTACTTATAAATGGGAATAAATTCTCAGTGAACATCAGTTTAATGCGTTTTCATGAAGTTCTAATAGAACATTCCTGTTGAAATCTCGTTCAGTTCCGATATAATGCAATTGCATTAGTAACTTGGCTGGAGATCAAAACTTTGAACTTAAATGTATCTGTTGGAGGAGATATTGAGTTCGTCATAATTACTAAAATTTTACTTAATCAATGAAGTGAAAATGCATAGGAAAGTTCAATTCTAATACTAGGTATTTCCTTTTTAAATTAATTGCAGGTTTGATTAGGCTTTCTCCTAAAGTCCAATCAAAGTTGTGTGTTGTGATAATCTAATAGCTAATAAGCATTATTTACTATTTTTTTTCAATGATTAATTAATTTAATTTACAATATCCAGATATGTATCTGGTGTGGCTATCCCACAGGTATAAAACGTAAATCGGTCTTTCAGAACCATTATAATCGTCTCATATGATCCTTGGGAGGCTTCAAGGACCTAAGTTCATAGAACATTTCATTGATATTTTCTTATGTAGAATGGCACCCCGAAATATACTACCGCTATTTCCGAACACGGTAGAAATAATTAATTACAAGAGACTTGCCTCCCAAAGTGAAGCCATCTCAGTATGTTAGAGCATACTGGTTCTTTTTTAAGCTTTTAGAATTTTTGAAAATTATAGTAAACATAGAACGCATGTTTTGATATGCCAGTTAATTTAGCAAAATAGTTTTCATTTGAAGAAGAAAGAAGTCAACTTTAAATAATTAACATATATTGAAATTTGTAGATATCAGTGTTGAGTTAGTAGGAAAACAAGTTCGGGTATCGCCAGATATGGCTATATTTATCACAATGAACCCTGGATATGCAGGTAGATCTAACCTACCCGATAACTTAAAGAAATTGTTTAGATCGTTGGCCATGACTACCCCAGATAGACAGCTTATTGCCGAAGTCATGCTGTTTTCTCAAGGCTTTAGATCTGCAGAGAAGTTAGCTTGTAAAATTGTACCATTCTTTAAGTAAGTAGCTATAGAATTAATCTGTAATATAGGTGGTATTTTAAATAGGCCTTATGGCTTGGCAGGAATTTGGCAATCTTGTTTTTCTTTCAGGAGTTGCAAGTTCCAAATATGCCTAAATTCTAAGATAAAACATTAATCTTTTCTAATATTTTGTAAGGTATCAACATGCATTTTTTCACACAAATAACCTTCTAATTTTAAATCTTACCATCAAGTGATATTTTTTCTAAATCTACTGAAAAGTTTTATTTTTTTTCTTAGTACTTCGTTGTGGGCTTTAAATGGGCATTTTCCGATTTTAGGTTATGTGATGAACAACTTTCGAATCAATCACATTACGACTTTGGACTTCGTGCCTTGAAATCAGTTCTGATATCTGCTGGTAACGTTAAAAGAGATCGAATCCAGAAAATTAAAGAAGGAATGACACAAAGAGGTCAGTTAAACGGTGCTTTTAATGCGTGATATTACCTTAATTCTTGATTTGAAATGAAGTAATAATTCTTCTTTTTTGTAAAATAAAATGTTCGTCTAATTTGTTTTCATAGGAGAAATCAACATTGATGAAGCCAGTATTGCAGAAAATCTACCAGAACAAGAGATTCTAATACAATCAGTTTGTGAAACTATGGTTCCAAAATTGGTGGCTGAAGATATTCCATTATTGTTTAGCTTGCTGAATGATGTATTCCCGAATGTACAATACACTAGAGCTGAAATGAAAGGTACCATAAATATGATGAAATTATCGAAATGCTGATTTGTCTTTGAACTGTGCATGGTTTATATAAAATTTAATAAAAACTTATAGGGCTCAAAGATGAAATCAGAAAAGTTTGTGTTGAAGAGTATCTGGTTTGTGGAGAAGGTGATGAACATGGCGCTGCCTGGATGGAAAAGGTGAGTGTGAAATTAAGCCAATGTCTTAATGGCATGTTTGTTAAAACACTTTATTTAATACAAATATGATGTGAACCCTTGAACGTACGTCATAAAAATGATTTATAGGCTTTCTCCTGATTAAAATGGATGGATGGATCCTGTATTCTGTAACCATGATGTTTGTTGACATTACTGTTTTCTTTGTATCTAATCGTTTTGATGTCCCTTAAAGAGATTTTTATTTATTTGTTTTTATTTATTATTATACCAACTATTTCAATCATAATTTTGTTTTTGGGTAATTCTGTTAATATGATACTAAATTCATTTGAGAAAAAAAATAAAATATTGTATATATATTGTAGTATGCAAAAGTTTAATTAAACTAATTTTTAAAAAGGAAAGCAAGGGGAAACTACCTGATACATTCCTCCCCAGCATATCATTATGACTCAGTTTCAAACAGAAATGGCTCTCAGTCCCGGGCACCCCTTAAATGGGGAGAGGGTGCGAAGAATCCCCCGGTCAACAAAAATTAAATTAGTTAGCAAGCATCGAATAGGAACGTGGAGCATGTTCCAAGCAGGGAAAGCAGTAAATACCGTAAAAGAAATGCTGCGGCTGAAAATTGATATTCTCGGTTGCAGCGAAGTAAGGTGGCCAGGCACTGGAAGATCTGAAGTGAATGATCACCATATTTACTATTCAAGTGAGGATAACCCACAGCATAGAAATGAGGTTGCAGTTATAGTCACAAAAGAAGTGAATAAAACAGTCCTTGGTTTCATACCGATATCAGATAGAGTGGCAATAATGAAGCTAAATTCCACTCCGTGTAGGCTTAATATCATACAGGTCTATGCACCAACATGCGATGGTAGCGATGAAGAGGTTGAAAAACTCTATGATGACTTTGATGACATAAAAACAGCATAGAAGCAGACAAAAAAGGAAGAAGTAACAGTCTTAATAGGCGACTTTAACGCTAAAGTTGGCAAAGGAGTGCACGAGGATATAGTGGGTCCTTATGGATTGGGCGAGAGAAACGATAGAGGAGAGACACTGTTAAAATTCTGCAAAGAAGTTGACCACTCAATAATGAACACTCTTCCAGTTACCTCCCAGGCGATTATATACCTGGAAATCACCTGCAGACAATGACCAACACATAGTCAGAAATCAGATTGACTTTATTACAGTAAATAAGAGGTTTCGAAATTCACTCACGTTTGTAAAGACATATCCAGGTGCAGATCATAACTTGTTACTGTCAACTCTCAGATTACGGCTCAAGAACACCGAGAGAAAGCAATACAAAAGATATGATACACAAAAATTGAAAAATCAATACGTCATACTACGGGTGAAAGAGCAGATAAAATAAATGTAAAAATGGCTGAAGTTCGAGGAGACATCGATTCTAATGTAGAACACTCGGTAGAACAGAAAGTTAAATCCATTGCAAATATTATGACATCAGTAGCGGACGAAAATAGAATAGAAAGATGGAAAAATAACAACTGGATGACAGATGAGATTCTGGATCATATGGACCAGCGCAGAAAAGTGAAAAAGACACAATATGAACAGATTCCAAAATCATTTTTAAATACAGTTTTTCCGAATTTACAAGAGACATGAACAGTGTATCAGACAAGAATTGTAGATCTGGTAATTTTGCACATTTTTTGGCATATACGTATTTGCTTTATGTCTAACCGCGTTTGAGAAGAGAAGAGAACATGAAAAGGAAAAATCGAAGAAGTCAAAAAGACCAGGCAGTGTAACGAAATAGAAGAACTAGATAAAAAACATGGCATACATAATATGCACAAAAAATTAAAAGAAGCCGCTGAAATGCGCATTTCCAGACAAACTGGCATGGTCACCGATGTAAATGGACAAGCACTCTTGGACGTAAATGATAAAATAAATAGATGGCGTCAATACATACATACTCTTTACGACGATGAAAGTCGAACGTCAGTTATCATGGAAACTCCAGTAACAACAGGACCTCCCATTACCCGTTGGGAAGGTCATAAAGAAATAAGAAGGCTGAATAACACCAAAGCACCAGGTCCAGATGAAGTTCTTGGAGACCTGCTTAAACTTATTGATGAAGTGCATCTGGACATTACCACGGATCTATTTAACCAAATTTATGAAACCGGAAATATTCCTAAGGACTGGCTACTTTCGGCATTTATACCAATTCCTAAAAAGCCTACAGCCAAAACATGCGAAGATTACAGGACTATTTGCCTAATGAGCCATTTCTTGAAGGTTTTTCTTAAGGTTATTCACGAACGCATATATCGGAAGCTGGAGGCAGGTATTAGCGACACGCAATTCGGATATAGAGACGGGTTAGGTACTCGAGAGGCACTGTTTAAATTATATGTTTTAATTCAAAGGGTCAGAGACGTAAATTGCGATGTCTTGATTTTGAGAAAGCGTTCGATAGAGTTAACCATGATAAGCTAATCCAAATTCTAAATCAGTCTGGACTTGATGCTAGAGATATCCGTATTATATGCTAGAGATATCCGTATTATAGCTAAATTATATTGGCAGCAAACAGCGTGTGTTCGAGTGGATGATGGGTCGTCGACGGAATTTTCCGTGAAGCAGGGTGTCAGACAGGGCTGTGTACTGTCTCCTCTATTGTTTAATGTATATTCAGAAAGATTTTTCACAGAAGCATTGGAAGGTGAACAGGATGGCATCTTGATAAATGGAGAACATGTCAACAATTTGAGCTATGCGGATGACACCATATTGATTGCTGACAGCGCTGAAGGACTTCAAAGACTGATCGATAGAGTGGACGACATATGTCAAGAATTTAACATGCGGTTGAATATATTAAAAACTAAACTTATGATAGTCAGTAAAAACGACATCAATGCCCAATTCTTCGTGAATAATAACATACTTAGGAGCAAGTCTGAATGAAAAATGGGACCATTCTTACGAAATCAAAGCAAGGATTAAAAACGCACGATCATCATTCAACCGTATGAAAAAGGTTCTCTGTAGCATGAACCTGAGTCTTCATCTTCAGACATCTTGAGATGCTGTGTGTTTTCAGTGCTTCAGTATGGCGTAGAGGCATGGACGATGTCCGAAGCTATTTGTAAGCGGATTGAAGCGTTCGAGATGTGGTGCTATCGCCGTATGCTGAGAGTTTCATGGACTCATCATGTGACCAACGAGGCTATATTGCTGCGCATGCGAAAAGACAGAGAACTGCTGAAAACAGTGAAACAACGAAAACTGTCATACTTTGGGCATATCATGCGGAACAACACGAAGTACAAGCTGCTTCAACTTATAATGCAGGGTAAATTCGATGGAAAAAGATCGCAAGGAAGACGTCGAATATCATGGCTAAGAAACTTGCGACAATGGAGAGGTCTGACATCAATAGAATTATTTCGATCTGCTGTGAATAAAATCAGATGGGCCAGACTGATCGCCGACGTCCACTGACGATAGGGCACATTGAGAAGAAGAAGATAGCAAATTCTTTTTGTCAAATGGATTTCCTATAGCATGCGTGAAATCAAATCTTAATATATCAGTTTTTTTGAATATCAGCTTGAATTTGGGGAAAAACTTTTCAATTGCAGTTATTTTGAACAGTAGTTTATATGAATCTCGTATTCATATCTGCAAAAATAATCATTTATGTATACTGTTTCATTATTTCACTTTACAAATGTTGTAAAATGGCACATACATCTCATTTCATGCTGCGTAGCGAGACACCTGGGTGGCGAAGGTATAGTTATTGAAATAATATTTATAATTTTGTGTTATTCGCTTGGTTAAGTTATACGAAATTATATTCACCTTCTGTAGACGTAACTAAATGTAGGTCTATTGTCTCCACTAGTTTGAATAGTATTTGTGAATTATCTGTTTTACGATCTTCTATAACCAAGTTGCGACGTTTATTCCTTCTAAGCCTTAAGACTTCAAACCCTCGGTACTTTTCAACACTACAAATATAATTTGTTTGTATAACAAAAATTTGAAACGAGCAACATCGGTCATTGCTGAAATTCAGAAATTCTTAATTCAGAACTTTGAATGACTGATGTGACTTTTGCAGTTCCACCAATTTGCACCTGTATAGTTGTAATACATCACACGCTTGATCTACCTTTAGTTACTGCAGCAGAAAGTCAATATAATTTGTATAGTGAGGGACAATTTTAGAGGTTTTTACATAGTTGCATTGGCGGCGTTCTATATATTTTTTCTGACCGTGACCTATACTTATTGTATATAATGGAGTATTTTTCAATTAGGTCCTCCAACTCTACCAAATATGCAACTTGAACCACGGTCTTATGATGGTTGGCCCTAGCGGATCAGGTAAAAGTACCGCATGGAGAGTACTTCTCAAAGCTTTAGAGCGTTTCGAAGGAGTTGAAGGAGTAGCTCACGTTATCGATCCTAAAGCAATCAGCAAAGAAGCGTTATACGGTGTGTTAGATCCCAATACCAGAGAATGGACTGATGGCTTATTCACACATATTCTAAGGTAACTTCAATATGGCGAAATGGAAATAACCTAACTATCAAAACATATATATTTTGAGAATATTTGTTTCAGAAAAAAATAAAAAGCAGCTGCCTCTTATTATTGATAATTAATTACATATTCCAATAATCATAATACGCAAACAATCCACAATATACATAAATGGGCGAACCGATGTCAAAAATGGTGTGTTGATTCCAGGCCGGACCGACCACAAGCTCAATCGGAAACACAGTTTTATTGATGATTCTTTTTTATTTTTCGTCCACTCCATTTGCGGGTTATATTGGCTTTATTGAAATATGTTGATTTATGGTAGTTTGGATGCATGCATTCAAAAGGTGCAGTTTATACGGGATATGAGCGTTGGTGATATCCCGGCATTATAGTACAAAACAATCTAATTGATTTTTATCTGTGGTTTTACGAGGTAACAATTAGTACAAAGTTCTTCATGATGTTTTTAGGAAAATCATTGATAATGTAAGAGGAGAAATCAACAAGCGCCAATGGATTATATTCGATGGTGATGTTGATCCCGAGTGGGTAGAAAACTTGAATTCAGTGCTTGATGACAACAAGCTATTGACATTGCCAAATGGCGAGCGTTTGTCTTTACCACCCAATGTCAGAGTCATGTTTGAGGTAAATTATAGGAACATTTTGCATTTAATGTAGCATTACCATCTATTAGGAATTTCTTATTTTCAACAATATGAATGCCTTATATTATCTCTAATTTAATAAAAAAATTTAAATAAATATGAGACTGTTTCCATGCCTTTTCATTAGTTGTATTTGTAGTTTACAAATTACTATACCTAGACTGTCTATATTTTAGGTGCAAGATCTAAAATACGCAACTCTTGCCACTGTTTCACGTTGCGGTATGGTTTGGTTCTCCGAAGATGTTTTATCGACTGAAATGATATTTGAAAACTACATGCTTCGTCTTAAGAATATACCATTGGAGGAAGGTGAGCTTCTTTGTCACTATATTTAATTGGTTTAATTGAATTTTGCATACTAATATGATCAGTTGTGACTTTTGTCAGATATGCCATTTTAGTAATTATTAACTTTATAAACTGTATTTTTTTAAATGCTTTTAAGTTGGTTTTCTACTAAACATAATATTGTTTTATTGAAAACGTTTGAGACTTTTTAGTGTTATAATTGAGTGATGCATAGTGAACTTGGATTATTTATCTATGAAATCTCTGTTTTTTTTTGTCAAAGTTGCTTTAACTTAAATTAGCTCAAGTACACTATCTATTTCTCAACGCTGAAACTCTTGTTCCAGGTCCACAAGACTTTGTAGTAGCAGGTAGTGACTGAGGCTTAGTAATTATTATACTTATATTACTAACTATTAAAGATACTTAATACTCGTTGCCTGCTCATGTTAACACCTTTTAATGTATTATATTTCTGTTAAACCTCCTATTAACTTTTTGTTGCAATAATAATTATGTATTTAATGTAAATAAATGGAAGGGTTTGCATTTAAAATCACATAAAAAATAGCAGTTTCTTCGGCAATGGCATTAGCCTTCTGGCAGCTATTGTTTATTCAATCAGTATTTGTAGTGAAAATACACGGAAGTATTGAATGATCGAAGCATATACGTTCAATGTCATATACAATAACATTTTTGAATGCATTTTTATGAAAAAATCGTCAATATTGACGTTATTATGTTGCTATTTGCTCATTAGTATAATAAAGTATTTGGAAACATCTTGATTATATCGAGCGAACACGTTTTTGGGCGTAGTACCTTTGCATAGACAAATTTATGATACGATTCGAAGCTTTATATTTCTTTAAATTTAGGTATAATCTATTTTAATGAGGTGCTGGCGTAGTTTGAGAAAAACTTCCATGTAGTGGTTCAATATTATTTTAAAACATTCAGCTTTCCAAAAATGTTTGGTACTTGTAGTATTTATGGAAATCGCCTCAACATCTTAAGTCGTAACATCAATGCAACTTAAATACCAAACAAGTAAATTATGTATTAAAAGGAAGGTTTACGCTCAAGCAAGATGTTCTAATCTTGAAAATGTATTCTGTAACATAATTTTGTATATGCCAGTCACAGAAAGAACTGTTCATTCTGCATCCTTCATGTGAGCCTGTTTCTCTTGATACTAGCCTGTAGCTTTAATCGGTATGTTGTACAGTTATCTAAGAAATCACGACACTAGCACATTTATATATAACCCGTCGCCTTTCAACATACATTTATATGCAACTAAAAAGGCTAAATCTACCAATTCTTGTGCAATTATTGTTTTATTCATTAAATGTTTTCTCAACTTTGAACACTGTACAATGAAGAATGTTAAGCTAATGTCGTGTTATTTTAGGGTTTCATAAGTGTGTTTGGTTTCCATGAGATCTTTCCAAATTCTACCCGTCGTTTCTTTCACACTCGATTATAATGTACGCTCAGTTAACATTGAACAGTTGGAAAATTTTAACACAATTCTTAGATTTCTACAAAATTACAAATATTTTTTTTATGAAAACCGGAGTTTTCAATAGAAACTTAGGAAGTAAATTACGGGAATACAGTTGTTGATTTAATTTTTAAATGATAATTGTAGTTTAAGAAGAAAGGAATTGCGTAATTGTGACATATCACTGTTATGCATTTTCCAAGTGATTTCGGCTGCTTTACTTACTCTGACCAAATCTGCCCTAGGATTTTGTATATATGCATTCGTTTCGTTTTTGACTAACAGATCATAAGTAATATTTCATGCCTGAAACCCCAACATAACTTATATAAAGATTCTACATTACGTACGTCTATCTTTAGGTGAAGACGATAGTTTTGGTAAGAAACTGGAAAATAAGGAAGACACGGTATCCCCTACATTACAAGTGCAACAAGACTCGGCAAATCTCCTTCAGCCATTTTTACAGCCTGACGGTTTAGTCATAAGATGTTTAGAACATGCTATGGAACAGGAACACATTATGGACTTCACAAGGCTAAGGGCGCTAAGTTCGTTATTTTCTATGTTAAATCAAAGTGTACGGTAAGATGATCGTATATTTTAACTACTACTTAAGCAAAAGATTGATTCTCTCTATATTATCTAAACTAATATGTTTGCGAAATAAATTGCTTTTAAATTACAATATATAGGAAGTGTTTTGAGTTCAATATAGATATATAATTAACGATAAGAACAATATTGTTTTCTAGAAATGTGCTGGCGTATAACCACTCACACACTGATTTTCCCCTGCCGTATGAAACCTTGGAGCGCTACATCCCTAAATGCTTAATCTACGCCATACTATGGAGTTTCGCCGGCGATGCTAAGCTAAAAGTCCGTTCGGAATTAGGCGATTTTCTTAGATCTATCACCACTGTACCACTTCCACCTGATAACAATATGCCTATCATCGATTACGAAGTCACTATTGAAGGCGAATGGGTACCATGGTCAAATAAGGTACCTCAAATTGAAGTTGAGACTCATAAAGTTGCATCACCCGATATTGTCGTGCCTACTCTTGATACAGTGCGTCATGAATCTCTTTTGTATACATGGTTAGCTGAACACAAACCATTAGGTAAGTTTTTAAAGTACCCAAACGCATAGGATATTGTTATGTACTAATTTAGATAAATTTTAAAAGAGGCCGTATTTTGACTAAGATTTCATGTTTGACTAAACATAATACGTAGAACGGAAGCCCCTTACCACGTTAATCAGTTGTGATTCTTGGGAGTTGTTTGTTCGATGTTTTGCATTTGATTTCACCAAGCATGTTTAACTATCTCTACTCGATTAGATTATCACCGTCAGTGTATAGATATCGTAAAGTACATATTTCTGATTTCTAATTTTAATGGAACATCTCCGAGATAAAGCATGTAAAATACTATATTGTAATGTTTTGTTATTGTTGCAATTTTGTTCTTATTAGCAGTCTTTTGAGTTCTTCATATTTTCAATCATATACAGGGTGTTCCTTAATGATATGCTAATATTTAAGGGGGTGATTCTTGGACCCATCCCAAGAAAAAAACTTCATATGAGCCTATGTCCTAAACGTCTTAACTTTTGAGATACAGGGTAGTAAATTTTTCAGAAAAAAAATCCATTTTATATAATAACTGTGATACCATTGCAGATATCTTTATGAAATTTGGTACACATTTTCTATGCATCAAGATGCATTTTCTGATGTAAAAATAAATTGATTATTTATAGCAGTGGTGTACGCACGAATATTTTAAGAGAAGAAAATGGCACGCCACTGCTTTTTCTTAAAGTAAAAATTATTTTTGAAATTATCATTCATTTCTGTGCAAATTTGATCTCTCTCTTTCGTCCGACGCATGGTTTTCTGTTCAAAAAATAAAAATCGTGTTTGTGCAAGCTGAAATTCTAGTGGTATTCATTATTGGCACTTAAAAGTTTTCTTTAGTTTTATCCTGCAGTAAAATCAGTTACTTATTCTTAAATTAATCGACAATTGATATTAAACGAAGTCAATAGCTTGAAAAAAGAAAAAACAAATTTCCACACAACAGTTACCTCATCAGATTTTCTTCTCTAAAAATATTCAATGCAAAACCCGTACGGACGCCACTGGAAGAAATAATAAAATTGTTTGTACAAGAGAAAATGCCTCTTGCTGCATAGAAGGCATGCACCAAATATTATAAGGATATCTACTATAGTATGACAGTTATTATACAAAATAGATTTTTTTCTGAATATTTTACCACCCTGTATCTCAAAAGTTAGGACGTTTAGGACATACATTCATATGAAGTTTTTTTCTTAAAATGAGCCCAGGAATATCCCCCTTAAATATTAGCATGTCATTAAGGAACACCCTGTATAGCACTTGCAGCATTCTTTGGATTAAAGCATACATTAAAAATTTATTCAGCATTAATATATGACGTTATAATGTGATGTCAAGACAATAATTAAAGTGACTAAACTGACTCAACCAAAGTATAGAACATTTACAGAGTTAGTCTGTGTATACACTATTAAAATAGGGTCCATAAAAGCCTGAACTTATCTCAGCAAACAAGTGATTATAGGTTTTTTTTTGTTTATACTATGGAGTGTCAAAATTGCTCAAATAAATACAGAATGGAGTCATTTACCTTTTATTTTGTTTCTTATTTTGGCAAAACTGTGATTTGTAGATCAATTTTGAAAGATGACTTTCTGCATGATTTTACAAATTCATATTTTAAGGTCTATTTTATTTTAATTCATTTTGTGGCCCCCAACTTTTTTGTTTCTAGGGAATATTAAAATAGTCGACTTGAACAGTTACATAATATACTGAAATAAATAAAAAGTCAAGTAAATCTCATGAGGTAAACTTTAAGGGAGTATTTGTTGACTGTATGTACCTTAAACATTGATAATTATTGTTTAATATCTTTGATGGTTTTTAGTAGGTTCTATAAATTTGTGTACCTTTATACAATATCATATCAGCTTGTCTTGTATATAATTTCTTAATATTCTATTTAGTTTTTTTATCTATATAATCTCAAGAATTATTGGCCTTAAAATAAATTATATTTGTAGCACATTGATTAATAGTGTAACTTATTGTTATGTTTTGATTTTAACTTTAAATTTATATTTACATTTTGTTTATAGTACTGTGTGGTCCACCCGGTTCTGGTAAAACTATGACATTATTCTCAGCGCTGAGAGCCCTACCGGATATGGAAGTTGTGGGCCTTAACTTTTCTTCGGCCACTACCCCAGAACTTTTATTGAAAACATTTGATCATTATTGTGAATACAGAAAAACGCCTAATGGAGTAGTACTAGCACCTGTGCAGGTATAACAATTTTGATAACAGATCAATTTTAAATATTTATTTTATTGAAAATATGTAGTTTTTGCTCCACACATTCAGAAAATATTACCTTGGCATAACAGTTCTTAAAGGTTCTTGCAAACGGGAACAATTAGTGTAGTTGAATGTAGCCGGTGTAGAAGCTAACTCGAGGCGAAGAGTAATTGATTCAATAATTTCGATGATAACGCAATCATCACCGTTAAAAGTAGTAAATCTTTTGAGACGGCATAGTGTCATCAAAGCGTCAAGTGTTTTTGAGGAGTTTAAAATTTATCTTTTTACACCAACTACACAAATGCTTAACATAACAAATTTTTAAGATATTTTGCAAAGAGTATGTCTCATTGAGAAAAAGCTAGAAAATTGTAATTCAGATTTAAGTATCAGTTGTCTCATTTTAAGACAATAAGATTTGCTATTATTTACTAATACATTTATAAGATCATTAGTTTATTTTATTTGCAGCTTGGCAAATGGTTAGTACTTTTCTGTGATGAAATCAATTTACCTGACATGGATAATTATGGAACTCAAAGAGTTATTATGTTCTTGCGTCAAATCGTGGAACACAAAGGATTTTACAGAGCTTCCGATCAAACGTGGGTGTCCCTGGAACGAATACAATTCGTAGGTGCTTGCAATCCTCCTACAGATCCTGGGAGAAAGCCGCTTTCCCACAGGTGAGTTATGTTAAAAGTGCACTGGGTGATGAAATAATTTGTCTAGTATTTATGTCTCAGACTACACTTATTTACCGTAAAACCCAATTTAAACTGAGCATATTATTTGTGGTTTAGATTATATTATTTTCTGCACTTGAGTTAATTTGGGTTAGTTCATTAAAATGAAAATGTGACATTTAGAATAAAAATATTGCCTGTGAAAGTTTGAATAGTTTCCGATTAGAGACGCTAAGTTTGAACAGTTATATTGATAACCTGAATGCACAAGATTTAAGGGCTATTTAAAAACCAATCCCTGTTGGGTATAACGATTCCGTGGAGGACGCTATTTGTGAGTGCTCTGTTGCCAAGAGTACACTGGTAAAGATCAGTAACTTATATTTTCGACATACGCCTGGCGGCTGTTGGAACAATGATCTGTGATATGTGCCCCGAGTGTTCTGATAATTTTATCGTGAATAATAAAATAGTAAATTGTATGTACTGCAAAAATAAGTTTCACAATATGTGTGTAGAGGTAAAGGATACGATTTCAAAGGCCATTGCGGACAACAAAAATATAGCATGGTTTTGCAATGATTGTATAAATGTTGCCTTAAATAATCTAGAGGTGGCAAATAAAATTACCCAGGTGATGGATAAGACCGAAAAAATGATCAAACAAACTTCGGGATGCCTAAAAGCTCTTGAAACTGTAAAACTCAATTTCTCTGATAACTAATCAGAACAAGCAAAACGGAGGAGCTATGCGGAAGCTGCTGCAGAGGGTGTCGTGGTCATTAAACCAACTAGGGCGTGTGAGAGTGATGCGACAAAAATAAAATTAGGGAAAGCATAGACCCTGTGGGACTGGGTATTGGCATAGCTGATATGAGGGACTCTAAGGAAGGAAGGGTCATTGTAAAATGTAGGGATAGTGAGGATGCCAAGAAATTAATAACAAGTTTGGAGCAGGATGGGTGATGACTATGAAACGGTTATACCAGACAAAAAGTGTCCATGCATAAAATTTGTAGGAATTGAAAAGGAACATGAGGAAGAATATCTTATTAATGTTTTAAAAACACAAAATAGTATGATTTTCGCGAATGATAGTAAAGTTAAATTTATTACATTCAAAAAGATGATTAAATCATATTTTGCCATACTGAAGTGCGATCCTGAAACCTTCTACAAAATTAAGACACGTTCGGCGGGAAGATTGTTCATGGATTGCAGGGCTTGCCATTGGTTTGAGTATGTGAGTGTTATCACTGTTATCAGATGTTATAACTGCAACCAGTTTGGGCATATGTCAAAGGAATGCACATCACAAAAGGTTTGTGGATCATGAAATGAAAAACTGTGAAAATAAAACGCATGAATGTATAAACTGTACACCTAGTAATGACAAAAATTATTTTAACTTGAAAATTTACCATTCTGCGTTTAACATAAAGGGCCCTACATACTGCAGGCTAGTAGACAAGGAACGTTTAAAGATTCAATATTTTAATCGGGAATAGCAGCGACAAAACATGGATCTGGATATACCTCTAGCCGAGAGACGGAGGTGTTCGCAAGGCAGTGCCTTGGAGATGACATTGTTATACCAGAATGTGAGGGGGCTGAATACTAAAACTGAAGAATTATTTAACGCCATATGGAGCAGCTATGATGAGTTTGATTTCCTGCTGTTGACGGAAACTTGGCTGTCTGAAAGTGTTTATGACAATGAAATGGTGCCGGATATGTTTTGTGTATATAGATCGGATCGTAAATATCACCAGTGTGGAAAGAAAAGGGGTGGAGGAATACTGCTCGGCATCAAGATATCATTTAGTAGCACCAGATTGGTCCTGGACTTTAACCACAAAGGTATTGACATTTTGTGTGTGAAAGTAAGTATTAACTGTCACCTCTCTATATTATGTATTTGTGGTATATGTGACAGCCAACTGTCATGTTACTACATATGAACGTTTCTCTACCTACATTGAGGCCCTTTCTCATTTTATTAATCAAGACTTTGTTATTGTGGGGGACTTCAACTTGATCATCTTGAGTAATTATTATGAGAATTCAGTGACGGATCTCTATATAAATGAATTTGTAAGATTTTAAAATTTTTATGATTGTGCTGAGTATAACAGGGTACCTAATAGTATGGATTATATATTGGATGTTGTCATCAGTAAAATTGTTTGTAAAGTGTCTAGGGCTACGTTTAGTTTTGTGCCTGAAGACAACCACCACATTGGAAATAGTAATGACCTTAAACAATAATAAATTAAATGAACTGAAGAGACAAGTAGTAAAATATAATTTTAAAAAGGCTAATTTTGATTTGCTCCATGATATGTTCTTGAATGTTGATTGGTCTGTAATGAAGAATTACAGTGATGTTATCACTGTTGTGGCCTTGTTTTATAGTATAATTAATGGTATTTTTGAAATATGTGTTCCTACTTAATGTTAGTTGTAGTAGATTATATCCTGTCTGGTTTAAACGAGAAATAATAAAGGATTTAAAAAGAAAGAAACGTCTTAGAAATAAAATTAAAAGAAAGACGATGCACATTTGTTGCATGAACTTTGTAACCTGAGGCCTAGTATAAAACAAAAGATTAATCTATCATATAGAAATTATATTTTGAAAGTACAACACGATTTGCCTCAAGATCCTCAATCATTCTGGAGTTATATTAATTCTAAAAAATATTCGAATTTTTTGATGGCGCATTTTTTGATTCTGGAAAGCAAATAAGTGATGCATTATGCATTTGCCGAACATTTCAACAACGTATATTGGTCTAATTACGGTCCTAATGATGAACTTGTCGGAAAGGTGTTTGCTCACCAGATTTCTATAGACGGACTGACCGATATCGATGTTGTGGACGCGATCGGGGACCTGAAAGTGGGAAAAGCAATTGGTCCAGATGGTCTGCCTTCCTTTGTAATTAAAGGGCTATTATTAGACGTTTTTAGATATCCTCTTCGTGTAATTTTTAATCTTAGTTTAAAGACCGGTGTCTTTCCTGATCACTGGAAAAAGGTAAATATGTGCCCTGCATATAAGGCGAATACTGACTTTGCTAAGGCCTTCGATGTGGTGTCGCATACCATATTGTTGCAAAAACTTGATAAACAATTTGGTTTTCATCAGAACTTACTTGGCCTCATGTCATCATACCTAGAAAACAGACATCATCAGGTAGTAATAAGGGACTATTGTTCGGACTATTTTTCCCCAACATCGGGGGTCCACCAGGGCTCCAACCTTGGCCCACTTCTGTTCTTTATGTTCATTAACGACATAACAAAAGTAACTGAAAAATCTAACTTAAAAATGAAACTCTTTGCTGATGAGCTAAAACTTTATAAGTAGATATCAACAATTGACGACTGTGTTGCTCTGCAACAGGGCGTAACTGAACTTGTAAATTGGTCCCTGGGCAATAAGTTGTATTTTAATATTAATAAATATTCAATTGTAACATAAGAAACAGCCAATAGAATATGTTTATGTTATGCGGAATGGGGGATTAGCCAGGGTTGAAGTAATTAAGGATTTGGGGGTTACCTCCGACAGCTTGTTAACTTTTAATGTTCATGTGGAGATGATTTGTGGTAGGGCATCAAAAATGTATGGTTTTTTGGTACGGAACACTCGCCGGTTCTCGAGTGTGAGTTGTATTAAAACTTTATATGTAACGTTTGTGCGTTGTCCTCTGGAGTATTGTAGGCAAGTGTGGAATACATTCTATGACTGTCACAAATACAGTGTGGAAAAAATACAGACCAAAAGCTCTTCGCTATCTAAATTTTAAGAAGACTGGGACTTTTTTTATCACAAAAGATAGGTTGTTGGGCCAATATGGTTTGCGTGCCCTCGAAAAGAGACAGCAAATAGCTGATTTGTTATATCTCTGGAAAACAATAAGAGGTAATATTGACAATCCTGAGTTTTTAGAGCAGCTTACCTTTAACGTGCCTAAGAGCTTCCAGTACCTTTTACTTGCAAGATGTTTCCCATTCAAATTTTTGTATGAATTCATTTAAGTACAGAGCTTGTAAATTGCTTAACACCCTATGACTGTGATATATTTAGTATTAGTTTAAATGCTTTTAAAGCCATTCTTTATACAAAACTGTAAATTTTAAATTATGTAATTTAGGCTAAGATGTATAACTTAACAATATTTGTATCTCAGTGTACTTTGTAATTGGATGTTGTATCTGTTAAGTACCTATTCCAAATAAATAAATAAATAAATAAGTGTTAATCGCAAACGACAGATTATATATCGATTTGTGTTTATAGATGTCTTTCGAACAAATTTCAATCTCAGCTAAAATGTTAATTTGAAAATAAGCATAAATAAAAGAAAATAATGGCATAATTATATATTTCGTCGCAAAGTTTGAGTATTGCCAATTATTTAATTTATTTTCAGATTTCTCCGTCACGTGCCCGTCATTTATGTCGATTACCCTGGAGAGACCTCTCTCAAGCAAATTTATGGCACCTTTACTAGAGCAATGTTACGCCTCACTCCTGGACTTAAAGGTTACGCCGAGCCTCTGACTAATGCCATGGTTGAATTTTACCTCGCTTCCCAAGACAGGTTTACACAAGACATGCAGCCACATTATGTATACTCGCCTCGTGAAATGACTCGCTGGGTGCGTGGTATTTGTGAGGCCATAAGGTAATGTTTTATTCTGTCTCAAGGATTATAATTGAATATTTTCAATGTTTTGTTTCTTAGATCTACTGCTTTGAAATGTTTCTGTCAAGTCCTCAAGTATTTAGGTTTCGCATTTATATTGTTTCGCTGACTTCCTTTTTTATACGTTCACGAGTATAAGTGAAAGTTAACAAAAGTCCAATTTGGACGATAATTAGTAGGGTATTCCGTGATTTCTTATGAAACAATATTTTCTTAAAGATTGTGTTCAGTTGAACTCAGAGTTTTGAATTCAATAAATAGTCAGACAATTTATTAGATATTCCTTATTTATGTTGTCGGTATAGTCTGGATTTTAGAAGCTGACGGTTCCAGTCAGTATCCATTAGAGATTCAAGTGTCATTAAAGGTAAAGATTTGCCAGCAGTACACAACCAACCAACAGGTTAGAGCTGCTTAATCGGCTCTATTATTAAGCAGTAGCAGAGCTACTACCTCCTGGTTGTGGATAAAGGTTTTCCCAACGAAATTCTCCCCTTGACTCTCATAAAACCTGTAGTTGCTGTTAATTAGTTAATTCAATTCTAATACCGAATGTACCAACATATAAGAACCTTCATGAGTCAGATATTTCTATCATGATGCCATATCTGGTAGATCTCTTGCTTACATATATTATATTCCTTCCCTTATGTTTTTCCACTGTTATATTGTTGGATACACCAGCGTCTCTGAGATGCAGACTTGATCGTATTATGTAGCTACATAATGTCAGGCCAATAGTACATTTAAAATTAGATGATCGTAGTAGATCCGTAAAAAATGGATTAAATTTTCTCATATGCAACTCTTTCCTGTCCTAAAGACGTGCTTTCATGTTTTACTTTTCATCTTATATAAATTTATTGAATATCGTCACTGTATAAAATTTGTCGAAAGGAAACTTATTGTTTCAGTCACCTTTTTTAGTAACCATGATTTTTTCGTATTTCTTTAGGCCACTTGATTCACTCAGTGTTGAAGGATTAGTTCGTCTGTGGGCCCATGAAGCACTTAGATTATTCCAAGATCGATTGGTTGAAAATTCCGAACGCCAGTGGACTAATGAAAATATCGATTCGGTGGCTTTAAAACACTTCCCATCTGCGAACTGCGAGAAAGCCCTCGAAAGACCAATCTTGTACAGTAACTGGCTGTCGAAGGATTACACACCAGTTGATAGGGAACAATTAAGAGAGTATGTGAAAGCTAGGCTTAGGGTGTTTTATGAAGAAGAGTTAGACGTGCCTCTTGTTCTCTTCGATGAAGTACTAGACCATGTATTGAGGATTGACAGAATATTTAGGCAACCACAGGGGCACTTGCTACTTATTGGCGTTTCTGGTGCTGGAAAAACTACCTTATCCCGATTTGTCGCTTGGATGAATGGATTATCAATATTTCAGATTAAGGTTAGTGATGCTAGTATTAGTAGAATGAAATATTGTTTGTAATAAATATATTGCTTTTCGCTAGAATGATCTTAGGTTGATATATGCTATCCTGATATTATGTACTTTGCAGAAAAGATTAATTTAGAGACACTACATTCAGGCTTATTGTATTTGATATTTTAGATAGTTTTTCTTCATAACAGTTTCTCACATATTCATTTTAATGAAATAATGATTTTTACTACATGTGTTTATCTCTAGGTGCATAATAAATATACAGGTGAAGATTTCGATGAAGATTTAAGATCAGTGTTGAGGAGGGCTGGATGTAAAGACGAAAAAATAACCTTCATTTTAGATGAGTCAAATATGCTGGATTCTAGTTTCTTAGAAAGAATGAATACCTTATTAGCTAATGGAGAAGTACCCGGTTTATTTGAGGGTGATGAATATACAACATTAATGACACAATGTAAAGAAGGCGCGCAAAGAGAGGGTAAGGAAGGAATAATTATTTGATATGTAAATATTATTATTATTATTATGCTTTTTCCAATTGTATATGCATAAATTGAATAGTATTTCAATAAAAATAAGTTTAATTTTGTCAGAAAATGTATTTGGTATATTAATATTTTTTTGATTTTCGCATTTTTCATATGTTAAATACTTTGTAGCATCATACTTTTATATCTGTTAAATTATCGTTGTTAATGTCAATTTAGTGTAGTTTTTCGTAATACGCCTGGTTTTATCAAGGGTATGAAAAAGGATTATTAAGAGTTTTCTTATATTACAATGTTTTATTCAATTGTTTTTTGTTGCATGCTGTAATTCTTGAATTATAACTCATATCCTGATCAATATTGTAGGATTAATGTTAGATTCAAGCGACGAATTGTACAAATGGTTTACGCAACAAGTAATGCGAAACTTGCACGTTGTATTCACAATGAATCCTTCTACTGATGGATTGAAGGATAGAGCAGCCACGTCTCCTGCATTATTCAACAGATGTGTATTGAATTGGTTTGGTGATTGGTCTGACGGTGCCTTATACCAGGTAAACAAATTATTTTTTTGCCTTCAATATTTTACTAATTGTTGCTAATAATTAGACCTTAAATTGAGAACAATGAAATATGCAATTAGTCCTAAACTATCTGTACAAATTTTCAATTAGAAATATTTTTGAATTTCTGGTATACCTACACTATTCCTTTAAAACTGAATATTAAGCGTTTTTAACTATATTTGAATTTTAACGGGGTATGTTTGGTGGGCCAAAATGGGTCATGTGTATTATTCGATATTTCAGTTTTATATGCAATTCTAAGAGCTCTATACCTACTATGAATAGTTTTCAAAATATTAACTTTTCAAAACCTGTTACACGCTTTGACATGTAGGATGGATTGGAGCAACTGTGTTGTTGACATTGTTTTTTGCTTTTTAACAAAATCTTCCGATTTGTCTGGAAGTTGACGTGAATATATTTTGAAACACATTTAATCAAAACTACCCTAAAGTACGAATTTTTCTTTAGCTTTAATTCAATTTAGTCTCATTGCAAACGATGATTGTGTTGTGCTGAATTATGGGATTCTCTTCTGGAAATAGTTTTAATACTATATTTTTTTGCTCAAGAACATTCCGCGTAGTATGTTGGGATTAAGATTGAGTGAATCGTTGTTTTTAGAAAACAGAATTCTCAATCTTTACCCTATTATACATTTAAGGTGTATCGGTTATATTAAAACTTAACTTGAAAAAATGTCCAAGGACTCACCTGAATCCACTACTCTGTTATTATTATTATTATTATTATTATTATTATTATTATTATCATTAACCACGCTAACTCAGCTTTCGCTGGTAAATATTTAGCCTGATTACTGGGCTGGGGTATCTTAGTGGAAAAACAATTCAGTTACTCCACACAGGCTCCGTTCAGAAATTTGCGGGATATATGGCATGTCTGAAGTACATTTATCTAAATCACAACAACATTATTCGTAGAAGTACGTCATTACTTCAATAACAACAATTTAGTAAATATAGATTCTTGAAAAATGTCTGGAAGAGAGATTAGTTAGTTTCTTGGAGTGTCAAAGCTAACTTAATAGCGAAGGGTTCGATTTTAGAAAAAATTACGTCACTCAGTTTTAAGTTGATATAATTTAAATTTTCAAAATAAAAAAGGGGCTGATCGTTTTTATGAATTTATCAAAGTGAATTCCTAAAACCTAGCAACTCGAGTTACTATGTTTTGAAATTTTATTGCATATTTGAACTCAGCCTGAGATTTTATTCCATATAATTATTTTTTATTTTATTCTTAGTCTACTTTTAAGACATTATGACAACTCTGTATTCTAGTAACTCGCACTTTTTGTATATGTGCCTGAACAAAATATAGCGTTTAGATATACATCTTATCAGTGGTAATTTTTTTATGGATATACATGAAGCATAACATAGTAACTCTAGCTGCTCTCATGATGTTCTGGAATAATCCGAGATCCTGAAGATTTTTAGGGAGTTGCTTCGAAGTGATCCCTTCAGCCGAAATTACTAGTGGGATTGTGAAGACTTTAGTGAGCTGCCAGATGTTCTTCAGCTCTACTGCAAGATTTTCGTATTTTGCGACTTTTTCTGTCTCAGTTCTTCCACATGAGATAGCGACACAGCTATGTCAATGATGGTTCCAGTCCTTTTCTCCTTATTTATGATAACGATGTCCGGTCTGTTGTAGTCCTTCGTTCTATCTGTTGTTATAGGCCTGTCCCAATACAGTACCGCTTTATCTGTTTCCAACACTGCTTGGGGCTGGTATTTGTAATACGGTGGGCATAGTTGAAGGAGACCGTGTACGATAATATGTTCTATTCACCCACCGCCCCACACTTCCTACACTTGTCCTCTACGTCATAGTTGCCAGTCCTGATAACTCTGTCCTGGATGGCCATGAAGAATCCTTCGGTTTCTGGGTAGAGGTGACCGGCGCCGAGCCATGCTAGTGAGGTCGGCTTATCGACGTTGTACGCTTCTAGACTTCTTGGAAACTTACCATGTAAGGCTTGTTCGATCCAGGTGGCTTGATTTGCCTGCCTTGAGCTTATCTCGAACTCGAGATTGCGGTGTTGTAGTTTCACTGGCGTATATCCTCGATCATCCTGGGCTCCTATTCTCATCAGACCATCATCGGATCTTACTTCCACTTAAGGTTACCAAAGGCGTAGGTTAAGACAGGCACTGCCCAGGTGTTCAGAGCGGTGATCTGGTTCTTAGATGAAAGTTTGGTGTTCAGAACCTTGAGTACTCTCTTCTTGTACTTCTCGGAGACCATATTCTTCAGGTGCGTGTGGTCGATATGTTGATTGTTCTGAGGCATTCCTAAATACTTGTATGTATCTTCGGGATGTAAGTTCTCGATAGCTTGGTATTGATCTTGGATTTCCACGGCGCCCCTTTTGATGTTGATGATGGCGCATTTGTCAAGTCCAAATATGTCCCCGCTGAAGGTCTTAACAGTGTTAATTAGAGAGTGCAATCCAGTCTGGTTCTCTGCAAAGAGCTTTAGGTCATGCATGTACAATAGATTGGATAACCTCCGTCCGTTCCTAATGTTAAGTCTGTATCCAATATTCGTGTTGTTCAGTAGCGTAGAAAGAGGATTCAGAGCCAGGCAGAACCACATAGGTGATAGTCTTCTTGAAAAATACCTCTAGGTATCTTGACTTTACCAGCGTTGTTGTTGTTGATAAGGATATTGGTCCGTCAGGTGCTAATGAGATGTTGGAGCACCGCTCTTACTTTCGAGCAAATCTTCTAAATCTCCAGTACCTTCATCAGCCAATCATGAGGGACCGAATCGAAAGCCTTGCGGTAGTCAATATAGCACACATTGAGATCTCTCTTCCTAGTCTGAACCTCTTTTATAACCACTGCATCTATGGAAAGTTGATGTTTGCACCCGGCTGATCCTCGTATACAACCCTTTTGCTCCCACGAGTATGTTGTTTGTAGCGCAGTGTTCGTATATTCGGTTGTTGAGAAGTGACGTGAAGAGTTTGTATACCACCGACAGACACGTGATTGGTCTGTGGTTGCTCGGTATAGCGGGGTCGCCCTTCTTGAACAGCATGTAAGTGTTTCCCTCTGTAAGAAACTTGGGGAATTTTGACGGATCGTCCAATGCTTCTATAAAACATCGAGCAAGGCTTGGAAAACATGCCGGGAGATTTTTTTTATCCAAAAGTTGTGCAGTCCATCTGGTCCCGGCGCTTTCCAATTACTGGTTTTCCTGATAGCCTGGGAAATATCTTGTGCTGTTAAATAATCCACAGATATTTCCTCAACTTCCGATGCACTTTGTTCAACATCTGCTATCCATTCGGACTCTGCTGTAGTGTACTGCTTCTGACCAGATTGTGCATTGTCTGGGTTTTCTAGGCGTGTTTCCAAACTCCTGAAAATTTTCTTTCTGTCCGCTGTGAAGTCTGCATTTTGTTGTTTTCTCTTGGAAAGCTCATTGTAGCTGCGAAGCCGAGCTCCCTTAGCCTTAGCTTGTTGTCTGAAGAGGTCTTTTAGTTCTACAAGTTGTTGCTAGTGCTGTGGGTCTTCCAAGCAATTTCCTGCTATATTCGCTATTGCAGTGATTTTCCTGATTATTTTCCTTGACCGGATGTTCTGCAGGTATGCGCCTATGACATCAGCTTTTCCGCGTAATTTATCTACATCCTGTTCTAGGCGTCTTTTCCATGCCGGGATCGTACTCTTCGTATTCTGCCTTGCAGACTTTGGTATGTATGTTTTTTTGGCTTTTGAGTTCGATGACTGTAACAGCAGCCCAGTAGACCGACAGGTGTACTTCATCTAGTTTGCGGAAAGAGGCAAGGTGTTCTCCCAGAACTTCATTGGCTAGGCTGATGTTCTGCCTGGCCTTGAATATGCTTCTTAGTTTGGGCAAAGATGGACGGTATTATTATGAGTGTTCTGAAAATAAGATAGAAGGCTATGGAAGCTGGGTTCTGATAAGGTTCGTCTTGACGGTCCTGTAAGTCAGGCGCCTAATCTAGATGGACTATCTGCTCTGTCCGGTCTCGTGGCTCATTTGGAATTATTTGCTCGTGGTGGATCGTGTTGCGTAGCTTTCGTCTGATGGCGTTAGCCATCCCCTCTTAATTATGATGTTTTTCCGATCAGCGATATTCTGTTCTGTCACTTGCAGTTCTGGGTGTCTTCGGTAGAATTCGGCGTGAAGGGAATGTCTCCATCCTGGGAGTGGATTGTCGTCGCACTGGTTGACATAATAAAAGGCTCACACATCAGAGTTTAACTCGCGGCTCCACTTAATACGTCCAGTGTGTGCTCTCCTACGGGCAGTCCTCCTTGCGGGGGGCGAGCCAGCAGGTAGAGGGGGCTCTTGTTCTTCTGTCGACTGATCTGATTCCACTTCTGGTTGGGGTTGTGGGGCTGTTGCTTCTTGTGCGACAGGGGTCCGCCTCCTCAACACCCTGCCACCGGCGGTTCGCATGCGGTCATGTCCGGCGCCGGCTCCAGGCATGCCCTGGCGATCCCCAGGCAGCTTCTTTTTTCCGAGGCTTCGATGTGACTCTATTCTCATGGGTGTTGTCTTTTCAGGTTTCTGGTTTCCCTAGGGGTGAGATCACCGCCTACACCATTTTCCTTCTGCGATCTCCCGATGCGAGGAGGGGGAATACTAGGGAAACCAGCCAGGATCAATGAAGGGATAAGGTAACAAGGATGGTTGTTTGGGACGTGAGTGATTCTGGGTTAAAAGGAAGTAGGGGTTAGGCCAGCGCTAGTCGCTACCCCGGCTAGATAGGGCGACACTGGCTGTACTGGCTTACGTCGTACCAGTAGCTATTCCCAGCCCTGTCTATCACACAGGACATAAGAATAGGCCAGACATTATTATCATTATTATTGTTTTTATTATTATATTTTCTAAAATCAAATTATTCTCAAATTGAAAGCGACAGGTATTCTGTCATTGAGAATATTCAGTCACCTGTCCACTAGTTCACAAATTTAAATGTTTAAATTGTTTTTAGGAGTTGCAAAATTGTGGGAAACAACTAATCCCCTCTCAAACAAGAGTTTGAGTTATCTTTGTTTAAAATACTGTTGGGTATACTTTTTGAAGTAAAAATATTTGTAGATTAAATATTAAAAAAATCCAATGTACAATTTGTTTAAATGCTATAGCCTCATATCTAACCATTCCCAGTTCATTTGTGATTCCATACTACAATTTAGAACAAAAATACTTTTCCTGATTGAAAATGTGCATAAATAATAAATGTGTCTCCTTAGGTTGGAAAAGAATTCACAAATCGCTTGGATCTGGACAGACCAACATGGAAGTCTCCTGACTTCTTCCCATCCGCTTGTAAGTTTGTTCCAGCAACACCGAACCACAGAGAAGCTGTTATTAACGCTTGTGTTTATGTGCACCAGACGCTCCATAAAGCCAATGTGAGATTGGCAAAGCGAGGTAAATTTAAAAAAAATTAATCTATGCTGATTTTTTGTTATTAAGGTAGAGAAAGGTACCCACTTACATAAGAAAAAGCATTGAGTGACATTTTATTAGAGCCGGGATTTATGCAAATAAAAGTAAATGTAATAAGAATAAAAGTTATAAGAAATGTACTGTGTAAGATTGCCATATTTTGCAATTTTTAGCAAAGGTTATTAGTGTTATTTTCATTTTATCTGTTGGGGAAGCATCTAGGTGGGGAGCACCATTGTAGACTACAAGCTCGCGGAGGAGAGTCCGTTATAGGCCCACTGGCTTCAACGTGAACGGACAATACTTACTACAATGTAAAATGCCTTTATTAGTTAAACAATAAATGTATATTACTGATGCTTTTTCACGTGACCATCGACGACTTTTAATATCAAATGAATTATTTATTCAGTCCTTCCTGTTTAAACTATAGCAATAATTTAAAGAACGAGAAAAAAGCACAAGGACTTCGTATATTCAGATAAGAAAATAATGATTTGACATAACAAAATAGCGAATGCACACAATTACATATGCTTCCGCATCCCATAGTTGTCTAATTTACGCTTGAAAGAACAAACACTAAAAGATTTCGGGGGTTTTCATATTTAATTATAAATTCTTAAAGATAATTGTGGGAGAATTAATGTTGAACTAAAGTTGAGTTAGTAGAGGGAGGACGATCTTATTTATTAGTCATGTCAGTCATTCATCTTGGCTATTTTTTGAAATCATCCTACTCTTTTTTTCTGTGTGGCACTTCTATAGATTGACCCTATATCATATAAATTTAAGATTTTAGAAGATGTTCTTGACACCCATGAGAATTTGCTTTAGGTGACAAATCAATTAAGGTTTATGTAACTGTGGTATTTTTTCCATTTGTATGTATACTGTTTTAATTTAAATGTTTTAAGTTAATACATACATGTTTAGATATTCGTGTATATTTTAGGTGGTCGTACCATGGCTATTACTCCAAGACATTACTTAGATTTTATTCACCACTTTGTAAAATTGCACAATGAAAAGAGGTCCGATTTAGAAGAGCAACAGTTACATCTTAATGTCGGTTTAAATAAAATTGCTGAAACCGTAGAACAGGTAATTTGTAGATTATTACTTTCATGTTACGCTCTTGGAAGCAAAAAATTATATATTTTTGCTAAAGTCGCTGAAGGTTTAAGCGAAAGAAAATGTCTCTATGTGGAAATGAATTCCTGCGATAACGTTCGGACTGTTTTAGATGACAAATAAATAGGACTGTGTCATCAATAATCTGTAATTTTTATGGATTTATTTGGATCGGACAGACATTTGGCAAAGGTCATTATCCAACAAAGGAAAACAAGAGCGGATCTTAAAAAAAGGCAGCTACTCATGCATAGACTTGTTAAGTTCTAGAAAGTCAAGCTTTTCAACCGGAAGTTACTCATTCTCTAGCCATATGTACTGCACTTAACACAAATGTGCTTGCATATCTGTCCCAATAAACCCATAAGTCATTATACCTGTTTATTCTTAAGGCTAATATAGGGCACAACACAGTCCATCAAATTGGTTTTGCCTCTCGCGGGATTAATTATGGTATTTTTACATAAGATAATGAAAGGAAGTTAATGTTTTGTAATCGAATAGGTAGTAGTGCGGAGGTTTGATTGGGGGAGATTAGATTTAAAATATCGCAAATTTCTTTTTTTCGGGACTGGATTCCAGTTTTATTTATTATTAATTAATTCAATTATATGGAAACTTGGGTTGAGAGAAAATGTTGTGGAACTATTGATACCAATGGCATACATTTTGTTATTAAATTTTAAAAAAGATTCTAATGCCGAATGTACGAATATTTAAGAACCTTCATGAGTTAGATATTTATATCCTGAGCTCCAGTATTCAACGGCGAATAATTTTACAATTCAGATCTGATAAAACAGCTAATATTTTTAGGTCGAGGAAATGCAAAAAAGTTTGGCAGTGAAATCGCAAGAGCTGCAGGCAAAGAATGAGGCTGCTAATGCAAAATTGAAACAGATGGTAAAAGACCAGCAGGAAGCAGAAAAGAAAAAGGTGCAGAGTCAAGAAATTCGGCAGCAATTGGCCGAACAAACTGTACATATAGAACAGAAACGTACCGAAGTAATGGCTGATTTGGATCAGGTAGAACCTGCCGTTATTGATGCACAGACTGGTAAGAATTATCTGCTGATATTGATTTTAACAAAAATTCATATTTATATATCATATGCGAGTGTATTGATATTGATATTTTAGTTAATTATTTTATGCGTGTTATCCAATTTTGACATATTTGAAAGTTCCTGGATTAGTTGTATATTGACTGTGTATTTATTTAATTTATTATAATTTTTAATGGTATCCCCTCTTAGCGGTAAAGTCTATAAAGAAACAGCACCTCGTTGAAGTTAGATCTATGGCAAATCCACCAGCAACAGTAAAGATGGCTCTGGAGTCGGTCTGTTTACTGCTTCACGAAAATGCCAACGAATGGCGTTCCATTCGTTCAGTAATAATGCGTGAGAATTTCATCGCCACCATAGTGAATTTCCACAGCGATAACTTAACGTAAGGCCATATGCCTTATGTGTATATTTGCCGCTCGTGTAAAATCTGGATGCTTTTTTCTATTAGTGGCTGTTCTACTTTCAAGCATGGTTGTATTGCTTTCCAGTATTTAAGTATCCTAAGCACTACCGGCCGACACATGTCTACGGTATCAAAAGAATGGCTCAAGTTTTATAAGATAAGTTTTCAGCACACGCGTCTAGTTTTTTAATGGACAAGTGCGCTTAAATGTCTTAGAAAACGAGTGCTTTATGATTTTTTTTATTTTATATTCTATTCTATCAGTCATTTTATTTGCGTACAAACCATTTATTCATGGACCGTGCATAAGTTGAGAGGTGACCATGATACATCAAAAATTGTATTACCAACGTTTGGTTTCATTAAAGGAATGGGTGTCAGAATACTCTCAGTACGTAACGCACATGCAAAATGCAATAACATATGTAGACATAGTTGAGCAATAATTTCAATAGTAAATTCAGTATCAGCTGATAGTGGAAGAAAATAAATTTCTCTAACTAGAGATATTAATACAATCATTTATTTACTGTGTTTGTAATGAGATTTATTTTATAAATTCCCAAATCCAATTAACCTGCAATAATTGGCATTTTTCAATTCATGTCTTCATT
Organism: Pissodes strobi; assembly: GCA_016904865.1. Lineage (NCBI taxonomy): Eukaryota > Metazoa > Arthropoda > Insecta > Coleoptera > Curculionidae > Pissodes > Pissodes strobi. Next base: position 202,379 of record MU182182.1, on the reverse strand, counting down.
CAACTCGAGATTCTAATTTTTTTTATTTAAGCGCGGAATTCTATTTGTTTTTTTAGTATGAATATTGTCCATATAATTATGTTTACGCTCGTCGATATATTAAAAAAAAATGGTGGAAGTTTACAGTTATCTCTGACGAAACAGCATTGCCTATATCAATTTTAGCAAAATTAATTTCCACAAAAAAGAATTTGCGATGAGAGTTCTTTCCGAAAACATTATTTTTCAATGATAGCATATTGAAAACTTAAATTGTCCGGAACATATAGATTAAAAATAATGCACTGTAAACTGGAAAACACCCAATACGACGTAAACCATGAGCTGTCAGAGACGGCGTGACCGCATTCTGGTTTATTTAGGTCTGTAACAAACGTCTGAGGACGAAGTCATAGAATCATTCTACAAGGACCTTGAATCCACAATTGACTCTCTGAGCAACAGAGAAATAACTATCATCCTAGGAGATTTCAACTGACGTGATTACAGACAAGGGTGACGTAATCGAGGTATGGCGCAGATACTGCGAGGCACTTTATGCCGATCACAGTATTTCAACCGACTTCATAGCAAGCG